>VXBC01006898.1:1006061-1167546 GCA_013399945.1 Ploceus nigricollis | reverse complement strand
AAAAAAAAAAAGAAAAAAAAAAAAGTTACAAACCACCCAAACCACCAAAATCCTAAAATCCTATGTCTGTCCTCACAGGAGACATGTTCTACTTGCTTCATGCTGCTGATCAAAGGAATTCTGGAAGAAGGAAAAAGTCACTGTGGCTGAAAGTCAACTTAAACAGCTGAACAAGTGATCTTGACACACATTGAAATCTTCAAGGGGAAGAGGTGAACAAATTAAGAAAATTAAAAGAGCACATAAAACATGACAAGTTACATGTAACTGTAAATTAATATGACACAAAAAATTTGTAGGGACTTTTTGAACGCATAAAACCTATTAAAAAATTGTAACTCGTCAGGAAGAGAAATTTACTACAAAAGTAAAAAAGTTCTTTTTTAAGCATACATGATTTTTCAAAAACCTTTTTCACACAGAGAATCACAAGTGCTTGAAATGCCCACAAGACTTAGAAATAAAAGGATAGAAAACAAAGAGTGGAAGAATATGAGCCATTTCCACCACAGAGAGAGGTTACCAGAAAGCTTGCCACAACCTTCCCCTAGGTTCTAGTTGGCTCAAGATATTCACATATATTCTCTGAAAAATATAGTGATGGAAAGTGATTCTGGAAAACTTTTAGATTATAGCAGTCATTCTAGATAACCAAATCTACAGCTGTCTGCAGTCTCCTATAGAAAGTTGTGAACTGAGGTCTGTCTCTCCCATGATGCCTAGGCTTTGCAGATTAATGTTTGATGGGCAGTCTGTCATCTAAATTACATTGGGGTTTTCTTGGTTTGTTTTTTTTTTTNTGGTTTTTTTTTTTTTTTTTTTTTTTTAAAGCTGCAGCTGCAGCTTATCTCTTGTAGATAGAACTTGGCTTTGAGTGTTTTTTTGATAAGATGCTAAAGCAACAATCATCTTATTTTTCTGCACAGTAACTTTCCATCAAAACTGAAACAAAACAGACTTTTTCTATTGGCCAATAAACAAAATGCTTCTAAAATATTTTTTCAAAATATGATATTGACTTCAATCTTGAGCTGCATATTAAACCTGATAAATACTATTGAAGTTTTAAAAAAACTGTCATATTTTGCCATGGCATTAAATGTAAGTGATGCTAGTGAAATTGATCTTTTAGTCTATAGCGAGTTCTGAGTGCTCTTATAGAGCTCCACTGGAATTAGGTTTTAAAATATAAATACATCTTTTGGTAAGTGGGAAGTGTTTTGGGAAGGGTAAATTAGAATCTTCTGTGGCCTCTTAAAAGAACTAAAAGGATTTGTCACTATGGATTCTCACATTTCCTTCTTGTAACAGAAGTGTCTTGTTAAAACCCAATTTTATTAAGTCCAGTTTGAAGGACTATGTTTCAATCATAGATAACATAATCCACAAGTTTTATGTGCTATAAGGCAAATTATCTACCATTATCTGAATATCCATATTATCTAATGCTAATGCATGTCTACCCCTGTTTCTCTGGAGCTTCTCTTTTCCTGAAGGTAACTCACAACCGCAATATTCACGTTCAATCAGATTTGAAGAAGCAATTTTTCAAGGGTATCACCAGCCCAGCAATTTTACTAAAATTAGTTAAAAGAAGATAAATTGATGAAAGAGAGCACTCACCAGCATTCCAGTGAGAAAATCATTTAGTCAAATATCAACTGAGTGATAGCACCTAGAAAGCCAATAAGCATAAGCATGGGTAAAAATATAGCTGTATAACAATTGTAACATTTGATATCTCCATTTTGACTTCCAGGCAAAATAACACTTATGAAAGACATGGAAAAAGCTGAGAGTGTGATGATGCAAGGACATAAGGAAAATCATGGAAAACCTGGAAGGGCAGAAAGCATGGTAATGAACCGATATTGCAGTTTTTGGACTTTGGAAGTCAGAAAAGCATGGATATGAGGTGCCTGTAGGTTCTTGGAAGAGCTAAGCACTGGGATTGGATTGGNCAGAACTGGACACAGTACTCAAGAAGTGTGTATATTGTAAATGGGAGTGATAGGGGAGGAACAACTGGAGGTCACAAAACAAATTCATGAAACAGTGGTTACTGTTGATAGAAATTTATCTTAAGCATTTTACCTTACTGCTTTAAACAAATTAAAATTTTAAATTTTAAAATTTAATGTTAAAATTTAATTATTAAAATGTTTAAATGTTAAAATTTAAATGCTAAAATTTATCTTACTCTTGATAGAATTTATCTTAAACATTTTAATTTGATTTTAAAACTTTGTTTCAATTTGTTGTGATAGCACATAAATGTTTCTTCTTTAAGCAGCAATGCCTTTGTCTTCAAGGCGCTGCCACGCTTCTGAAATGCCTCACAAAATTCAAAAAAATTCAAAAACAATGTAGTTGAAGTGGTCACCAAGTTTTGAAGGAACAGAATCTGTAAGCATTGTGTGAGATTTCTTCCACTATTTGTATTACATATATTGCATTATATTAGTATTAGAAATAAAAATCAGTGTGAAAAGGCCATGCTTATGGAAAATAAAAGATTAGCTATTTTATGGAAGTATCTTTCAAAAATGGAAATTATACAGTTCTTATACATCTTTACTAGGGGATTTTATACTTAATATCTGGCATTTAAATTAATATTAACATAGAGCCAAAATAGTTTTTTTATTTGATTTATTTTTTCAATTTAGAACAGCCTTGTGTTAATTAATTAACAATAACATTGGTTCTTATAAATAGTGGGCCTACACCTTAATGTGATAGATCATGTCTACACTTCGGAGAAAAACATGGACATGTTTTTTGCTGCTATACAGGTGGATATAAATTAATGACATGAAAAGAAGGAATCTGAAAATACCAGATGCTAACAGTAACATGGAAAATTACTGGCAGTTTAACAAAATATTTTTTTAAATCCTTTCTAAAAATCCTTTTCAAAAAGTGAGAAGAAATTAGACATTTCAATGAAAGACAAAGGGCTTGCTTTTGATGCAGTATCACATTTTAAACTTCATAACTTCCATTGGCTCATTTCTCAATTTGAAGTAAAAGGTAAATAACTATTTAACACTTGGGATCAAATGTATCCTTACTGTAAATAAATTAGGAGGAACTTGGCCCACTATAAATACATTTTTAAGACTAATATAAATACAAGAGTTATTATATATAGTAAGGTGACTATTTATAGTAATGCTTACGTAATTTTTAAAGGAGAAATGTTCATTTTTAACCAAAAAATTTTTGGTTTGAAGTATTTCTTCTTGGTTCTTTTTATTCCTTAGAAAAGTGATCCATTCAATATGACAGACCTGTTAAGCCTCAAGTTAAATATTTGGTCCAGAATTATCCCAAAAGCTTTAGAGATGTATTATGAAGAGTGAAGGGCTTTTACATCTGGTTATTCCAGTCAACTAAGGTCTTAATTGCTCTCAGGAGGCAACTTTCTTTCCATTAACTTTAACATAAGCCTAGAACGATTAGGATCTTAACATAGGATCCTCAGTTAAGTGCCTATGCTTATCTGGGATGAATCCATAATTTTAGCTTTTTAATCCTCTCTACTTGAGTTAAAAAAGGGAAGGGAGAATGAATTATGCATTTATTAGAAAAGAAAAATTGTCAGATCCACCTTCAGTCTCCACTGTAGCTGGGATATTCACCTTGGACATAATTTCCCGAGAAAATACGAAAGATGAGAACTCAAATCTGCCACCCCATACCAATCTTCTATCCAGAGCTGCAGTGAATCTTGCTGGCATCTGTCACTCACATTTCTCACTGCTCCTTAAAGTGGCTGAATGATTCCTCTAGGCAATGCAGTGGACAAAGATCATTCGTTCTGGATTGCAGTGGTAACTATGGCAATGGGACTTGGATGCTTTTGTTGACAGTGGAAATACCACTCTTGCTCCAATTATTCAATGTGTTGGCTCTCAACTAAGCTGTATGGTATCTGGGATATAGTTCTATCAATCCTTCCTTAGAATGTTCGAATTTTCCCCTATATAATTAAACATCTGCTAAAGCACTAGCAGGAGCTGAGTTATCCTATTTCAGAATTACTTTAACTTACAGTGGGAAGGACGTTCTGCCAAGTGTATTCCTGATGTATCTAAATCAACATATGTCATCTCCCAGGTGCATGTGCTTAAAGATCTTTTATTTTTTTAAAATTTCAGACGACTAATCAAGACATATGCCTAGCAAGACAACCTTAGGATTAGGCAAGGTGACTTCAAATGTTTAAAAAAATAATAAAAAAACCTCACTGCAGTGAAACGACAAGTGTTCAACATTAAAAAAAATACTTTGGAAAAGTAAAGGATGTGTTCTCATTAGAACTGTCAAAAAGAAATAGGAAATTGAACTCTCAAATTCAACTTAAGTTGTAGCTACATAAACCAGACTATTCTATGGCATGTTATGACTACTATTCAATGGCAGGGCATTCAGAAGTCCACAGAAAATTTAATAAAATAGAGAACTACACTACCAGATGGATCAAAGTTTTCCCATGCTTTGGAAATACCTACCTTTCACAAAAACTTGCATGCTTTTATTAATCAACATTTAGAGTACTAGACCCGCAATTAAAAGAAAATTTGGTATTAAGTGTGAATAGTATGGTTGGGCTCCTTATTAGTTTTATGAAATCAACTCTCAGTAAGTCAGTTTGATTAGCAGTAAAGGACTGGAAAGGAAGACTAAATCATAGGATTATTTTTATCTTGTGTTACATATCCCTGAAAATAAAGACATCATTTAAAGTTTTGTAATCTCCTATTGCTTAGAAAAATATATTTTGAAAAGCATATTACAATATAATAACAGAGAAATAAAGAAAACCACTAAATTTTTCATCTTTTTTTCCTTTGACTGTCATAAAATTTAGTAATGCAAAGGAAAATAAACAAAAAAACCCTTTAAAATTTTGAACAAAACCAATCTGAAAATTGTGAGACAAAGTTATGTGTTTCATCTCGGAGCTAATGGCCAACTCCATGAGGTCAAGTGACATATTCACTTTAAACATCTCCATGACTTTATGACAGGGAGAAGAAAAACACAAGAAAATTAAATTGCAAAGGATTATTAATTCTTACTGAATCAAAATAAAAATTTCAAAAAATTTTATCAAGGACTAGAGAGAAGAAATCTAAGAACAACAGTTGTTATAGAAGTTATAATCAGACCCTTTTTTCTGTCTTTCCTCCATAAAAAAAAAAAGAAGAAGAAGAAGAAGAAGAAGGAGCAATATCTAATAATTACATATTATCCACTTTACATGTAATTGCTTGCTCATGCAGAGATGCTGCTTTTGAAGTGGATACCACAGTGTTATTAATGGAACTTCATAACAATAGATTAGAAAGTAAGTAATGGCAAATGTTGCCATATAGCTTCCTTCACAAAAATCTAAGTGGGGTTAGGACAGAACAAATACAGTTGATGAATAAAAGTTTGAAAGCTATAATATTTCTTTCATGCTCATATATTTTTAAGTGACTCTATAATTAAAGTAAAATAATCGCAGTGGTGATAGTGCTGGATCTAAAAAAGAATAAAAGTTCAAGAAAAATCATATATGAAAGCAAATAAAAGCCTTAAAAAGAATTTTGCAGTCATTTGTAAGGTGAACTTCCCTCTCTCTATCTACAATGTGGTGACAAAAATAACTTGTTACTTTTCCATTTTTAGGGTAAACAATTTTTAGGAATTGAAATGAGGAGATGAAATAGAACTCATGCAAGTTATATTCATTATTATGAGAATATTCATAGAGGATCTTTTTAAATTCACTCAAATTAATTAAAAATTTTTCATTCTGCTTTGTTATTTTTAATGGTATTTTGTAAAAACAGAGTTTTAATTTTAATTAAACTACAGTTATCTCTCAAATATCTGCCATTAATTACCCAGGAAAAGTGTTACATAGAATAATTTCAAAGTTCAATTAGTATTTTTCACAAAAGTTTATTTTCTCTGAGGGTAAAATTAATCAGAAACACCTACTTGTGTCCTCTTGTTAGTAACAAAGGAATAAGTTCAAAATATTTCCTCAAATACTGCTAATTTTTATACTTTTGTTCATTTTTCTTTTAATTTTTCTCATATACTCATTCAATTTCTTTTTACTCTACATTAGCTGTCTGTAAAAAGTACTATGGATGTGCAGATTAATCAGACTAATCAAGTCTAATTGACACAGGACTCTATTTTCTATAAGGAAAAATTGACAAAATACTTATTATGCTGATTGCCAAGGACCTGATCAAGAAACTGCAAGGTTATACCTTACATGAGCAATAGGCACAGGACACCTCTTGTTTTGGTTTAATGAAAGCTTTTAATGGGCTGCAGGCACCAAAATATTCTGCTTGATTGAAACTGAAGAACTTCTGCCTATGCCTAGGAGCAGAACTTCAGGTACAAGAAGACCTTTGAGGTCAATAAAACTCCAAAGTTACTCTGTATGTGCACATAATTTTTACAGTTTGCAGGATGGAGGCCTTAATGATATTTAATGAATAAGCAATAATATAACAACACAGGAATATTAAAAGCCAAATTTTAATTGACGCTTTGCTACATAGTTTCCCTTTATAAGCCATTATACACTAAATTCAAAACTTTCTTTGTATAATTAAATTAGATCTGGAACTTAATGAGTCTTTGCACTTTCATGTTACTGAGTTTTGACAACAAACAGGACAAAACTTCTAATTTTTTCTCTTTATTATTTTGACTTTTGACATGAAGTGATATCTGACATACCTTGATGACACAGATCCAAAAATCTCAACCACTCTGCTATTTCTTTACCAGCTAAATATTGTAAGAATTAACACATTTACAGAATTATACAGGAAAATTTATCATATCTTACTGAAATAATAATAGTCGTAACATAGAAAATGGAAATAGGTGATGCAGAGAATTTCTCAAAAATGCATGTTACAATTTTCTTCAGAAATCTGTCTTGCCTCAAGAGCTGTTAAAATGAGATGGAATTTACCCTAATTTTACAGAATAAAGTCCATGACTGAAAGAAGAGGCATTTATGACAGGTTTTATTTCTGAAACATAAAGAACAATTTTTTTAATGTTATTTTTGGATATGTACAAATTCAGTCTGAGTTAGAAAATATTAATGTTGATCACACTTTTAAATTCAGACCAAAGAATTTGATATCAGCTGACTGTAGGGATGATTCTGGAATCCTTTCAGCATGTTGCCTAGCTTTTGCCATTATCATAAGTAGACAATATAGTGATATCTTGATGCTACAGTCTCTATGGTATTGATAAATGGGACATCGGTGCATGTGAAGTTACTCCTATTATCATTTCAGCTGTTTGTCAGCATTATTTGTGTTCTGACAGCTGATACACTAATTTCCAAGCTCTAATGGGACTTTTCTTCTTATGACCAATTGGCTCACTCATCACAAAATACTCTGTGAATTTGTTTGTTCTTTCAGTGCTAAAAATTATCTCCCTAGGTACTTGTGTGTATAAATAAGGCATTCTAATACATCAGTGTGTAAATTTGATTTGGGTAACATTCACATGACAAGTAGTAGATAGCCAGGTTGATATGGCACGTAGTATTTCCAGTGAAACCCACAGTAGATGATGAGAGACATGGCAGTGTTCCTAGAGCTACTGACTTTCTCTACAATCTGTTACTACAGTACCAGAAAAACATTACAGCTGTCAGCTTTCAGTCTCTGTGCCACACCTGCCAATGCACTCCTGGCTCAAAACTTTACAGGAATGTTTTAGATAACTTACTAATGTGCACTTAATTAATTTTAGTGAATTTTATAGACAGGATGCCAAATTCAATATATATCTTAAAGGATTATGTTTCTTGATACTTAATATTAACAAAAAAAAAAAAAAGTACTGGAAGAAAGAGATTTAAAGCTTAGAATTCCATGTAAACTGCTGTACCTGCTCCATTCTCCCTTTAGTAGCATTCTGGAGAGAGTAGAAAATTAAAAATTTGGGAGGAGAAACAAGTAGCAGAACTAATGAAGTTTGGGTCTCTGTAGATGTGTTTTCTGGATGATTGACATGGGTGCCTGATAAAATGTGAGATCTGATTGGAGCTTTTAAAATCTGGGAATATCTGTAGGTTTTCATTTTGTGAAATGTGAGTGGACATGACTGGGGAGGTAAAAAGGTTCATATTTTGGTTGCTTGTGGAAAACATGGGCAGCTGACTTCAGTTTTGGTTCTTAGCATCTTCAGCCCAGCTCAGCAGAGTTGGCCCACTCAGCATAAGCAACAGCTCTTATCCCTAAAGCAGCTGGTAAAGACAGGTTCACCACCTCTTTTCTCAAAGCCAGTCTCATGTGCATTGCTCTCATGCACATTGCACTCATCCAATTCTCCAGATTATATGTGATGCCTTGGTGACCCAAATCATTATCATTATAGCTGGTACTTCTTTTCAATTGTGCTAAAATTAAATCCTCATTCAGACAGTCTGAAAAAATATAGGTCTCTGTCACAGTCCACTGAATTCTTTTTCTATGAGTATTGTGCTGCAGGTATGAGCAACATTTCGAAGTCTTGGGAGGCTGTCAATAAGATCAGAGGTTTTCCTTAAAAAAAGGACAATTCACAGACCTAAATTCTACTGGAGAAAGCTGTTTGCACTACTAAGAATACTCTTGACCTCTTTTCAGTGGGATATAGCACAAGTATAAATAACATCATACAATAAATAATGAGATCTGTGACAAAGAAGAAAGAACTATTATTGACACACACAATATACTAGAATCAGCTAGGTTATATGTCTCTTATTTTGTACACAGCAGAGATATAAAGAGAATAAGATTCTTCTCCAAAGAATACAAGGCTAGAATAGCTGTGTAGAATAGACAAGTAAATGGAAGAAACTGGACAGAATAGATAAGATTGTGAACAAACCCAGCAAAAACAATAGCATAGTTAAATAGAGTCTAACTAAGCAGTCAGCTCTGGGAAAAACCAATACCAGTAAAATATTTATCTGATTGAATGATCAAGTTCCTGTTTTTCAATTGACTTTTGGAATAACAACCTCTGGAATAAAAACACTCAACACTTGGTCCTACCTGATATATTTAAATGAAATAAAATGAAAAATATTTATTTTCAGTTTTTAATTTTTAAATTTATAATAATTTAAAAATCAAATAACAACTTTAGAAAAAAAAATATTGCAAGGAAAGATTGAAAATTATTCTTGCCCTCTTGAAAATGCTTCACTTTGACCTGAATATGTGAATCATTACAGTCAGTGCAACACTGNTGAATCATTACAGTCTGCAACACTGGGTTTTTTAAAAGTAAATAATATATATATTTGGGAAGAGGTGAGAGGAGAAGCATCAAGAAATGCACTTGCCTAACTGGGATCAAATTACCAGCACTTTTTAAAGCAGGACTGGAAAGCAGAAAGGTGATGACTTTATTGAATATTTTGTTGTTTCAGTTTTCCTCAGATTAAATGATGAACCCAGTGTGAAAACATTTGTGGAGTTGAAAAGAAAGTAGGAAAATTAAACTGACATAATTTGCAAATAAAAGAGTAAAGTACTGATTCGCTAAAATGAAAAAAATAGAAGGTTTTAAGATGATTGCAATGATCACTGATGCTTTGTGTTTGTTACAGCAAAACTGTCAGAATGGGTACAGATATTTATTTGAGGTAATGATACAAAAACGTTTGAGTGGCCTAGTGAAATCAGTTAATCTATTTATAGCTATCAAGAGACAAATACTTCCTAGGTGATACAACCAGAGGACCCAGGGAAACATTCTGAGTGAATAAATCCAGAGATCAAAATAAGGGAGAAATTGTATTGTTCATCTTCTCCAGTGATTTACTGACACTGTTAATTTTACAACAGTAATTACACTATTTGTCACTCTTTTGTTAGCACTCTTAGTGAAAAAAAATGTTCCAAGAAACCTAGGAAGACTAAATTCTTCATATTCTCCTATTTCTGACAGATAGCAATGAAAACTTTATGTCATTTAAAAGGTTACACAAATTGATATACAGATACTGAGAATTTTTAATTTCAAGCATTGCTTAATTAAACCATGACTAGTACTTGGGTACAATTTCATGTTGTTTTAGCCAATGTAGTTTCTATTTTTATTTACATAAATTTTTCTTTTTTCCCAGTAAAGAGTAAGTAGAAACAAAGAATCATGCTGAAAGAAATTCAGCTGTAAGTTGTAGGCCATCATGTCTTCTTGGTCCTCCATAGAGCAATATTGCTGAGTGACCTTATCACGGGTCACACAGGAGTATAAAATGTTTCTTCTGCAGAGCCAGTATTTTATTAAAAGAATAAAAAGGTGTGAGATCTTTTGCTCTAGTTCAACTTGTTCTGTGTGGTGTGCAGGANAAAAACAATAGCATAGTTAAATAGAGTCTAACTAAGCAGTCAGCTCTGGGAAAAACCAATACCAGTAAAATATTTATCTGATTGAATGATCAAGTTCCTGTTTTTCAATTGACTTTTGGAATAACAACCTCTGGAATAAAAACACTCAACACTTGGTCCTACCTGATATATTTAAATGAAATAAAATGAAAAATATTTATTTTCAGTTTTTAATTTTTAAATTTATAATAATTTAAAAATCAAATAACAACTTTAGAAAAAAAAATATTGCAAGGAAAGATTGAAAATTATTCTTGCCCTCTTGAAAATGCTTCACTTTGACCTGAATATGTGAATCATTACAGTCAGTGCAACACTGGGTTTTTTAAAAGTAAATAATATATATATTTGGGAAGAGGTGAGNTCTGAGTGAATAAATCCAGAGATCAAAATAAGGGAGAAATTGTATTGTTCATCTTCTCCAGTGATTTACTGACACTGTTAATTTTACAACAGTAATTACACTATTTGTCACTCTTTTGTTAGCACTCTTAGTGAAAAAAAATGTTCCAAGAAACCTAGGAAGACTAAATTCTTCATATTCTCCTATTTCTGACAGATAGCAATGAAAACTTTATGTCATTTAAAAGGTTACACAAATTGATATACAGATACTGAGAATTTTTAATTTCAAGCATTGCTTAATTAAACCATGACTAGTACTTGGGTACAATTTCATGTTGTTTTAGCCAATGTAGTTTCTATTTTTATTTACATAAATTTTTCTTTTTTCCCAGTAAAGAGTAAGTAGAAACAAAGAATCATGCTGAAAGAAATTCAGCTGTAAGTTGTAGGCCATCATGTCTTCTTGGTCCTCCATAGAGCAATATTGCTGAGTGACCTTATCACGGGTCACACAGGAGTATAAAATGTTTCTTCTGCAGAGCCAGTATTTTATTAAAAGAATAAAAAGGTGTGAGATCTTTTGCTCTAGTTCAACTTGTTCTGTGTGGTGTGCAGGAAAGTGCCTATCAACTTAGGAGGCATTAGGGTGAAACTTGGGTTTAGGTAGAGCCACAAGGGGTCAAAGCAAATGCTTGAAGCAGCATATGCTCTAGAAAACAGATGGGAAATGTAACACCTGTGAAATAAGAGCAGAGAATAATCCCACATTTTCAGAAACTACTTATAATGCTTCAATTTGCTTAGAGGTAACAGGAAGGCAATATTCAGGATGTATTAAGAATACCCAAGATAGAAATGTGTATGGGCCAAAGTAATCCAGGACTGCAAGATAACAAATTTAAGGTGTAGTTTACATTGGCTAAAAGGTGAAACCTTCTGACAGTAAAATAGGACTGAAAAGTTAAAAATTGACAGTAAATTGCAGTTCCATGGATGAGGCTTGGATGGAGGCAGCTGGATGACATATTTAATCTCATCAGGCTATACCCACAGGGTATCCTAAAGAATCAACACATAGGTACAGATCTGCTAAAAATAAAAGATAACAGGGAAATACACTAATCTTTTCTTAAATGTCAGTTAAAATCCGTAGTGATTTTTTGCAAACATTCTTTTTTCATCTGGCTTGCTTTGTTCTTCTGAGGTGTGTCTTAATTATCATACAACTGTGAGGTGAAGGAGGAGCACATGTTTTTGTTCAGTAGTAGAGAAGTAAAAGCAGTTTATAGACAGATTATTTTAAACATTAAAGAATACTTTTTTGCCCTCTGTGCAAAACACAGCAAGAACCCAAATCAGAAATGTAATATATGTTACAATATTCACTCTGTGGAAAAGCCTGAAATCCCAGGTCCCTTAATCACTTATTAAATATTTGGCTTGTGAATGAAAGAATATTAATAATTTTAATGCCGTTATATGATGACAAAGGGTCTAAAGATGAACAGAAACAGAAGAAAGTTGAAATGCTCCTTGCTAAAATGCAAATTATATTAAAATATTTGATCAAATATATGCCTCAATCTGCCCTCAAATACTTACTGTAGAGATTAGGATTTAGTGGTCATCTTCTTACCTCAGAAATAAGTGACAAAATAAGATGATAGAAAGAATCAAAAAGGTAGAGCTTTGTAATGAAAATTGATATTGGCTAAAGAATTAGAACTAATAATTAAAACACAAAGAAGTAATTTAACTGAAGAGGAGAAGCATAGCTAGAGAAAAGCACAATAAACCAAAAGAAATGAGTTACAGATAAATAACCAGCAGCATTTAAATAAAGAAATGGCATTTCAAGCAAATGGAAAATTTTTATTTTCTTAACCTTTGGATAGAGAGCAAGAACTAAAGGAAAGAACAATATGAATAGCTCAGCAAGGAAAACCTTTGGGATCTCTTCAGAACAGTAAGTCCTCCTCAAAATATGACTACCTGTGTGGCTGAATCACATTAAAATACATGTAATTACACTTATCTCCATGAAGAGTGTAAATAGATATAATTACCCTTCTGTTTTGTATGACATTGAGAAGATAAACAAAGAAAGGGGAATATGTATAAAAGATGGTGTAAAATGAGGAAGACTGTAGGACTTTAGATTATATGGAAGAACTAAAATATTACAACAAACTTCCTCCTAGCCATGTGGCTATTTCAAATGTCTGGATAATTACTACATTTCAAAATAGGATTATATTTGCCTAGTTATTATGTGTTTAGATTTTAAAAGTAGCATTGACTTCTACCCTCTCTGTGGTTGTGACAACAGATTTCAGCAAAGACCGGAAAAAATTTTTGAAGTCATTTTTCAAATCTCTAAAGAAAGAAAAAAATAAGAAACTTAACCAAAAAGAGTTTAGTACTCTTTTGTTTATGATAACCATGTGATTAAAGAGTATTGGACTTTTTTGCCATTTGCCTTTTTTTTTTAAATAAGGATTTACGTGAATCTTATTTTAAATTTCTTGTACAACATCACAGAATCATTAAACTAATTATGTAAAGTAATAATGTAAAATCATTACTTGGAATAAAGCTTTCAGCTGCCAACTAACAAAATTGCCTTAGAGACTGCTGCCAAAGGAAAAAAAAGTATTCAAACATAAAAAACAACAGCAAAGTATACATGAATGGATCTTAAGTCACATTAAGTCCCTTATGTCACATTCTTCTGTAGTTTCCATAATGATGCAAGGCCCTTTTCTAAATGACATGTTACAAAGTCAGCAAAAAGAACTTGCAGTTAGGGACACAGCAAAGCAGGATTACCTGTTCTCTCACTAGCACTGTATAGCTGCAAATTATCTTATAATTTCATTCTCAGACAGCAAGTGATGAAAATGACATTAAGGAACAGTGGAAAGGGAAGGAAAAAGGTATAGTTACAGTTTACCTGCATTTACTCGCTGAGGTTCCTTCAAAAAATAGCTGAGTTGAGAATTAGTAAAAAGAATTCATTTAACGTAGAGCAGCGGTAGAATATTTTCTAGTTTTAGAGAAAAGAAGGAAAACTGGAAGTCTAAAATATGAAAAAATTAGAAAACTAGATAGCTTTATTTCTGCAGAAAATTCTACTTATTTCTTCTTTTGAAGAATGAGTGTAAGTTTTAAAAGACAAATCATGGGGGGGAAAAAATTTATAAACTATTATATTGCAAATATCAGAGGTGAATAGTGCCCTTTTTATTTCCTTGAAAGAATATTGAACCCATAATTTTCCTCATGATATTATACCCACCATGACACTTACTATAAAATTAACCTTCATCATGAGTTGTCAAAAATGTTATCTTATTTTGAACTAAATAAAACATATAGTAAAACANTATTTACATTTATATTTATATTTTATAACTTATATTTATATTATATTTTTATTTGGGGTAAAAATGACACAGAAGTAAATGTAGTCAGACCCATCCCAGACACACTTTGTATCTGCTTAGGCAGTCAATGATCAGGTCCAAAATAATGGCTAGAAAAAGGCATAATGCTATATTTTCCACTGCTGCTAGTAGCTCCTGTCATAACTCAATTTTATTTTTTTTTCCGACTGTTATATTTAATTTGTTTTAAAACAATTATGAGCTTTTACACTGGACAATAAATTCTAAGTCACCTAAACAGCTTTTAACAGTATGTGTATAATTCCAACACTTCTTTTTTAAATACATGCTTAGAAGGTGACCATCTCCAGCTCTGAACATATTTTCCTGCATCGAGTCCTACTTACAGTACTCTTGGTGTGGAAAAGTGAAACAACCTGGAGGATTCTTCCAAGCAACAGTAAATTTAGCAGAAGGCTAATGCTCTCCAATCACTTATTTGTACTTCCTAAATTAGGCAAGACTAGACTGGATCAACATAACAACTTGTATCAATACTGAGCAGGTATCAAAAGTGGCAGGAGACAGCAGGTGGCATTCTGAACACCAATCTAATAATAATGGGAGTACCTATTTTAAACATCATAAAAATAATCCAAGACTCATGAAGTTTGGAGATTTTTATTGTTCTGATTTTGGTTTGAGGTTTTTTTATGAGAGATGAAAGAGAACACCTACACACCTGTGATCATCAAGAACATAATGGCACATTCTCTTGTACTGAAAATTTACAATTATATTCTAAATATATGTCTACTGCAGTTCTGTTTAGACAAGTTTGTTCATTTAATTACACTTTTCTTTTTGATTGCTAAGCAATTGAAACGTATGACATTTGAGCTGTTTACCTTTCCTTTTTTGTTTACAACAGTATTTTATACAGCACTGCTTATCTATTCATTATAATTAGAAGGGGTATTCTTACAATAAACAGCAGTTTATAAGCTGATTATTTTCCACTTTTAAGGAAGAAGTAGTTTACCCAGAACCTTTCTGTATCCTTAATTTCTGAAGTTTAAAATGTGGCTATCAGTGGCAACCATGACTTATATATGGGGAATAAAACATCGAATTATTGGATGACACTTCTACATTACACAACCATGCCTCAAAGTTACGTAACCCCACTTCAGAGGTAGTCACATAAGAGAACAAACACAAAACTGAATAACTGACCTGCAAACATGTATCTGGCTTCATACTTAGCCTTAGCAAATAGTACTAATAATTCATTTTCAAGAACTCTAAGCTCACATAATTACTGCAAATGTTATTCTGACTTTTCAAAATGGATGCATGACTTAGTACACCTTAGCTTTAATCGGTCAGCCTGAAACTGCACACTGTTGGCTCTAAAATAAGATTCCTACCAACCCCAAAATCAACTCCAGTTCAGCCTGCAAATGCACGCAGTTTCTCTCTTCCTTTTGCTTTCCTTTGCAGTGTGAAACATGAATCACAGGTGTTGCCTTTTTCCCAACCTGGAAATGAAACTTCAGATTCTTTTAGTAAAGAGGTAATATAAAAGAGAATCTTTATATGAAGGCCTTCAAAGGCAGTCATGGAAAGATGTCCGCAAAAGCCTACCCCCTCTAGGGTTTTTTTTTTTTTATAGGTTTTAGGAAATTAATATAATTGATAAAAAGCACTAACTAGGAAGACAAGTGGACAATTCCACTCCCAGGTCAAGCCCCTTCTCTGGAGCCCCTCCTCTATTTAGCTGTACTTTGTCCATGAAATATATCTTGAAAAGTTATTCTTGGCCTTGGTTCCCTGGAAGAGCTAAGTAAGCACAGGGGCCCTGCACATCCTGGGGCTTGGAGCTCTGGGATTTGCTTTATCTTTCTGCCTAAAGAAAGGCCATGGAAGAGTACTGGGAAAACTAGCCACTAACACAATAGGTTACAGAGCTACAAATATATGTGCGAAGAATACAGAGAACATATAAAAGAAAAAAAGGCAAAAACCAAACAACATCACAGGTACTTATTGCAGTGCACTTTGGAAGGAAAGGCTGTTTCTGGATTCACAAAATAATTATGTAAAATCCTAAGAGTTTTGAGGCAAAAATAATGGATGGAAATTGTTCATGGAACTATGTTACTGGATTTAATGTTACTCTTCAGATTCCTGTAATACTACAAGCATAACAGGATATTTTAGAAACAAACTTGTAACATGAGGTAACTAACTCTGTTAGTTTTATAAAATCAAAACGGCGTCAAATTTGTATGTGGATATGATTTTAAGAAAATCAATATATGCAGTTCCACTGATTTCAAAGGTACAATGTGAATTTGCTCCAGTAGAGTATTTTTTCTTATACTTTCAGTGAGTCAAAAAATAAATTCCCAAGAAAAGCAGTTATACTGAATTTATTCTGAGAAACAAAAAATATTAATTTATATATTTTAAATTTACATAGATATTGTGCTCAATTTTCTCACTGTTTCATTGTAGCAAATAATAATTTCTTGGAAGTTGGATTTTCAGAGATTTTCCATTTTCCTTCTTTTCTTGTATGATCAAGAAGTCACTATTTCTTACCTTCTCACTAACTCCTGAACAGTGCAGGCTACTTGGTTTCAAGAGCTACTGAAGATACAAAGGTACTTTCTTTTCCTTTCAAACATGGAAAGAGATAGGTGAAAACAAGAAAAACTGTGGAGAAAGTCATACCAATTCTAGGCTTCAGATGAGTGCATACAAAGATGGTCTTAACATGATCAAAAATATTATAATTATCTTATTATAATATGGTCTTATTTTCCCATTAACCAGGAAAAATGCAAAGAGAGAAAGAAAATTATTATCTCAGACTTTAGAATGTAAATTTACATTGTCTTATCTACAATTAAGAGAACCCAAAACTACAAAGAAAGCCTCACTGGAACAAAGAATTGGAAAAATTCTGAAGATAATGCTTCACAATGACCAGAGCAGTTGTCAAGAGCTGATTTGGGTTACACAATTTGCTTTGCCAGTTTTCATGACACAAATTTGACGCAGTGGATCTTCCAAATCTGTTTCTTAGAAGAAAAATCTCTCATACTCCAAGATCACTTTTCAATTTTGAGCCAAACCAGTTCAAGTCAGGAAATCTGGTAGAGAGATTATAAAAGTGCAACTCTGATCTGTTGCAAAATGTTGATACAGACATGCTCAAAATCGAGTAACTTGAGTTATACTAAAATAGAAATGCTGGGCAGTTATTTTCTGAATGGCATATACACTGAAAACCTAATAATAGGGGGGAAGGAGATAACACTTCCATAGACTGAATCCACTTTATGCCTGAATTGCCCTTTGCAGATGCAACAGTGGCTATAAACTATCAAGAGGGACAAAAACTCTCCTAGCCCCTCCCTTGAGTACCTGTACTGAACATCTGAACCTAAATGCTACTCCCAGCACCAGCAATATGCCATATACCTTTAAGGTAGATAATGTAAAAGCTGTGGGGGAAGACATTCAATTCATACACATTCTTTTCTGGGAAATAAAGTCTGTGATCAGCTGTAGGAGAAAATAGATTATTTATTTTTTTGAATTACCTTTATTCCACCATCACTGAGCTTCCATCTTTTTTACTTTCTCAGCCTGTTTGGATATAACCTGTACTGAGTTTCAAAGTGACTCAGATGTCACCAGTATGTTCATTCCTCTGTTTTCCATAGATACCATTTTTTCACAAATATAGTTGTTAATGATAAAAAAATGAGACTCACCAAAAAACCACCCAAACTTAATATAGAACATAGAATTTCCTTGAATTACTGCAGTTATCATAATCTAATAATAAAGATATTGTCATATAGATTAGTAACTATGGGAAAAGCCCAAGGCCATTAAAATGATTGCTGTCAAAATTGTATGCTGAAGCAGTGGCACATTCTCTTGCCATAGCATATCTAATATGACCATATCTAATATGACCATAAAATGCTCAGCTTTCAAAGGATTATTGTAACTCCACCGTTTTAGATGTATTGTTTAAAATATACTTTAAAATCTCAAAGTATTGGGTCCATTCCTTTAGGGTAACCAGCACTGATATTTCCCTTTAATGGATTAGCAGAGAAAATTACCAGACATCTGTGTTTCTGTGTTCCTTCTCTCCTGGTTAGAATGAATTGCCCATCCTTCTCCTGCACACATTTTGAGCAGAACACTGTGATACAGTCTTGTTCCCAGTGTATCATGCAGATGAACTGTCTTGAGGAAATCTCTGCAGTTATGTGCTTGGAGATACTGTCTCTGATCTCTAACATGTCACCACAAGCAAAAAAGTTAACAAAGACCAAAGATAAAGAATAAACTTGAACCATTAAATGAAGACTACCTTGAGAGGGATGTATGGAGAGGTAGTGGCAGACCTGAGAGCTTAGAAGCTAGATCTTTATTCCTTTATGTCAGAAAGGCAATAAACAGCCAGGAACTGTAACAATGCACTTTGGTTTTCAGGAAAAACACCTTAGAAGTTAAAGATAAAAATCTGAACTAATTTGGCTGAAGAAAGCAAACTAACCTAGAAAGTTGAAGCTTTGGACACTTTACTAGGCAGAGGCTCCTAGTATATGGCTGCTATTATTTTTGTAAAGATTTTTTCTTGAAGATAGGTTGTAGATGTTTTATCTCTTCAGTGCCTTACACCCTTTTCAGACCAATTTTGTGAAAATATTTTTACATCATTCTAGCATCCACCCCTTAAAAATTTTATCCAAACATTTTAGTTCTTTTTCCAACTGTTCACCTTTATTCTGTGAATTGATTGATGGGTGTGTATTGATTTGTGAACTTTTACAGGTATTACAGTCTTAGCACACTACCTCTTTGTGCTGAATCTTTATATTCTAGCAATTTTTTTATGAGTCTCAATTGCTAGAGGGCATATTTAAATGGAATTGAACAAATATTTCCTCAACTGGTTTCACAAAGAAAGAAGTTGTCTGGTATACTTTTTACTTCAAATTTATATAAAAACCCATGTACTCACAGTTTTTTCAATTTTGTGTACTTTCACAGAATATTGGATGAAAAGCTCGAGAGTCCTTTATTGTCTTGACAGAGAGCATAAAAAACAGACAGCAATAGGCACGATTTCCAAATGCTTTTAACATGCCTCAAGCCTGACCTTGAAGGAAACACCTCTAAGATAAGAGTCAATATCTCAGAAGCTTGTTTTGTGGCCTGGACACGTTCAGAGAAGAAATTTATAGGATTTCTTTTTATTTGTGTGTTCCTGTATGAGCTTTAATTTTGCTGGTGGCGACAGGAACAATTTTAGTTGTCAGCTGAGATCAGGACTGTAGCTATGCCTGTCAGTACAGTAATTATGTTGAAAACAATGATTTTAGTTCATGTGCAGTTACAGAAACTAACTAACAACAGAAATACAACCACTTTCAATACAAAGTAAATATATGCATCATTTCCTTTAAATAAACTGAGATTTCTCTTCCAGTAGATGTATTCATATGTATGATAAGAAGCATACAAGTGACTATTAAGACTATGTTTACATCTATATATCTTGAGAATAAGAACCTTCATTTTGCATTATTAACTTGCATCTCATGAAAAAAGAATTTAGGATGGGTGAAAAAGAAAAGAGTTTTACAGAAGAAACTTTAGGAAAGTAGGAAACTGTGGAAATCAGATTTTGAAAATGAATGATAACATTGGTGTCGCTATAGGACACGAGAAAACACATGCGTGAACGCTGCAGCTGCAAGGTGAAAAAAATAACTTTATTTTTCTGACTCTAANCAAGGTAGATATCAGTATTCACATCTCAGGTATGTGCCCTCTGGGTCATCTCATTTCTTCCTGTTGAGAACAAGAAAATCACACATGGAGGTATCAGAATAAGGATACAAAAATTATCATTAAATAAATAAATAAATAAATAAATAAAGCATTCTACCCTGAAAACATGGCCACTAGTAATTTTGTTAGTTTTTCACAATTGATTTTGAGCCTTCAGCTCATATAAAAGCATCAGATCCCCAAAACTTTAACTTCAACTGAAAGAATTGATTTTATCAATACTAAAGTGTTTTCTCAAAATAAGAAAAAAATCAAAATATAGTCAAAAAATATATTGAATGCTAAAATGAAACAAAATGAGAGACATACTTAAGCATTTTTTCAATATTTTTTCTATTTTAAATCTTACAAAAATCCAATATTTTGTGAAAAGAATAAACAAATAATATCTTACTAATAAAAATATACTATATTATGAAATTTTTCAACTACATTTATGAGGAATGTTCTACGTGTCAGACTTGACTGTCATTTTTTAAGTGGTACCTTATTATTTATGAGAATTGAAAGCATGTAAAATCACCAAACTGACATAATGCAAACATAATAAACATGCATAATGAAATGTCAGAGGTTCATCCTTCTACTCTGCAACAGAAAAACAAAAAAAAATTATTTCAATTCTCTGAAGTGTGTTGCCAGAAATCAGATCTTCACAAATAAACCCTTTAGTTCATTGGTTAGATAGGGAAAACCCCCCAGTATTAATACAACTACATTTCAGCAAGAGTGTGAGTTTTATGGGTATTTGGTTAAAAAGAAATAAAATTAGTTCCTAGCCCTCCTCTTTTCCTCAGTGGCTTTTTCCGTTTCATTATTTCTGTAGGCTATTGCCGTACCCCAATTACTTCTACTTTGTGTACGTTATTTCTGGGATTTCCTAAGCTCTTCTGCTTTTACAAATACTTTTGAAGTAGAAGCTATTATTTACCATAAGGATAAGGAAACGTCAATTAATATCACAATATCCATGTCAGTAGAAAAAACAACGAACTTGACGTTTTGCTTAGATGTCCACAGACTTTTTCAGGTTCTCCAGGGAATCTGAGCAGTAATTTCTAGTTCTTAATACAAGAGCTGTCATCCTCTTTGCATGTTATACCTTGCCTCTGTCAAATTAAAGCTTTTGTGTGGTGCCTAAACCTTTAGTATAGAAATAATAACAGGAGTATAAAATGTTTTGAGTTTTTTTCCCAAAGTAGGTGGGTTTTGGGTTTTTTTCCAGGCTCTAATGAATAATAATGCAACAAGGTAACAATGGGATATTTATCTCACAATTATGAAGGTCTATATCTGAAAAATTCATTCTAGACTCTCTGTGTAGCCAATACAGTCATGAAAAGCAGAATTGTAAAGTCACTTAAATACTACATTTTAAAGACAAACACACCTTTCCATGCCAATGGCATTTCTATGTTATTGTGGTGACAGCGTGGGAAGGTGAGAGAGTGGTTTACATTGACTGGGCTATTTCTAAAGATTTGTTTCTCCCACATTTTTTCTGGCTAGACTATTATAATTAATTTTCTATTACCGGCAAGACTTAGA
Source organism: Ploceus nigricollis (assembly GCA_013399945.1). Lineage (NCBI taxonomy): Eukaryota > Metazoa > Chordata > Aves > Passeriformes > Ploceidae > Ploceus > Ploceus nigricollis. The sequence goes on along the minus strand of VXBC01006898.1, from coordinate 1,145,939 downwards.
ATTCTTAAGGGAATATTATTTTTCTTTGATTATTCCAAAAGATATTGACATTACTGCAGCTTACAATATAAGTTGAGCAAGCATTTTGAGAGAAATGAGAGGAAAATTCTTGGAAACATTCTGCTCTATATACAAAATACAGTGAAACCTTCACTGAATATACACTCAGTTTTTATCACATCATGACAATGGCAAAAAAATGCAAAAAATATTCTTTGATTTGCTGGGTAATTATATTACAACACCAGTCCTGTTGTGATTGACCAAGTCAGTATAGTACTTTACATTTATTCTTTCACATTTTATTCAGAGTGTAATGTACATTAAAAACGTCTCACATATTCTCTGTGTTTTGTCCAAGATTTTCCCTTGCAGACTGCTTTAGAAGTTGCTATTTAACATTAGAAGATGTATCAATAGCATTATTATTTGGAGATATGTTAACATCTATCTAGCCATTAGTAATCTTTTCTGCTCTATCATTCCTAATACTCTCCATTATGTATGGAACAGATAAATTAACTGTAGAAAAAACTTGAAAAATACCCAGAGATGTGGCAACTGAGGGCCACATCCAGTCCAGGTAATGTTTACAACAAACTATTTGGTACAAACACAACCCAAACAAAATCTATGCTTTTGTTGCTTGTTTCCACTTACACCTATAGGCACACCTGTAGCAATATGTGTGTGGTTATTTGTTTGGTTTTTCCTGTGTGTGTATTTTAATGTTTCACAGGTGGTCTGGTAAAGGGTCTCCAAGTAGCTTAAGAGCTATCCCCATCTTGCAGCAGCTATTCTAACAAGGATTTTTGACCAGGATTCTAACAAAAATCTGTACAGACTGAGCATTTACGTCATTAGGCTCTCTCAGGTCTAGATCCTAAAAATATTCAGAAATTATGTTTAAAGTTTATGTCAGAAAGAAAGAGACTTAAAATTTAGTTAAACAAAACAGAATTTTCAGAGAAAGGAAGAATCATACCATAACTACAGCATACAGCAATCATAAAATGAAAAAGAAACATCATGGACATTTTTTACTATGAAAAATCCTTAAAAAATCATCAGACAAGTGGAAAAGCTACCCTAATTACTAAAAGAATTGCTAAAAGATAGAGGTTTTAGCCACTTGACCACTTGATCAGACAAAAAGAGAATGAAATGGCACTGAGCATAGGAAATAGCAAACTATTCCCTGTACAAGTTAAGCCCTACAATATGTGAAAACATGTGTGTTCACACTTTAAGACAACTCTAAATTCAGTCCTTTCAAAACCTAATAAAACTGTAAAAAGTATTCTCATAAACGTTCAAGACAGCAAACTACCAGGTCTTGCCCAAATCTGCTTGACTAGTTTAAACATTGAAGAGCCAAGGCTTGGAGACTGGAATTTCTTATTTTTGCATGCAAGCTTGTATCATCATTCTGTACTCTGTATGTAAAGAGGGAGAAATATCTTCTTTTTCTGAAGTGTCAAACCTAATGCATACCTCAGCCATTTCCTTGAGCTAATACTAGGTCTTATCACAAGCTGTTCGCCTATATCGAGGAAGCTCAGTGAAATCTTCTTCTGAAGAAAAGTGACATTAAAATGGCAAGTAGGGAAAGAAAGTTTCCTAATCTGAATTACTATACATCTCTCAGAAATCCATTTTCCTTCTCATCTTGTGAATCTGTCTTTTAGACTACAGTTCTTCCGGGATTAAAAGGGTATCATCTAAAGCAAGCACATCTCAGTGCTAAACCCAGTCAGAAGGAATAGGTAATACATTCAAATTAAAAATGTCTGTTCCTCATGAATATTTGTTTCTATGAAAACATCCTGTGATGTTATTACCATACAGTCATGTTTAGTATAGCTTCTCGTAGTGTACAACAGTACATAAAATGTTACATAACCCTTGATTACTCTTGTACTGACTCTTACCCTAAGCCCTATATTTTAAATTCCATTATAATAGATAAAAGAAAAAAATCTGAAAGGATAAACATAGAAGATTTTTTTACACCCAGCCAAATAATTGTAAACACCTTACTATCAGATTGGAACCAAGAAAGAAATCCAACACAACAAAAGAAATCAGAATGCTAAAGCTGAGCACAGGTCAACTCAACTCATTGTGGTTTGGTGCTGGTTTTATGCTAATTGCTTTTTCAAGAAAGAAGCAGAGCTTAATGTATAGCAGTACTCAAATCATTTGAGAACAGGTTTATGGTCTTATGAGAGGCTGATGTGGCACAGAGAGTCACAATGCGCTGTGTCAGCTGCTCATGGAACCACACTTCAGCTTTCCAGTGGTGTGAAACTATTTCTCTGCTGATGCTTACTTCAGACTGGGTCTCTTTAAAGCAAAGCCTGCCAATTCACAGACTGTGCCAAACCTGAGTGCAGTTTTTTGAAAACTTTAGTCCTCTAAGAAGTGAAACCAGCTAAGTTAGAATGTATTACATCACTTTGATTAGAATAATTGTTGTCGTCCTCACCAAACATTGATTTGTGCCCCAGAGGTGCAAAGTCAGAGACTTAAAGATAATTATACTCAACTCCCATTTGAAGAGTTACATTAAATGAATGTAACAAATTAAATTACTGATCTCTTGAAAGAATATTAATATTGTTCAGTGAATATGGGCCAGCTTCAACTTCTCATATAAAGTATCCTCTTAAATATGTCTTCTGTGGAATAAGAGATCTGTAAAAGCAGGTGCCAGTGCTAACACGTAATCCAAAAGAAGTTAAATAGGAAAAGTATTCACTCTCATTTTTGTACTCCTTCTGAAAAATTTACTTTTTTCTGAGAAAAAGCAGAATAATTTCCTAATGATAAACTTTCTTTAAAAGTGAAAATTCCTTAGCTGTCAGGCATTTCTTTTCATCCTCTAGGTGGCCTTTAGGGCAAAGTCTATCCTTCCTGAGAATTGTTGGTTTCTGTGGGTTTTTTAATTTGAACAGCTAAATGTCACAGCTCAAAGCTTAGATTAAGTGTATTTTGGCAGATTCCTTAATCAGATTGTGGTTAATACATATACCCTGGAATGTGACTACAAGCTTTATTATTCCTATTGATTTTTGTTTGTTTGCTTGTTTGGTTTGTTTTTTTTTTCCATCACCACAATGCTAAATTTTTCAAGTGACAGCAAAATTTTGGCCTGTCTTGCACATGGAGTTTGTATACTCCATAGGATCACTAAGAACCAAATTCCTAGAGATACTGAAGCACTGCAACACTTTCCAGACAGTACTTAACATTTGGATGTCCTGTAGGGACATCTTCCTGTATAATACAAATTAAGGTGAGGAACATAGGCTGTGTGGAATAATTTCACAGTGAACTGCTTAATTTTATGGCTGCCAGCTCTGAGAAGAAAGTGAGGCCTGTGCCTCATGACTGAATCAAGAAACCTTTGCTGATATTTTTGTTCAGTGTGACATGGAAAAAAGTATTTGAAGTAAAATTTTCTGGGAAGAGGTAGTGAGAAGAGTAAGGTTTCCAGCTGCCCTTTAAAGCCCAAGTGAATGCACTTTGACCGTTTGATCTCACAGGCATCAGGAGAGAGGGGAAGCGAGGGGAAGTGATAGGGATGAGAAGGGGAAGGAAGGGTAGGGAAGGTATTTACTATAACTTTCCCACAGACTTATTTTAAAAGTAATTTTATATTTCAACTGTTTACTTATATTGACCATCTGCTGTTATAAAAAGTCATTTGTTATTTTGATTTTTCATTCTATCTTTGAAAGAAAAGCAGTATTGAAGAAAAAGGAATTCAGTTGTTAACTGTCTCAAAAAATATTCAGAAGTGTTTATATTTTGCTTGAAAAGGGTCAGAAAGTAAAATCTCTTCAACTTGGTCAGTTAATACTAAGAACCAGTCTTATTTTTAGAATTATTTTACCTTGGTATGGAGAAAAACTCAGTGCATTTTCATAAAGTTCTTTAGTTTCCATGGCAAATGGGGTCATTATTTCCTGTTGAAACTAATGGGTTTTACTTATACTTTAGAAATGCTTTTCATATGATGCCCACAAGACATGCAGAAATACATGCACCAGAGGTCTATTGTTAATAGCTGATAGTTCTTAAATCAAAATTTACACAAGGTCAATATAACCTTGCATTAAAGCCTATTGAAAACAATGAATGGTATATTGCAGCCAAATAACTGACATTCTTGGCTGAAAATAATAGAAACACTTTGATTATCAATAAATTAAAAGAAAGGTGGGGAGGAGTAGAAGAGAAAGAGAAAAAATTGGGGATTTTACCCTGAGAATATATCCAATGCCTCAAAAATTTTTCCCTGCAATAAATGAGCAAATGAATAAAGCAAACTGCTAAAGTTTTATTAGACATCTTGCTCAAATCCTTTGCAGCAGGTAAAAATTTCAATGTTCTCTACATAAAACTTGACTGCTCTTTTTTGATTTTCCTTTTGCTAGATTATTCTGTGAGGCATACTCACATCTATCTATCTATCATCTATCTATCTATCTATCTATCTATCTATCTATCTATCTATCTATCTATCTACCTATATCTATCTATCTATCTCTCTATCTATCTTCATAGCTAGAATATTGCTGGAATAAAGTAATAATTATAGAAAACACTCGAACATCTGGAGATTCTAAAGTGTGTACATTTCATGCATGTTTAAGGAAAATAAGAAAATAAGCTTGATGCCCCAAAATGATATGCCATCCATTTTCTCTGACACTTACTATGGATCTTTTTTATGGGACTGTCATAAGGAAATTAAGTTAAATAAAAATTTGGTTTTGCACAGTCTGATCCAAAACATGCAAAAGTGAACAGTGCCTTCCTTTCTGTAAGACCTTAAGTAGTAGTTTCAAAATACTATAAAAAAGTGATCTGTTCTCTTCTGAATTAGACACAACATTCCTGTGGGTGCCTTGTTAACATGCCTTCAGCTGGTATAAATCAGCATGGTGGTTAGCCTAATGGAAATGGAACTGTGACAACTTTTATCAGCTCATTCCTCTGCTCCTCCTCCAAGTGTTGCCTTAAAAACTCTATACACTGAAGTGTCTGGTAGTACTTTGCACTGAGAGAATCAGTGTCAATTGGCATTAACTGAGTCATGCATTTCTTCTGAAGCAAATAGAAAAGCTATCTTCTGTACGCTTTCCTCTGCACACCCTGAGCCCAATATATACAGCTTTTAGGTGGCAAGTGGGAGGCTTGCTGAATGGAAATGATTCCTTTCTCCATACATCCTACATTTCTATCCTTTCTGATACTATTTAATCTGTATGAAAATTCTTCAACTGCCTCTTGAGAATGCCAGCACTTCAAATGAGCAGTATTTGATATCACAAGAGTACATGGGACTAGAATCAGGCCTATATATGTTTGTACAGAAACTAACTTACATAGAAACTGAATACACTGATTTCTATTTGTGTTTCAGCAGGGAAACTAGGGAATATAATAGTAGCACAAATATAACTGCTTAACAAACAGACCCCTACAGTTATAGTGTTTAATGAGCCTACAAGGAACAATGCAAATTCTTTGGAGAACAATGTCAGGTCATTTTTCATAGCCACATTCACATGCTGAAAACAGCAGCTGGATGCTGAGCCAAGGAGGTCAAGAGTGGCAGTGCTTCATATCAGTGATAGAGATATTAGTGGGCAAAGGCCCATTTCTCCTCTTTGTCCAGTTTTGAGTATCTCATTTATTACACAGTTTCAAAAAGCTATAGAACACAATGAAATCTATCTCACCAACCTCAGTACACATTGCTTTTCCTGTTAAACAATCTAGGCTTGCCCTGAATAAAATAGGTTCTTTTGCATACTATACAGTGCTTGCACAGTGTGTTTACCATACCAAAATACCCCTGTCCAACTGACCTGAATGTCAAACATTACAACATGTGTGAGGAGAGAATTAAATAAGCAAACAGAGCAAAATGAAGACAAATGCTATGCATTTTCATATTTGCCCCAAATTAGACGATAATGCTTCTACGTGTCCACATTTTAAGTCCTACTGTTATTCTAGTTTCCTATATTGCCCTGACAGATCTTGTCTGAAGTGTTACAATGCCACTTGCAATCTCAGAACCTAAAATCCAAAAACCCAACATAAAAACAAACCCTACAATTCCTTCAAAATCTGATTATAACTTAAGTCTTAACTTTTCAAAAGACAAATATGAGTAATACTGCTACTAAAAAAAAAAAGCAAGTATTACAGTACAAAGTACATGTTTCTATGAATAGTAGCAAATTTCATGTTTGCAAAGTGCTACTGTAATGAAAACCTCAATTTCACGGTCCAATAGTAATAAAATATATGTTGACAGAAATTAGAGAAAGAAAGAGTTATATAGATGAAAAAATGGTGCCTAAAATGTCAGATAGCTTTCTGAAGCTGTCCTAGCTGTCAGTATCTGTCTCTCACTGAGAAGGGATCTAGCTCAGTCCTGAACTGTAGGGGGTTTGAGCCAGTTCTCAGTGGTAGCAGGGTGTTGCTCTGTAGTTTAGCCACTTTGTCAAGTCAGTCCAATGGAACCATCTCTTTTTTTGTTTGTTTGTTTGTTTTGTTTCTTTGGCTTTTTTGGTGGACTGTTTTTCCGTGTGCTCCACTTATTAAGCTAAGCTACAGACCAATCACAGTTCCCAGAACTAGAGCAAAGTCAAGAAATGTAAAATGTGAGAGTGGGACTCCTCTTGTAGCAACAACCCACATATACACCAGATAATTCTTAATCAAAAGCTAATGGTGTTTTGCCTTCCAGGCTCCACTTACTTATTTTGTTGGCAACAGGTTTTGGAAAGATATTTTAAATTATGTTTTTTCCCCAAAATACATGAATCTAAGTATTTGGTATATTTATCTACTCGTTTAATTATATATATATATACATATTTGCAGTTTAAATACTTACAGAATACTTCATTCCCAGTAGGTAGCAGCATGTCCTGCATTATTTTCACTTGAAAGGCCATGCAGATTTTGTGAACAAGGAAGAAAATTGATGTTCCAACCTGCATTACACATATAAGGAACAGCACATACCAATGTAGAACATAACCTTATGAAAACACTACACCAAATAAAAATTTCTTGTTTCTTAAACCATAATGTTANTTTCCTTTCCCTTTCCCTTTCCCTTTCCCTTTCCCTTTCCCTTTCCCTTTCCCTTTCCCTTTCCTCTCTTTAGGGGCACTTTTTAACTTCATACTGTAGGATTGCCCCTAAAAGCTGGTATGTTTGGCCAAAATGCTAAAATGTGCCTCATTTCTAAATGAGCATGCTGAATCAAGACATCTGGCCTCATTATCAGTGTGGGTTCCTAATGGCTAGGGAGTGCCAAGACAACTGATTGATTACAGGTACTAAAGGGTAGCATTGCAGAGTCCCATCTGACCTTGGACATGGAATAAACCTTTGTCAGAGGCTCCAGCTGCATGAATACCACAGCTCTGAACAGAAGTCCAGCAGCATTCTGTCTTCATATCTGAGACACAGCCAGAGGCACATACTTGAGATTAAAACTCTTCACCTATGTTTCGTCTTGAAAGCTCATACCCATGCTCCAGGCACATACTTTCATTCGGTACTGATCCTTCAGTCAAATCCTCCACCTGTCTCCACCCAAAGCTTAAATATAGTCTTTCTAAAATGCCACTGAAGGTGTAAGTCTTTTGGCTCACAATTAAATTCTTTTGAAGCTGCCTGTCTGAGAAGCAGAAAGGAACACATTATAGTTATTTGCATGAAATAGAAAGCAGATAAAATACAATTAAATATGAAAATAAAATATATTTGAATCTACTTTGTGTTCTAGCCTTTTTGTCACTGAGAACTCGCCAGATCTTCCTGTCTTCACGTAGGGAGGATGTGCACAGTTTGTCCTTTCTGCTTTGATTAATTCTGCTGTTAGAGTATATTGTCACTCTTCTCAATGTCTTGGTCTTCCCTCCCTGCACATCTAGTCTTACTGCCAGCCATCCTATGGCAAGATTTCCTCTTACCCAGAGCACTTCACTCTACATCTCCTCTCTTGTTTCAGAGAAAAGGAAGAAATTTCATCTCCCAGGGTGAGCAAAACCATTGCCCAAGGCAATTCACTTAGATGAGTGATCAAGTACAAATGACTACTGCGATTTCAGCCTCCTGACCTGTGATGAACAGACAAATGAAAAGGCGTTTTATTATGCAGCAGTGTGCCAAGCGACAATTTTAAATCGTCAACCAGAATCTGTAAGTTTTGAAGCAAATGTTTATAAAACTATCACATAGTCAAATAAGAAAGCACTTAGGAGTTTTCCTAAGACCAAAACAGAGCCTTCACTTCTACTGCCCTTCTCATAATTTAAGCAAGCATAAACACACAGTAACATAAGTTTTACAGTCAAAGATAACCTTTACCTCAGTCCTTCAGCAGGCATTGCACAGGTATGAATTAAGTGAAAATTGGATAATTAGACTACAGAAACTGAATGGAATGCTGTTACTCATTTTGATTAAACCCTTTCACCATGTCTTCTAAACATGGCAAACTAAGGCACAGCTGATAAAACCAGTACTTAATAATTCTATTTAAGATGAAGGGTCATATTAACGTCAGTTGAGAATTTTTCAGTCATTTTAAGTAGAAGCCAAAAAGGAATGACAAGCAAATTGTAAACTTACTTATGTACCTCAACTTACACTACTTACCGATTTAGTCACGTCATACTTCATAATCTAAGAAGTCAATTAATATAGATGGCATGAACAAAAAAAAAGTTTTGCATATATTTAACTTTCAGCTTAATGATAAATTGTATCAATATTTTCTTTTGATAAATCTAATCAAGAGAATGAAAAAAAAAATCCTCTTTCATTCAAGATAATTTTATTTTTCTCTTATCATAAAGCAGTCATACTTTGGGTTTCCGCTTTCCAGTTTTCCTAACAGTAGGAGGGAATTTCCTCCAAGGCCTTATCAGCTTGAACCACAACCCCTACACTGGTTTTTGGTTCACTGACAAATTACACTCCCTTAATCCCCATCCAGGAAATTTTTAATGAAGGTGCATTTAGAAATTTCTACATGTAGCCAATGTGTGAAGCCCCACACTTCCTAAATAGTGGACTAGACTTTGCACTGCAGTTGAAGAGAGAGCTCTCCTTCCAACTTCCGAACTACCTTTCCCTTCACTCTGGCTACTGTGGCTTGCTTCCTCTGCTTACCATTTTATTTACATACACAAGTTGGAAAAAAAATTAGTTTTAAAAATTGTTTTTTTGTTATTCTCAGAGCATTTTCAAAAATGGCAGAAGAATGATCCATTGTAAAGACCAAAACAGAATAAATTAAACTCCTCTCACTGAGCACTACACTAGTGTGAATGATGGTAGTAATTTTACTAGCAAATCCCAAATTCTTGTCAGGAAAGACAGGTGTCATGACCACTTAGCAGGAGGCTGGGCCTACAGCTGCTTGCACAGGGCAGGTGACTGTGTGGCTTCTCAGCCCCGCACTGCCCTGTCCCTGCGACACAGAGCTGCTACACAGGGTCTGGCTCACGGGGACAGTGGGTGTGCTGGGACCAGGCTGAATCTTCTCAGAGGTGTTTGGGTTTATTTAAAAAAGAAATTTAAGAAATTAATGATGATAGTGGTGAAGCTAGTAGCAAGGAGAAGGGGGAGTCATAGAGGTGAGGTAGAGCCCTGGAGAAACAAGTTGACTTAGCCACCCTCAGAAAACACAGGACTGGCAAGTAGGTTTGGTACAGTAGTTCCGGTAAAGAAAGGCTACATACCCTTATACCCTTTGTCCTTGCAGCAACAGCTACAACTTCCATTTGCAAAAACAGCAGGGAATACACCAAAAGGCACAGCCAAAACCAGCAGTGACCTTTAGGTCCCATACTCTTCTCCATCACATAGTAGCATGCACCTGGCACATAACCCCAAAATGCACTATGGGATTCTAATAAGATCAAGCAGTGAAAAGATCTGTCCATTTGGAGGAAGAAACTCTCTATCCTAAAACTCTCCTTGTTCTTCTCTTGGAAAAAAGGTTTATGGCTGTGGAGTCCTTAGGGAACATTGATCCTCAAGTTTCCTTCTTGCCACTCAGAAAATTATTGTGTTGCTGCCTATCTTAGACTTGGCCTCTCAGCTAGACTAGAGTAAAGAATAAATGTTCCATTATTTGACCCTCAAAACTATTTCGAAACATGACTGCTTTTGTATTTTATAATGGTTCCTTGGGATAGCTGGTTGCAATAATTGTAAGTCTAATAATGTCCAGTTTCAGGACTTATACGTCCACGAAATATATCTCAAGAGTCTGCCAGTACATAATTATGGTGTGACATATTTTGCCAGAATATGAAAAATGACAGACATCACATATATACCTACTCATATAAGGCATATTTTTGTTATTTATCCAGCTGTGTTTAAAATCTGAAAAAAAAAAAAAGAAGTCTTGCAGGGTCCTCATTTCACAGTGTTTTTGTTACCAGTTCCAACTGCACCTTCACTTCCCTCCACCAGATATTTCTCCATTGTTTTAAGACTTCCAAAATTTTCTTTTTCATAATTTGCATAGCAGTTATGCCTAAGTAGGATCATGACCTCATTGATGTAAAGGAAAGCTGAGTAAGAACATATTTAAAAACATAGGAAAAATGGGATCCTCTCCCATTCTAGTGAGCTTGTGGAATTGATACAGTGGGACTTCAATTCTCAAAAATATTTTGTATTGTACTTGACTAGGTTGTATTGAAACTTGAAGTTTTCATAGGCACTAGTATGACATACTCTTCCACATGTGGAGAAGATAACAGTATCTGGGTCATGCTGAGGTGAGTATTCACTGGGTATGTAGATAACTTCCATAACTCAAGCTTTGCTCAATTTCTTACCAAAAAAGTTCAAATGCATTTTCTAGTTTTATTGTATGTCATGCTTCATCCATGTTTACCTCACTGCAGGAAAAGTGAAGTGGCAGGGTATTTGTTACTGGCTTAAGAAAACATATAAAGAATAAATAGAAGCAGTAAAAAACGCAAAAAAAAAATTGGTGCTGTGATAATTTCCAGTTATTGGATACACAACAACCTCAATAAATACTTGCTTCTGCACATAACATAGCAGCTAAATTGCCTACCAAAACATTGATATATTTCTCAATAGTAAAAATAAATATTAAAATGCTACTTTAGAAAATGCCTATCACCTCAAAGGAAAAATCTTACATCGTTTTTTTTACACTTTTTACCATCTTGCCAGGCAGCAGTAATATGAAGTGTTGCATGATCAGGAAATTATTAATTCATACTGTTGCATGATCAGGAAAATATTAATTCATACTGCCAGGTGAAAGCTGTTCAGGAGTCTGTGACCTTTCACAGAATATTCCGTTGATCAGCACAAGATGATGTAGCCAGTTTTCTTATATGAAATAAGCTTAATTTTTGAAGAATGACGTAAGAAATAGCTTGCTAAAAAAAAAAAGTCATAAAATGTTTAGCAGAGATTGAAATCCTATTATAAAACATAGCAGGGGTAACAAAATTCTCTTCAAAAATAAGTAACTTTTATAATGACAATGTGTATGTGAATACTTAATTTCTAACAGAAATGGGACCTATATATATATATGCTGTCAATTTTTCCTTTGCACAGTAAGGTGGGACACTCACACTGGACATTTTTCTTGTATATGACAGATAATAAATCCCTACTTGTTTGAATATTTATCCTAAATAAGAATAACAGCTAGGCTGAAGCTCATGTCAGCCTTTTAATTCAGCTAAATCATGAGAGAACCCCCATGCATCTTAAGCAGTGAAATTCAATGAGGAATTAAACTACAATTTAAACTTATGTTTATGGCTCAGACCCGAATTTGGCAGAATAGAAGTCGCTGAAGCTGATCTCTTCAAAGGCCCATTGTTTTGGATTGAAATGTGCATCACCAAGTAAACTGGAAAAGGAAGTGGGTTTAATCTATAGTTTTAAGTTTAGGCAGCTTGAGTGCTCAAGAAATGAATGTGTGAACATCTACAAATTTGCATTTATGGAAAGTTGACTAAATTATCTGAACACATGTAAAAAGAGGAAAGATAGAAAAAAGATGCTGAATAATCTAGGGGAAGAGGATGAAATAGAAGAAGTGAATCATATACCATCTTATAAGATTATGAAATTTTAAAAAAAGCCCAAGCAAACAAAAAACCACCAACAACAAAAAGAAACCTCAAACCAACCAAAGTGTTCTGAATTTAAGAGCTGTATAACTGCAACAGCAAGATTATAATAAAACAATAAAAGCAAGCAAATCCTACAAAGACTTACTGGAGGCATACTTTACCCACCTTTGTTTATGCTGGAGAGCATCTAAATTTACTTTGGATAAAAAGAGCAGAACAAGTTAAGAATCTCACTGAGCCATTATTAGGAAAATCAGAGTCAGATTAAAAACAAATAAACTGGGCAAATTTTTTTTGTAGCACATGCCAACTTTTCAAATCTGATGTCCAACTCTTAAGGAACTGAAAACAACAGATTTTTGGGGTCTTTTCATATTCAACATTTCACATTCACTGAAAAATAGCAACTTGAGCTTAAAATTCAAAAATTCAAAAGACAGCTTTGTTTGACATATTACAAATAAAGGAATTCACAGGGAGAGCAGATAAGCACCTTCAACAATGCAGAATATGGTGGGACATAGAATTGCTAAGGGCCTGAAATGAGCTGCCTCATTCTTTTCCTTATCTCTGGAGTCTCCAAGGTAGACAGCCTAAACGAACAACCCACCATTTTTATTAGGTTGTTAAACAGAAGAACTTTCTTCAGAACAGAAAATTACAAATTCCTAGGTAAAAAGAAATAGAAATAAAAAGGGAACCATGAACCAATCTGTGTTCTTTTAAGCATATCCTTTCAGCCAGGCTTACTTGACGTCAACTCAGTGGTGTATTAATTTGCAGAAAACTGTTGTATCCCCTCTGGTTCTCGAGTCTTGTTCTCTATCCTTTTGGAAACATTATGCTCCATATTCCATCCTGTCTAAGGCTCCAGTGTCTCCTCACTTGATTGTCCCACCTTGCAGGTTAGGAGCAGCTCCTTCTTTCAACACACTTGACAACTTCTAAGAGCAGAAATCCTCCCACTCCCCTGCCCCATTTCCTCTCCTCTTAATGGGTCATAATATTCAAACAGCAGACCAATAAACAAAATGAACTTTCCATCACATAAAATCAGATTGTATGACTTGCATGGCCTCTGTCTGTCAGATATTGCACAAAGCATGTCTCTTCAGAGCTAGTATGTTACACATCCTTGAAGATTATTAATGCTGTGGGATGATGCTCTTTACTACAGAGTCAGTGTAACATTTCTCTATGAATATTCCTACTGAGATACATGCAGTTCTATCAGATTCAGAGGGTACATCTGCTTCACTGTTCCAAAATTCTCCAGGGCTGATATGTTTTCTCGAAATGATGTATTTTTGGATTTTCTGGGAAAACTCTGTAAAATCAATGACAGTTTATTTAGTAGACATACTGAATCAGTTTGCAATTAAAGAGTTATTAATTGATAATGTACATTTGCATAATGTTTTTCAACTGAAAACCAAGTGTGTCCCTACAAAAATATATTGTTCTTTCTACCTCATGGACAGGGATGAGTGGAAGGAAGAGTGATTATTTCTTCTGGCAAACAAATGCAATCTTTGTCCAATGAACCACAAAAATCACAACAGACCACAAAGAAACACTGTAAAAAAACTTACTGAATCCAGTAAGGATTTTGTCACAGAATCACAGAACAAGCTGAGTTGGAAGGGACTCATTGGGATCACTGAGTCCAACTCCTGACCCTCCACAAAATCTTCCCCAAGAATCACGCCATGTGCCTGAGAGCACTGTCCAAATGCTTCTTGACCTCTGTCAGGCTGGCTTCTTGACCACGGCCCTGGGGAGCCTGTTCCAGTGCCCAACCACCCTCTGGGTAAGAACCTATTCCTGAAATCCAACCTAAACTTCCCTGACACTACTTAAGGGCATTCCCATGGCTCCTGTCATTGTCACCACAGAAAGAAGATCAGTGCCTGCCCCTCCTCTTCCCCCTACAAGGAAGTTGTAACTGCAATGAGGTCTCCCCTCAGTCTCCTCTCCTCCAGGCTGAACAGATCAAGTGACCTGAGTTGCTCCTTGTACCGCTTCCCCTCAAGACCCTTCACAATCTTTGTTGCTCTCCTTTGGACACTCTCATAGTTTAATATCTTTCTTATATTTCTGTGACCAAAACTGCACACAACACTCCAGATAAGGCTGCTCCCATAATTATCTTTAAAACAGCCATGGTATTGCTGCAAGCTTTGGCATCCCCAGGCTTACTTTCTGGAAACTAAAACCTGCTGCTTTTCACCAACAGCTATCAGCTGAATTATGTATGTCCCAATTATCCATGCTGTGAATTATAGCTGGGATTTTGTTTTAGAAATACATTTCAGGGAATTTTAATTTATAATATTGTTTTCAAGTAATTACCTTTCAAAAATTTTAATTTTAGTGCTAAGAAAATAATTATATTTATTAAAAGATCATCTTTTAAAAAGCTGGCTCTCACCGTGTTTCAGGTTCAGCAAGTTAAAGACGTAGTCTCAGTCCATTTTAAATCAGGCTCATTTATTTGTTAATCTCGAAAGACTTCTGAAGAAGGATTAACTACACTGAAGTTTGAAATTTTAATACCTAGTTGCTTTTCATATGTAGCAGAAAAGCTAGACAGATTTTTCATGAAAGCTAGACATATAAATTTTGAGATCCATAATATGTAGCTCTAAACTATCTCAATTCATTTTCTTGGAGACAAAACATAAGCATATTTAATTCAAAGAATGATAAAATGCAAACATAAAACATTATAGGCCTTTAATGAATCTAGCATTTATTCTTCATATGAAGAAGAAGCAAAAACAAATTTAATTTTTTAAATACTTAGTAAATACCATAATATTTTTTATTATAGAGGATTTTGAAATCTTTGCAAAGTTACATTTACTTTTGGTAGAATGAAACAAGGGTGAATTTTGGTAAGTGACCGAGAATACCATGACAACTAAGCCTAATTCCTGTGTATCTGAATTGAAAATGTCTTAATCCCTGAAATACTGAATTTACTCAGCAATTACACATGTGCTTCTGCACAGCACAGAAGCCAGCTATTGGTGTTGGACTTGCACTTTTCAGCCTAGTGGACTCTACATCCTCTGCAACACTCAGAACCTCTTCGTGGGTGTAAAGGAAACATTTGAATTGCTGGGAGGTTTTTGCCAGTTCAGCCACTGAATGATATTTTTATAGCTGGAGGAAGAGTGATTATTTCTTCTGGCAAACAAAGTCACTCTATATTTATTTGGTTCCTTCTTTCTTTAAAAGAGGACTGTAATGGTTGTTGGCTAAAAAATTAATGATCTCTCTTTTTCTTCTTTCTTTGCTGTCACTCTTGCACATCTGAATAAGCTGAGATCTATAACTAATTCAGTCTCCTCTCAATTTAGTGAATTTTTATAAAGTCTAACACTGAAAAATTTGCCTCCTTATTCTCTACACTTCACTTATGAACAGCTACGGTCTATTTTGATTTTGCTTCCCAAAAAGCAGCTGCTGAAAGATATAGAACATGAATCATTACATTACAAGTAATAATATTGTTCCTATTAGATATCTGTGCACATTCCTGTGGTAATCCATTTGTCTGTATTGCCAGAGCAGATGTAACATCATTTACCATTTCTGACTGATAGTTGGAATAAAACAAACACAATTAGAGACAGGGGACTGGGTATTGTTTGAGTATCATTTGGTTTGGTATCACTTCACAACTCAGTTTTCATGTGCTGTTATCTCATGGTAGAGGAGCTCAATCATGTGAGCTCACGTTGATGTCTTCATAGAATCAAAAGCTACACCTCACATGGCAGCATCCAAAGGAAGAGAAACTCGGTCAATTTAAAGGGGATATTCTAACAACATTGATGCCTACCAAGTGCTTCTTTGAGTCACATGGCATAGTCCTTACCTCACACCTGTACTTGAATTTCTTACCTGACATCTCTAGGTTGGCAGCCCAAACTGTCATATCATTTTATATAACAGAAATAAATATGTCAATATCTTCTGTAACTGACTTCTTACACATTTGCTGTCCCATTTTTAACCTTTTTTTTAAACTAGTTCTTCCTAGATAACTTTGGCGATATTTTGAATTATTTTTAGTGTCTGTTGTTGTCTTACAGAAAAAGCACTCATGTTGCTACACCTTTATACTACTAATTAACTAAACACGAGTGCTTCATCCTCATTTATAACACCACATGACAACTTCAGCTGAGGAAATATTAAAAAATAAAGCATTTTCTGGTCCCCTGTGTCTTTCAGTTAGAAAAAGAAGTGTCTGTTTTCTTTGAAGGAAATACTGTATTATCATTCTGTGGTCCTAATCCAGAAAAATACTTTAAAATAACAATAAAAGAAAACATAAAATAGTCTTAATGAAGAAATTAGAATTAATTATGTGTTTAAAGTCACATGCATACATGCGTACATTTTGGGAGGAGGGGAAGATAGGATGCTTAAAGAGCTGTTTCTGAAACAATAATTTCTACTGTTTCTGAGGCTGGGTCAAGCTTCCTTCTTAAGTTTTGAACTGTCATTTTTTCTGCTGAAATATAATGCCAGAAAATATAAAAACAAATGTACAGTAAGAAACAAAGAAGCCAGTATCTGCTGCAATGCAACAAGTTTACTCTGAAAACAATCAGGTGATATTTTAATTTTGCAAGGGTTACAAGTTGTTAATGTCATTCATAACTTCATGCTGGTAGTTTTGTGAAACAAAGAGGCTTAATACAAAAAACCCCCGAGGCTTTCAAGATGCTGGTCTAAAATTATGGTAATCTTGTCTATATTTTGATATTGGCTCACTAGAAAAGTCCCTTATGAATGATGGCTTTGGTGGAACAGTGACACAATAATTTGTAGTAAGCTACATATTTGCTGTAAGACAAAATAATGCCTGAATAACAGGTAATGAGATTAAAAAAGAACAGAGATTACTTTAAAATAAAAAATCAAAATGTCACCCTGAAGTGTCAGTGGAAATTCAGGGAGTGCAGATTTACAGTGGATTCCATGTCAAAACCAGCTTTTAAATGCAAATAGCTTAAGGATTAATAAGGTCTGGGACAACAAGTTGTGACTATATCCATGTAGTTTATATACTGCCAGAGTTTTAAGCTGACAGTAATGTCTTTGGGCTAGGGTGGGGATCTCTCAGTAGATACAACTAAATCATACATGTTAAAAGACTTTATAAATCACACAACCAGCGCAACTGATATGAAGATTTCATTTATGCTTCAGCTTTTTTTGACATTCTGAAGGTGGAGAGAAAATAAAACCAACCATTATAACAATGTAGAGTTCTGACATTTATACCAAAAGCTCTTCAATTTGCATCTTCTTACACTGTAGCAATGGAAGACTAAAGCATACATAAATAATTAAAAACATACAGTGTCACCAAAAGAGCAGATCAAGTGGCAGTCATATGTATAGACAACTGATAAAGCTCCTGCCATTGCTCACTTCCTCACAAATGGACTCAAAAGAGACAAAATATCATTTTATGTGAGGGAATAATAGTTTTACTGTGACAGCACTTAAATCCATCACATGAATTTAAAATAAAATTACTTCATACATTCTCCTTGCTTTTGTATTGATTAAATTTGTTTCATGCTTTAAAAATGACTTATCAGAATCATCCTAACTTTAATTCCATGAACATTATCTCTTTTTATGCTAAAAATGCTTTTTATAAGAAAATTAGTTTTTAACCTTGCAATGTCAGCTTATTTGTACAAACTAAAAATGTACATTGAGTCTCATTTCTTTCTGTATTTGTGATTCTTATGCTTTACATTTTTTTGAGTATTTAGGTAAAATTCCTTTAGACATCAAAAACTGCCAGTGAACAATAGCACACATTTAAAATATCAACATGCTTGATGAAATATAGATTTTTGACAGTAAATATCCAAGTAAGAATAATACAATATTTTTA
Source organism: Ploceus nigricollis (assembly GCA_013399945.1). Taxonomy (NCBI): domain Eukaryota; kingdom Metazoa; phylum Chordata; class Aves; order Passeriformes; family Ploceidae; genus Ploceus; species Ploceus nigricollis. Next base: position 1,127,816 of record VXBC01006898.1, on the reverse strand, counting down.
ATAATATCACTTTTCAATGCATAATGAATAATATAAAAATAAATTTAAAATTAATTCATCTCTCATTTTATAATTTTTTAAGTCATTCCCAGTCCTTCTGCATTCCCTAATGGCTCTTTACACACCATGCCAGCACAGATCCTTCTAGTCAGAAATGTCTTAAGTGGAAACACAAACTCCAAATATCTATGCTTTAGGTTTGGCCTTTCTTGCTTATGAATGCAATTCTTATTGATAGATATTAGTTTTGTACATAAAAATTGATACATGCATGTTAAAAAAAAATCACATAATTAATAATTTCTACTTAAATTTTTGTATGTCAAAAAGCAGAGTATTCAAAAAACTTCATAAAAATTTCACTGATGATTTACATAAACAGGAAACAGCATGGAATTACTGCTTCTTCACATAAAAAATAGATTTCAGGAACAGGACCTTCATAGGTAAATAAGGTGATCATGTGTTATTTCATTGCAGAAAATTACAAACTTTTTTTTCCATTCAAAAAGTCTCAACTTGCACTGTGAAATAACTTGTGAAAGAACTCAATTTATAAAAGAAAGTCAATGAACAACAAGAACATTTAATAAAACAAAGCAGGCTGGAAATGTTCCCTTTAAAGTGTTAAAAACAGGTGGGGATACACAAGGACAAAGATGTTACCAAATTATTCTCTTGGATGAGAGGTTTGAAAAAAATCCAGTTAAGTAGAAGGAGATAATAGTATAGCCAGACTTTAAAAAGGTAATTGAGGCATCTCTTTCTCCCTTATGGCCTATAAAACTCCAGCTGTTGTATCAGCTTACTCCTCAGATAGAACAGACAGGAAGAGGACAAAATTCACACTGGATCAAGACTTTCTGTAAGGAATTCAGCCAAATACAATGCCAACACTGTATCATAAATACAAGCAAACAGGCAATTATTAAATGAGTGAAATATGTGGTTCGGTGATGGAAGACAAACTGCATAAATAATCTCTTGGAAGAATGTTTTTGTGAGGTTCAGCTTCGGAACCAACCAGGAAAGATGGAATGATTACACTGAGCAAGATCTAAGTGCTCTAAATATGAGTGGCCAGCAAGGCTTTGGCGAGAGGAGGTAGCGATAAAGTGTGAGAGTAGCCACAGATGTCTGCAATTGATATAGCCATGGAACATGAGAAATAGAAAAAGAGGTAATATATAATGTGTTTTTAGATGTCCCACGGTCTTTGTGGATGGAATGACACATACTCAAGGTACATTTCAGGTTATTACAGGTAGCTAGTGCAAGCTTAGTATTTGGACTTGTTTTAAAATATAAAGATCACAATAAACCTGATTTCCTGTGTTCCCTGTCTTGCAATGTTTAATATTATTAAAGCACCACCTAAGAGTTTCTGTCAGTTGGCGAAACTGTCACATGTCTTTCCTATGTGAATATTATACAAAAGATAAACTAGCCCAGTAACCTTACCCTGTCTTTTTATTCAATTATTTTCAAAGGTCTAACTGTGCTCAGTCCTTGAGACATCTATCAAATAGTGGAATCTCACTACAAACCAAGTCAGACAGTTCAAACTAACTGAATAACAAAGTATGCTGAATGTTGGTATTATTTTAAAGAATGTTTGATATGCATAGAAATGTTGCTTTAAGTACAGAAAGCATGTGTGCTGAGCTGTCAATTCCTTGTGACATGCCATATAATTGTTTAGCTTGATGATTCTACCACACTGGGGTAAAAGGCTTTAAAATACTTAAAAATTTAAAATAGATATAATTTAAAATATGTATAATTTTGGAAGTATACTTGCTGCATAAATATACCATCAAATGGAAATTATTCTGTTTCCTGATTTGACTGTCTCATGTCTTTCTTAAATTCTGCAAGTCAATTTCTAATCAGTTCTTGGGATCAATTGTAGTGTTATGTAAGTCAGTAGGATTCTAAAAATGTTTTGTATAATTAGCGCCAGTTGCACTGTAAAACTTGATCTTGAGACCTTTTTCTTCCCTCTTAACTTAAAATGGATCGTAATCCAGATTACTTTAGCAGGAATAAATACAGTTAGTATGACACTCATTTGTGAAAAGCTTGACTTTCTGAGCGTAAGAAAAATATATTGAGTAAAGTCTTTTGGCAGTTTGAGGGGTGTTGGTTTGCTTCTTTAATTTTTTGACTCTTTAAATTTGTTAGTATTTTCCATCACTATCATTTGCAGCTATAACTCAGGTGATCCTATAGAGCACCTGGAGCTTTTAAATACCCTTTAACAAACAAACGTATGTACATTGTCTACTTGAAACCGTTAACAATTATTTCTATGTTCCAACAATTTACAAATTGCAATTACTACATTTACAGAGAAAATATTTTTTCACATGCTGCTGTCACCAAGGGAAGACATTTCCAGAAGAACTTTCAAATGAACCTTAGACATGGACAAATAGCACCAATTTGCACTGGACAATAAGTGCTCATTAGTCTCTACTGTTAAAGTATCTAAAGCTGTTACACCTCTCCAGTGACCTCAATTTAGAAGCCAATGCAAGAATGTCATTATACTTTTTACAGGGAAACACACACTCTGGAAGAGATTGAAGAAAAGTGAGATTATTGGCAAGTGTTATTGACTAATGCTGAGAGTGCTGAATGACACTCCCAAGAAATTATGTCTGATTTTGCACATACTTCTGTCATTTGTTTTTCTTGGTGTAGACCAACAGCAGATAAATTGCTTCATTTCCTAGGTTTAGAAAAGGAGGAGTTGATTTTTAAAAGTCTCAACCATCAGGCAGAACGTCAATGTATATCTTGGATCTCCCTCAGGACTGTATCAGAGAGACCTTACCCAACTTCTGGTTAAGCTAGCTGTTCAAAAATAGATACTTGCACATAATTACTTTCTGTGCTTTCCATTTTTCTTTCAGTTTCCTCAGCATCTCTGAAGAAATATTCATCTACACATTTGTGGAGAAGAAAGTTCAAATTCTATCATGTCAGCATTAAAGGAGAATCAGAAATCAACACACACTCAAAAATTTCAGTACCGCAAAGGATAGGAATCTGCCCACTTAAAATATGTATTTTCATCATGGATAGAAGTTTAGCTCCCAAACATTATATATGTGTGGCAGTTTATTTCCGATGTCTTTCACACAATTGTCTCTTTTTTATCTTTTTTATTTGGAGAAGGTCTTGTCTCAGTAGCGTGATACTTCCAAAATATTACTCTATGCATCCCTTTCATCCAATGATTGTGTTCTAAATCTTACAAAGCCTCTGTTTTCTCGGTCAACAGAAATGCATTCTACAACCTGAGTACCAGTTAAGAGAATTATACAGATATTTTCTTTATTTTTATCGGTTGTGACTTTTCCTGATTTTGCTCAATTGAAATGCTCTTGTGAAAACACAGCAACTTTGGTCTGCATCTCTTCTTTTAATATCCTTTTATCATTACAGCATGCTGCTCCTTGAAGTGGAATATCATCCAATATTTAGGTTTTGTAATATAAATCTCTTCTTACATGATAAAATGGAAAGATCAATTTTCAATTGATACTTTATCTCTCTGAATCTTTTCTCTCATTTCCATATGGAAGATCTTTTTCTTAAAGCCACTGAGGGTACATCCAAATCGGCTTTGCAATTCAGTATCAAGAATTCAATTTTTTTTCTGTAGTTAAAGCCTAGACTTACTCTTTCCAGTTGCCTGATTCTTGCAAACTATCTGGTTCCCTGTGTGCATACACTGACCACTTCTGATCACACCATCATAATTAGTATAATTATTTTATTTCTGAGGAACTATTCCAGCTCAGATTATGTAATGTCTTTGTATTAGAGCAAATTATGTGCTGAGCTGGAATTTGCTTTGCAAGGGTTCTCAATGCAACCATTTTCTGTATTTTTCCTCTTAGAGGGTGTGCAATATGGGGGATATTCCTTCATACTGGATGCTGGTATTTGGAGCCCATCCACACCCAAGAACTCAAAATTTCTCACAGTTCCAAGTCAGATCTGGATATCATGCTATTAGCTTCTTGACCTATATTTGGCAAAAAGGCAGACAACATTCAGTGATTTCATTTAAATAGATCCTAAGTATGTGTTTAAGTATTAAGCCAGGCAAATACCACAATATTATGAATTTTGTGCTGAATAGATCATGGAGCTTTAACTCTTTGATCATCTTTTTCCATGTAATTCTGCCAGTCCAAACTTCAGACTGCATTCCTATACTATTTTTCTTTTCAGAAACACCATATCACTATATTTCCAGATATTTTTTCACACATTCAGCCAGAAGCCTGAGCTTAATTTATGTGCCATAATCAGGGTCTGGTACTACGAGGTCAACAGTTTAATATGATAAAGATTCTGTCTATTAGGATTTTTTAAATTGCCATTTGTCTAAACTTGGCTTTTAATGTGTGTATGTCATATTATTCCCCAAAAAAATCTTCACAATTCCAGTCAAGCCGGTTTACTCGTCTTCACAATCCTTAACAAGTTCCTACAGTTCACTAGGAGATGTAAATAATAAGTTGTGTTGATTTACATCTCTAAAGAGATGTAAATCAGCAATGGTCCAATCTACATCCTCAAATTGTTTGGTTTTAGAGGGTCAAAGTAAGGACTAACAGGAATAGTTAGGACCTTGCCTTGCTTTTTTCTTCTTTTTCCTTTTTCTTCTGTCCCTTCTGCTTCTACTTTTTATACCAGACCGAAACCAAGAAACCAAGAAACCAACCAACCAACCAACCAACCAACCAACCAACCAACCAACCAATCAGCCAGACAAAACCTTACTCTAAAGGTTTCCATTAGGCAAATGATTCTATTAAATCTCACAATGTTTAGATGCATATCTGGATGCTGGTTTGTCCTAAAAGAAAGAACTTGTTTCCCTGCTTCTTGAATTAATTTCCTCTTCTTTCTTTTCCCCAGTTCAAATCTGTAGTCTTCTTAGAAGTAACTAATACCTGAAACATTTTGTTATTTTGTTTGGCTGATTCCCTGCCCTGTTTAGCTGTGTGTTAAGGAGGAAGATAACAGTGACTTAAATTTCCACTTTAAAAAAGAAAACAAATTAAGGCAAATACAACTAACTAGAATTGACTTAAGGTAATATAATAAAACATCTGAAGCTGGGAATATAACTTCATATGCCTTTAAGATAATAAATTTCTAATCTTAGTGAATATGCAATTTTCTTTTTTTAAAAGCTAATTTCCTCTATTAACTCTAATTTTTATGATATGGATATGTACCCTCACTTCATATATTGCATTATCTATAATGGTATATTTTAATATGCTATGCATATTTAGGGATATTATGGGAAAATATTACATATTATTGACACTAGTTCCTGTGAAAAAAAAGGAAGAGTTGTAAAAATATAAATGCTAAAGCAATAATGAGTGTATTTTGCACTAACAAAATAATATTAAAAATGATTGAGTCAGTTGTACACAGCTTTAAATGAGGTTAAACCAAACAGGTGGAAAAAACAAAAACCCATGCTGTGGGAGAGTGCATTTTTCTTCTATACATAAATTGGTCTAGCTATGTTCATAGTTGGCACATGTCATTTTTCATTGAAATATTTTATCCTTTATTATACCACTATTTTTCATACATTACACCACTCTATTGACAAGGAATATGCCATATGAGGAAATTAATTTTGTTTTAAAATAACATCACCAACAAAAATGAAATCCATTACATATATGCAGAAGTTTCTAGAACTTGTGAACATGCAGACTGATCCCAGGAACTAACTTCAGATGAAGCTTTGTTTGAGTTGGACAAGGAGGGCTGTAATTTATATCAAAGAGACTATTTCATATTAGGGAATTTTTCTTTGAATTCTGCTTAAAATTAAATTAAAATATAACCTTTTTTTTCCAGTATAATAGTTATGGATACATGTGAGTTATTATTAAATAGCCCATAATATACTGTGGCTCATGAATGTTATACATTTTAATTTTAAAACTGCCATGGAATATGACAGCTGTAGTTCATTACTCAGCTGTTTAGACAGTGGGGTGTGTGTAAATTATGTTCTGAGTTATACATTTTCCTACCTGAATTAAACAATCTTACAGATAAGCAACTTTGCTTCTCTGGGCAACAGTAAGCCTGTGGATTGTATGTGGAAAAGTGAAGAAACTTTGTAGAAAAACTGCATCCAGTTTTACTGCTCAAGCCAATATTTGTGTTTCTTGTATTGCTAAGCTCACAGTGGAGTAGGCTACCACTTCAGTAAATTTCTCAAGGAGTGAAGTTTTGGTTTTGGAAGTAGTTTCAGAATACTAATATATTATATTCTGTGAAAGCAAAACCAAAACTGAAAACAAAACCAAAACCAAAACCAAAAACAAAACAAACAACAACAACAACAAAACAACAACTAAAAAACCCCATACAGACATAATTTGAAAAACCCACAGATCATAAGAAATAAATTACAGTCAGTTATGCTGAAATCTGTGGCTTATTATCAGGAATAAGAATAGAAGTCAAACTGAGTGGGAGCTTAGAAAAGAACCTCCTACAAGTTGCAAACTCTCTGAACTGCTGAGTTATTGCTATGTTATTTCTCACCTTTCTTTTTATTTCACATAATTTGTGTAAACATTCTATCCATGTCCATTACAAACATGGAGTAAGAGAGATGTTCTGTAATAGATTTCATAATTTTAAAAGGTAAAAAATTCAATTCTGCAATAATTGTATGGATTCCCACAAAAGAAAAGACTCTTCCTGATGTGAAACTGCTCTATTTAATCCTCATTTATAATTGTTTAAGCATATTTTCTTTTTCCTTTAAGTCTCACTACGTTTCTGTTGCTTTAATTTACTAGCAGTCAAAATTTTTTCTAACTCTAAATTCACATTTAACAGATATTCCTGTGATAACCAGCATTTTTTTCTTCATATTTTTGTCTGCATTGATATATGGAAACATGATTGTTCTTACATGAATTGAAGACATTTCCCACTTGTGTCAAACTAGCCCCTTTTTGACCTCCTCTTGTACTGTCTGATCTTCTCTTTCTTTAACCTTGTAGGATATGTTCTCATACATGTTTTCTTCTGAATTCTGCTGTATGGAGTGGAAGCCAACAGCTTTACAGAGTGATATTAAAATTTCCTTATCAGTCACACAAATATGCTTTTTAATACAGTCCTTGTTCTGCTTTTCATGATATCATGAACACTATTCACAGATATCCTGTGATGAATTAATAATGAAGGTCTTTCTCTTACAGTTTTTCAATTTAGCCTAGTTTATACACAGCAGTCTTGTAATTAATGTTTAAGTTCATGATATATTTATTATTATTACATTTCATTCCAGTTATAATTTTCAGTCTCTTCGCACCATCCTATGCGTTACCGACATTGATATTCTATCATGCGGGCAGTACCGTAGCAATCATGTGTCATCAGCACATTTTTATTATTTGTTCCAAGGTCATTAATGAAATTAAAATATTAAGTAAGATTGATCCCAAGAACAATCGATGAATGATTCTCTCTAACCTTTTCGGTACCATTTATTATCTTCTCCACACAGCCAGTTTCTTAGATCATTTTTTTCTCTTTTCACCTATCTCTTATGAAGCACCAGCAGACTTCCTTTACAGAACTCCAGGCACAGAACCTTTTATACCTAGAAACTTATAATCAGAAAAAGCTGTGTATTTGTCACACTCTAGCCCAGAAAGCTGCCTCATATTTAGTTTCTGTTCTGCTCTTCTCTTTTTCTGAATTGACTAAAGTATGCTCTTCAGCTCTTTCTCGAGTATCTATTTTCAGCATTTACCTTTTCCTCATGGTCAGGTTGTTTTCTTACACTTGGTAGTCATTTCCTGCCCAGCAATTTTGTGACCTTCCTGGTAAGTACTGCTGTTGAGAAAATAGCACTGAAATCAGCCTCTTGTCTCTTTTATGACTTTAAATCTGCACTTGAACTTCATAGTTGTTTTGATCATACATTTAATCTTTACCTGCCTGAATTTTCTCAGTGGACATTCCATGCATTTAAAACTAATATTTTTAATCATTTATACCTTAACCTTAGTTAAGATACTAAGTTACTACTCAAGCTTAATTAAGATTATATGCCCTTAGTATCCTTCTGTTTGACTCATCAGTGTTTCATCACTTGCCTTGACAATCTTTTCTTCCCAGTTCTCAGCTTTGATGAAGCACACAGAATATCCCCCTCCCACTTCAAAACCTTGTACAAATCTTTCTGCATTTTCTTCTCTGGTTGTTTGATTCATAAACCTTTTATCTTCTGTTTCTTTGTTGAACTAAGTAGTCACCTGTTCAGAACATTTATCAATGACCAGGTGCTTTTTTTCCAAGTGGCCTCTGTGGACACAGAAAAATGCTTGCCTTTCTCACATAGTTGTGTCGATACTAATTATTTCAACTTATTTCCATTAAAAAAAATGCTGCCAACAAAGACTGTTAAGTGGAGCATCCCTGTATTCTAATACTTAGCTAGCTTGTTTACTATTTAAGACAGGCAGGAAACCAACCTAAACTGCCTGATTAGCAGAACAGTTACAGAGGTTTTTTGACACCAAGTTTATAGGAATTATATTTCTCTTTTGTGAATGCACATCTAGAAGCAGAAAACATCTTTCTTCCACTGCTAGATATAACAAGCTCTCCCATCTTGGAAGTCACCATCCTATGTTCACTTAAGGTTATTTTCTGTCCATATCTCCTCCTATCTAATAGCAGGAAGAGAGACCTCTCAAGGGTCTCTGTGAAGAGCCTGTTGATCTGCTCCTCATCTCAGATGACACACTGCCTGTGCCTGAACTTTGATTTTCATGATCTGTCACCCTTCTGAGGGGGATCTGTCAGTCTAGCATGTAAAGTAAAGGCTACACTAGGTGTTTTCCCCTTAGAATTAAACTTTCATTATATAAGTGTATTGTCTTGTTGATAGGTAGGTCATTTTCCACTCCACAATTACTGGTTTCTGTGTATCACACTTCCTCTTACTTCCTTATTTTTTAGATTTTCCATCCTTAATCATTTACATTTCTAAAGGAGTACTGTTAGTCTGTGTGTATAGATCTACTCCGGTACCTGATCCAGGTATTCAGCATGGAATTAGACTGTGCTGTCTATGCTATACTATACTATGCCTACTTTTCCCTAGAATTGCAGCATCATAAAACATGATCTTAAATCTTAGACAGCAAATTTGTCTAGGTCATTGGCTCTTATCCATTTAGGAATACTAAACTACTCATTCTTCTTGCTGTCTCATTTCATATATTAGACTTCAGACAATGTCCATAAACTACTATGAAAACAGGGACAGATAAGCCACAAAAATGGGAGCTAATCAGTTCTGTTCTTGAATCAATGACTGATTTTGAGGATGAATCATTTGACTTCTCTAAATATTTATTCATCATCAATAAGTTGGGAAAAGTACTTCTCTTTCAGGAAAATTATGCTCTGAAATATATTGTGTGTCTAAATTGTCTAAAACTACCACATCTGCACTCACAAAAAACGTCCAAGAAAAACCAAAAACAAGAGGACAAACTCAGGAAGCAGTGATTAATTTCCTTACATTTATAACCATGGAAATTGCAAACAACCCCCCAACCCCTCCCCTTCAATTTTTACTGGGGAAAAAAATAAAAGGAAAGCAATAAGGCAAAGTTTTATATGGAAAAAAGTGGGATGTACAGAACAGTTTTTATCATACAAAATACTGAAGAGAAGATCACAGAATCACAGAATCAACTAGGTTGAAAAAAATCTCTGAGGTCATTGAGTCCAACCTATGACTGAACACCACCATGTCAATAGACCCTAGCACTGAGTGCCATATCCAGTCATTTCTAAACACCTCCAGGGACCATTTCCACCACCTCCCTGGACAACCCATCCCAGTACCCAATTACACTTTTTGTGAAGAACTTCTTTCTGATGTCCAGCCTAAACCTCCCCTGGTGCATTTTAAGACTGTGTCCTCTCATCCTTCTGCTGGGTGCCTGGGAGATGAGACTGACCCTCACCTGATTACACCCTCCTTTCAGGTGGTTGTACACAGTGATAAGATCTTTCACAGAAGCACAGTCTGGAAGATGTACTAGAAAACTTTGAGTAGGCAAGAGCTGAAGTCAAAGGATCTTTGGCTTGTCATCAACTTTTTTGAACCATTGATAACTATTGATAACTCCAGTAAGTTTTAGCTGTTGGTGGGCAGCTTGTACAGATTCAAGGCCTTTTCTGCCTCTCACCCCACCCCACCAGGGAGCAGGCTGGGGATACACAAGGAGTTGGGAGGGGACACAATTTGGATGGCTGATCAGAGGGACATTTCATATCATATGGTACCATGCTCAACATATAAAAACTGTTGGGAAGCAGAAAGAATGAGAGAATGTTCAGAGTCATAGAAATTGTCCTCCCAAGTTACCATTACACATGATGTAGTCCAGCTTTCCTTGGGATGGTTGAATACCTACCTGCACATGGAAAGCAGTAAAGGAATTCTTTAATTTGCTTTGCTTATGTGCACAGATTTTGCTTTATCTATGAAATTATCTTTCTCTCAAGCCACGAGTTTTCTCAGTTTTACTTTCCTGATTCTCTCTCATATTCTATCCTAGAGGAGTGAGCAAATGATTCTGAGAATCTCAGTTGCCAGCTGGGGTTAAACCATGACCTGTGCTTGCTCATTTTCCTGCACCAATACACAGAACACATGGTCAAGCCCTCTGAATTTTCTTCCTTCGAATTACAACTAAGTGCGAAGAAAATGAAGCATTCAGTTTTGAAAGCCCTTGATTTTTTTTCTTCAATACTAGCTAGAACTACGAAGTTGTTAGCAGCATAACATGGTGCTATTTTTGTTTATTTAATTCAAAGAACAATAAAATAAATATAATGAAGATAATAAAAATGTAAATAATAATTAATGAGAAAAAGGATGTTTCAGTGTCAGGCAACCTTAATTGTATTTCAGAACAGATGGAATTTCATATATTGGGAGAACCGTGAAGTTCTGTTAATGAAATACCCAAGCAGTATAAGCTGGTGATATACAGGCAAGCAGAATTGAAAAAAGCTTTATCCTAAAGGATTACTTTCTTCCCTCCTCCACGTGTTTTTACTACCTAGCAATTTTTGAAGCTAAGTGCTAGATGTGAAGCAGGAACAATCTGCATAATTTGTGTGAGAAAGCAGCGTAACATCATTTTTATGAAACTTTGAGAACCAGAGGGAAAAATAAGGTGCAAAATATACTCAAAGCATGGAATAGAAATCACATTTTTGCATGTAATGCTTCAGGCTTTGATATGCCTCATGTTTTACTAGAACCATTCATCCCAGTGCAAGACTCTGGAAATACATTTAATCATAATTTTCACTTCAGTCCATCATAGTTCGTAATGAGGGAGGAACAACTGACCTAGCACTTCTCTGCTTCTCAGTGCTAGACAGTATCTAAATTTCCGTATACAATTATATGCCATTTGGAAATTGCAAATGACAGAATGTAAATTAATTTCTCTTATCCAAACAATGAATCATCCCCAATTCCAAGAAATTAAAACTGAGCACCAGTGGAACAATTTGAAAGTGAGGAAACCATCTTGGTTATTTGCACTCACTGAAATCAAGGAGTCTAATAATTTCACCTTGCCAATGTATTGAGTCTATACATAAGTGTGTGTGCGCGTAGTTGCTGATTAAAAGAAAATGCTACATACAAAGAGTTTCATGTGTTAAAATTTAGACTGGGCCATCATGATCTGTCAGAACTCCTTGCAGGATAATTCCTTACTGTTACCTGTAATATTCACAAATGCAACTACTGACTAAATTGACAAACAAGAATTTTTAATTCTCAAAACCTTTACATTCCAAGTTTAGTAAGAATATCTTTGGAACACAAAATGATGACTCAGTTCCTTTGTAACTAAAATTCTATATACAACAGCATTGATTTAACAGAGTATGCCCTTTGTGAAAACTGGCATTTTAAACCAAAACTCACATTATTGTTTTCAGCTCCCCAGAAACAGAACACATAAACCCAGATGTAGCAGAGGATTAGTATCATTTGTAAGAGACATTGATAACTTTTATATTCATCGAACTCCTCCTCTAATTTTAGCCTTAAATTAAATCTAAACAAAACAGAGGGAGACATAAATCCTGGAAATATTAAGAGAGCAAATGTTTTATTTGAAGAAACAAAATCAGTAATGATAAAATGTTTCTTTTCTACAGCATTTCCTGAGTAGTAAAAGCCTTCACATCCTGCACAAAGAATAAAATAAAGGGTAATATATCTAATTCCAGAGACTCTATAATCTCTATATTTTTACCTTTTTGAAATATGCTAGAAAAGCTGGAGTCAAAACCTAAATAAAGATAGTTCTCAGTCATGTTTGCCCATATGCCCATTTGCTTCTTTTAGCTCTTAGAATCTTGCATATATTACTTGGATTAGACCTGCAAAGGCAATGAAAAAAATAGTATGGGCACAGATCAAAGTTCAGGATATACATGATAGAATTTCCTGTTAAAATGGATTAAACTTTACTTTCAGCTTCTTTCAAAGATTGAAAAGTAGTGCAACTGAAATATTAGTATATTGCACTGCTTTCACATTGTACAATGTTATCCATGTCCAGAAATATTTTTTAGTCATAAAATATGCTTGGAAAAGCCTCAGTTGAAGGGAACACTGATTTTGCCCTCTAATACATATTAGCAGGGAAAAATTTTTGAGGTTTTCCAAACAGTTGATAATTTTACTAAAGGGATATTGAGGACAAAAGATGCTTTTGAGAAGAGATTACTACAACATCTAATTCATAGTGTAGGGAGGAGGTTGGTTTCTTTGCAAAGAAAAGATTTAAGAAGGTGTGATAGGATTTCTTAGAGGAAAAGTGGCTTTTTTAAACTTTCTGTAGAGAGAAGAGCTCTTTAAACCTATAGATTATAAATGAACTGCAGTTCTTTGGTTATCCAAGAAAAGTCAGTGACTAGTCATTATTCATCTTGGGCATGGTACTTGTATTACTTTCCACAAATTGCTTTTTATTCTTTAATTCTCATTTTCATTTGCCTAATAGCTGAAGGATGAGTAACAATATGAGTTTCATGTAAAACTTATGCAAATCTTTAATTTTTGGAACTATTTTATACAATGTTCATAAATCTAATTCCAGAAAGTCTTATATAATCTCCCTAAGTCATATACAGAAAACACGAGTCAAACAAAAGGAATAAAGTTCATACAACAACGAAAGTTCAAGCATATATGAGGTATCAACTAAATTAAAAGAAGGAATATGTAAAGAACATGGAAACAAATGTTTGTCTACAGCAAGACTAACTTTGCCTCATGTCCCAAGAAACCATTTCTGTGCAATTTGGCAGTCCTATGAGCCAATGCTGTGACTGTACAAGTGCCTGAAAATACTTCTTCAGCAGTTCACATACTGTTTAAGTGGCACTCTGTGGGAACATAGCCTGGAAATAACATGAAATAGTTCCCTTTTCCTACCTTTCAAAATTAAATTATTCAGCTAAACAAAGCACAATCCCAAAAAACAGACTATAGCCATAAAACCGCTACAAAATCCAATACTATTCATCTTTGAACACTACAATTGTGATAGATTCATTAACTGCAGAGTAGCTGGACAGGGAGAAGCATACTTTTTTATATGTTTTAGCAGTATATTTACTGTTTTTTTCCAATAATGAAGGCTTTTTACTAGACAAATTTTATTTTTCAACCTTTACAGAATCATGAAAGCCTACTGATATAATTTATTCCACCAAAATTTGATTCGACCTATTCAAGAAGTCTGATATATACAAATTTAGATGGGATTACAGACTTCAGCCTCAGATGGATATTGTCTAACTATTGAGGTTTTTTTCCTTTCACTTTTCTCTTCCTCCTCTACATATCTTTCTAAATTTTCTTCTGCATAAATTAAAGAGAAAGAAAGAAATCTTTGACTGGATGAGTCAATGCTTTTTTGCAACCAGTGGTTTAGAGCTTAAATGAGTTCTGAAAATAATTTAATAGATATTTCTGATGACACTGGGACAAATTTCATCCATATTTTCCTTTCTAAGGAATGTTTATTGTCCAAATACTGTGGGGNTGGCTTTTTTGCTTTGCTTTGGTTTTGGTTTGGTTTGGTTTCCTTTGGTTTGATTTGGTTTGGTTTTCAAAAAACTAGCTAGCCCTACTAATTTCTTCAAAAAGTACCCTAGCTAGCAGTAGGGTGGGGATTTTTAATGAACCCCAAAAAAAGAATTATGTCTAGTAAGGGTGGCAATGATGGAAATGGCAAATATATCTAGTAATGAACAAATTAAAACCTATAAACAGTATAAAAATAGAAATTGGTATCAAAAAGTAATTATTCCTTAGCAGCTTTCCATAAAACCAGGAGTATTTCAGTGATTCTGTTTCTAATTCAATTTCTCTTCTTAGTGTCAGAGGAGGAGTAGATTTTGCAAAATATAAAATTAGAAAACCTATTTTGCATTTTTTCCTGGAGAAACTCTGAAAAATATCTATTCTTCTCTTGAGCTTACAATGTCAAACTTTCCTATCTGAAGAATAGATGTTGTTGCTGAGCATCCTGTCCCTTAAAGTCTCATTAATAGATTGTTATTCTTTCTCTTCATGGTTATAAAAAACAGGTTTTGTGGAGTTCCTCAGTTGCCAGCCAGATAGAAAGAGCCAATAGCTATGGCCAATAGCTATAGCATGTGCACTTCTCCCTTGTATAATAAGGGAGCGATGTCTTATATGTTTTTCTTAATAAAGTCCATTATTTTCTGTAATGACACTGGCAACAAAATATATAAATGGAAGTTTGGAACCTTATGATGTGATCTCAAGTATAAAGAAGAATAATGCAATCCTGCACAAAGAATTCAATGTCAGTGTTTGAAGATGAAGGTATTTAAAATTTTAAATTGAAGAAATTTACTTAGGAATTTCACTTCAGGTTTTCAGACATCAAGGCTATCTTTCACAGACTGGGCACTTAATTCAAGCATGCAGATAGGACTGAAGTCTCTGGGGCTTATGAACCACCTAATTAAGATTTTAATGTAAAGTCTAATACTGTGTTAGTATATAGTATAAAGCTGATAAACTGCTTCCAGTAGGTGCATACATAGAAAGGGAATGTATCATCATATCTTCTTGCTTAAAGATGCACAAATATTCCTGAATGCCAGTGATGTGGCAAGTTATAGAAATCAGAGGTACAAAGAAATTTTTCCACTGTATGAAAAAATTCAGTGTTTTAAGAGCACCATTTCTTTCAGAAGAAGAAACAATTTCTTTCAGAATGGCAATTCATTAATACAATCCCCTGCATCTAGTAGTAGGACTACCTCCACGTACCTGGGTAGATAGATTAAACATTTTGCTGGTAGTGATTACCTCTTTCCTGTGTCTTGAGATCTGGAAAATTTCTTCCAATGAGGTATCATCAGGNGGCATATAGAATTCTTAACTATGAATAATATCCTTTAATTGAAGGCAACAGCATCCAGTGTGTCAGCTGGCATATATGACGCCCCTTAGATTCACCAAACTCAGTAGACTTGAAATTTAAATTTTCAGTACCATCTAAAAATATATTCATGTCCCTGAAATTCACTCTGTTGGTGCCTAAAGTTTTTTCAGGCAAAACTTATTCGAATGTTGCTAATCCTAGAATCAATCCTTATGTCCAATATGGTGATTACAGTTTAATCTTTCTCTGAGGGAAGAATCCAAATGCCTTCTGTTCTAGAATCAAGGAGGATTCGGAATTGCATATAGGTGACAGGAAGGTCACACTGAACTATAAAAAGGATCTGATTTTTGTCCTAAATCATAGCATCGAGTCTCTTTTTTTGCTTGTTTGTTTGTGGGCTTTTTTAATTGGCTTTTTATCTCCTGAAACATCGCTTAATAGTTGACCTCATAGGTTGAAAAACCCCACACTGAAAATTGAACTGAACTGAGTATGTCTCTCAGCTGCAAAATACCATTGAGTTCCCTTCCCTGCAAAGATTTTTTACAGAGCCTGGCTGAGGTGTCCCCACTCTACTCCACTCTCCATTCCATTCTCCTTAGCAAGTATTATGGTTGCAGATTGTGGATATGGGGAATCATTGTGGAACTGGTTTTGAGCTGCCAGCTGCATTCTATCTAGGGAGCAAGAACTGTATTTTACCCTGTAATTTCCATACCATTATGATATCTGTTAGTATGTGAATATAACTCTTCAGTTTCTTCTGATTTTACCCCCAGTCATCTTTCCACATCCACCATGCTGGTTCACAATATTTTGCATCCGATAACAGTATTATCAATTTAAAATGTGAGCTATGAAATTATCTAGATGCTGCAGACTGAAGGAGTTGCAACAGAGAACTCCTGGAACTAAAATTCTAGCACCAAACTTGGATCAGCTTATTTTCAAATGCAGGAAGATGGTTTATCCCGGACTGCAGCTACATGCAGATAAATTTTCAGAACAAGCAGACAAAACTGCAAAACCTTCACAAGGACAGGAAGCATTCTAACTTTTTGTCCTTTATTCAGTGTAGTATAACAACATTCAGATCAGCTGATTGCATAAGTTCAAGCTGAAATTTCTTCAGAAATACACAAGATGTGGCAAAATCCTCATAATTTTTCTTCTAAAAATGCTGGCTCTCTATAAACCATTGGTACAATCTTACATTCTAGAGATACAATTTAAGTCATATTAATTATTATATAATAACTACAATAACTACAAAGATAATTACCAGACAATTTTCTTCCACTAGCACATTATATATATTATATAGTTTCCACAACATACTAAATGCTGATATTCATTGAAAATATATTTCTCTAGGTATTCACAATCCATACACAGTATTCTCACAGCAAACTATTAGCAACCAACTCCTTCTACTAACATCCTGATTTGCATTCCATCATTTTCATTATATAGACAAAGCTGATGTGATATTCTCCTTGTTGGAAGAAAATGCTCCTTATATTCATGCTAAAATTAGAGATCTATGTGCGATTTAAGGGTTCAAGTCTTGTCTTTGGAGAAATTTATTATTAGACACTTATATTTGCATGTTTCTATTAATATTTGCCCAGGAAATAATAGTAGTCATAAGAAGTAAAAGAAAAAAAGATACAAGTTGTGTAAAGATGGTTATTGTTATTCAAAAGTATAATAATTGATTCACTTTTTTATTGCTTCATCTCAAAGGTCATATTAAGTCTTACACTTAATATGAATAGACAGCGTTTCATGCACCTTTAAGGAATTGTAATTTTTACCATAAAAAAGTGTCTGTTTGATTAGACAGTTATGAAGTTTCACCTAAAAATTACATATATGTTAATATATGTTGTATGCAGTATAGTGTATGAAACAGTTGGTAGAGTGCTAATGAGACTTGGAAGCATAATTCAATGTAATAAGCCTGGCATATAAAGCAGAGTCAGGATCTCCATGTTATTCTGCCTAGTCTCTCTGTCCTTTTACCTCTCTTTTTCCTAGGTGGCATGTTTCTCCAAAACTGAATTACTTCTTCCATCCTGACAATACAACTTTCTAAAGTGATACTTATTGTTATACCATTGAAACTGGAGATTAAGGAAGTGAATTTTCTCATATATGTGCATTCCATCCTTCAGTCTCTGGTTATAAACTGCTTAATACGACTTGTCCAGTGGAAAAGCAGGGGATGATTTTGTTCCTCTGTAACAGATGGGAAATTTTAGCGGTTTCGATTGACTGAGAACTATTGTCATTTGTAACTATCCTTATATATTTGTTCACAAACTTCAGTAGTTCAACATTCATTTTTAGCAAATTTCAGATATAAATGTGTAGGGTCTTCTGAAAATATTGGTGGACAAAGGAGTCCCCAGACAAAGTACACTCATAGCCTATTTAAACCCCAGTTTTCATCTGAAATATGTTGCTTCCTCACCCTCAGTGTTAACAATTCCTTCTTTGTGAAATTTCAAGTGGAAGTTCTGATAACACATATTGATTGTAGTCAGAAAGCTGACTTTCATTAAAAACAAACTGCCACACTACACCATACAGTAGCATTTTACTGAGCTTGAAGTATCTGGCTTGTTAACTCTATTTAAGCAGCTGCTATCTCACTTCAGTCTGATCACAGGACTGTTTGAAATGAAAATAAAACCTGCTTTGTTTACAGACTTCTTTTAACTACTATGGATCAAGAATTGTTTGTTCTTTCTGACAGCTTTTACAGGCTTTTGTTATATTTTATTCTCACTGTGATAGATGCTGGTAATTTTCTACTGGGTTTTTCTAAGTCTTTTTTCTTCCAGCCACACCACAGGGAGCTTATCAGAAAAGACTGATCTTTCCTAATCTACTACCCCATACCATGTGCCCTTTGGAGCAGGTATGCTTTCATATCACAGCGTTCAATATCATATACTGTTTAATAAACAGCTTTTTTTTTAGTTTGTGGGGGTTTTTTCTTTTTTTTTTTCCTACTTCAAAGTAAAATAAATCTTCTTTGCACATGTTTAGACAATTACATTTTCTGTTATTGATGATGCCAGAAATACTGGTATCACCTCAAAAACTAATTTTAACTGGCCAAAGAATCTTTTTTGTATACTGTGACATTTTCTCAGACACGATGTCATCTTTAAACATTTCTGGTGTTGAATAAAGAATATATGAACTATATTGACGTTATGCTGAAGATTAATTAGGTTCTATTTCTTAATTTTAGGATTTTTATTTCGTTTTGAGTGACATTTCAGATCAAATTTACTGAAATAACTACCCATGAGAATATATCAGTGAATCTAAGATTTAAATAAGGATGCAATACAAACAAAGCTGATAAATTCATTACATCTTAATTTTTATTTTAAAATACTGGTTTTTTCTGCTTTATTAAAAAGATAGAAATCAGATAAACGGTGATTTACCTAAAAAGATGCAATATTAGACTAACAAAAAATGAAAAGTGTCCAGGAAATATTTCTTCCCTTAAAACAATTTCTTTCCTTTCTTTTTCTCACAGACTTCTTCCAGATTCCCACCAGAAGGTAAGATGAGGATCTTGGACCATTTTTTAACTACTAGGTTCATTATTTAACTACTTTGCTACCATGGCACTAGTAAAATAGCTATTTAACGTTCTTGTTCTTAAAAGAGTAAATTTCTTACCCCCATCACAGTGCTTGCTTTTTTTTTTTTTGGTCTTTGTCTTGCACCACACTTTATTCCAAAAAAATTTGTCTCCACCATGACTGTTTGTGGGCTACTGTAATGTGTTCAGATATTATACCTACAAGTAACATAGAAGACTCTGTGAGATAATCAATAAATCAGTGTTGAGAATAGCTTGAGTAGTGTGCAATGGATGAGGCATGGGTCAATAACTGAACTAAGAAAAGAGCATAAACTGCTGAAGAAAAAGCACTCATGGAAGTGAGAAAGACAATATTGTGCAAGATTGTTGGTTTTTGTTTTTTTAAAGGAATGAAATGGATTAAGAAAGCAAGCTTAATTCTAGCATTCCCTGATTTTTGATAGCCTAACTTGGTAGCCCCCACCATGTGCTTCAATACAGCATTTTGAGTGCAGCATATAATGTCTTTTGACATGTATAAACATTCTTATGATTAGTAGTCGCAGGGTTTATTTATTGTCATGAATTGTGTCCAATCCAATTTGGTCTCATATTGTCCAATTTCCAAGTATCTTTCACTGCAAAGAGAATTTTGGAAATCTTTAAATGTTAGGGGCTCAGTTGAAATAGCTTGCCTTGGCAAACTCACTGAAACATATCTGTCAAGCACAGCAAAAGCCTTGTAAAATGCTCCACTGCTGTAGGCCATAGAAAGGAGCTATAATAAACTCTGACCCATAAAAAGTCATGTAAACATTATAACCTGTTTTTACTAGCCTTTTAAGTGCCAGGAGCAATTGATCTTATATGGCTTAGGTCTTTCCAGCTTCCCAGTCTCCATGAGCACCTAGGATCCTACATGGGTGTTCAAGTGCCTCTGGCTTTGGAAGCCTGAAATAGGAACAGATACCATGCTATCAGCTATTTAGTTATTCATTCCAGACAGACGTTTGATATTTTCAACAGAAAACATTTTAAAATGAAGAACCTATGGAAATCAACTGTTTCTGTATTGTTAATCAAAAGAAATGTCCGTGCAATCTCGAGCCGTTTCCCTAGATTGCTGCATCTGTCATACTGGAAAGAATGACGGGGGAAAAAAATAGGAAAAAGAGAAAAAAGAAAAATGTTTTAAATTTAGAGCAACAGTGTCCTTGCCTTAGGGCTCTCTGATCATGACAGCTTCCCTAAGGTTCAACATTACTGTTTGTTTTCAGAAAAATGCTGCAAACCTTAGTCCTCAGGGAAAACTGAAGTTCACTTCAATGCACTTCAATGGGATTTTTGCCTGAGTAATAGCTGAAGGATTTAGCTCACTGCTAGCTTCAGGAACAAACAACGTGAATTTTACAGCTTTTGATTTCTGCCAAATTCTTTCCGCATTAAATTGCTGTGGGAAATCAGCCATACAATTAAAACCTATTTTATGCCTTCAATAACGTTAATGAAGCAATTGTGGATTTCAGAATTTTATATATGTGTGTGTATATATGTGTGCATTTTGTCATCACTGCAGCAGCTGCTGTTGGCCTCAAACATCTCTTAAATACATAGACTTAGCAATGGAGGTGTACGTGACTCTTGTTGGTTATTAAACCTCATTAAAAAAGCCTAAAAGCCCTTCCCTATACAGATGGTTGCCATAACATGCAGAAATTTGCTACTTATTAATATGTGCACTCTATTCCTTCCATTCTGGTTAAAGAGAATTAAAAATATAGATGTAATGAGGAGCTAGTGTTTGAAATTTGAAGACAGTTCCCAGACAGTTTATCTTTCCCAACAGGGTATTTTTTGCGGCCACATCTGAAGGTAGCATAATTTTACATACTAGCATCTGGATCTGGATCTAAACATAAAAATTCAGACCTATTATTTGTTTCAGTGCATTTTTCACTTTTGAATCCTTATAGCAGAAGTCCCTCTAGATCACAAAATTTTCTTACTTCAGTAACTCTTCAGGAACTCTTATGGGGATAGCTGGAAAAAAGATTTTCTCCAAAATGATGAAATTGCTGCCCTGCTGTAAAATATCTCATGAAGAAAAACTGTTCTAAATTCTAATTTTGATTCTTCACAGAATGATACAGTGAGGATTTTGGCCAAAGATTTTGATTCTGAGAAGCAACTACAGACAGGTGCAAAATTCAGAATTATGTTCTGGGATGTAATACTCACTTTTCAGTGTATTTCCCTTAAAGATCTAAGTATAAGAAATGGCCTGAACTTCAGAAGGGGGGAATAGGCTTTTCTACCTAGAGCCAGAGTTTCAGTGCTCCCTCAGGGTCACAAGACCCATCTTTGGAGCATTTATACTTTCACTGCTGTACCACTGGAAGGGGATCACAACCCTGAGTTCAGTGGCCGTGAGGGAGAGTGCAAGGAAATTTGAGATGAGAATTTGGAGTAAGTGGCGTCCTGAACACAGAATGACATAAGCCAGCAAACAGGAAATATATTAATAAGGAATTACCTAGGGTAGTCTCTCCACAGAAGAAAAATGGGAAATAAAATTTCCTACCAAGATCTTTCAAATTTTATGAATAATCAGATAAGTATTGTTCTTCAGTAAAAAAAAAAAAACAACCCCTGGCATTATTCCTGTTCATGTTTAGTAAGAGTTAAAATTTGTTCAGAGCCCAAATCCTAAGTCAGCTGCCCCCTCCCCAGGTAATTGATTTAGAAGAATCATAATTTAGAACATTTCAAAAGGCACTGAGCTTTCCAGCGCCCCTGGTATTTCAGTGATTATGTGCATGACCTCCTTCAGTAACATTGACCATAGAAATTTACCACTGGAAATTTAGGAACAAGGGTGACTGTCAGTAGTATATAAAAATATTTGGAGTAAGAGGAAACATTCATTCATGCAAATCCCACTCTCCAGTATCTAGCCACCAGTTCTAAAACTTTATTTTGCATTTATAAACACCCAGTTCTGTATTTCTATCAGATATATATTGACAGGGTTCTCTCATTGCCTTTTTTACAGAAGTGCAATTCTGCAATACTACTTGCATATGGGAAGTATCAACACTGAAAAATAAATTATTATGTCCTTTTTTTCCACCCTTTTAACCAGCTCATGTAGTATTTGCAGAGTCAGACGGTCTGAATAATTTTCTTCTCAGAGAGCATGTACAAAGTTGCTGTGTTTTCACTTTGTGGAAATAGTTTCCCTAGTGCAGATACAGAAGTGCTGGTACACTCCTGTTAATATTTAGCTGTTCTTGAAAACAGAGCTTGATATTTAAATCCAAACATTATGCTGGCTTCTTGAGCTGACTGGTGTGAAATTTAATTTGTGCTGTTAAGCCTCAGAAGCCTGGGGAAAACATGAGATGAACAATAGCCATTGAACTGCAGTTTTACAATATCCTTCAGAAATGAAACAGTGACTCTGAACACCAGGGACTCAATGTCCCTTCAAGGGCCACAAATACAGGTGCTATACCTGAATACTGGATTTGACCTTTGGGTTTTTTTTTCACTGCCCCCCATGGCAGGGGGGTTTGAACTAGATGACATTTAACATCCCTTTCAACGCAAACCACTCTATGATTTTTAATTGCTGACCCTTCCAATGCACAGACACAGTGTTTAGAAACAGAACAGAGTAGTAGAGAACTTTATCTTGGCCTCAGCAGTTATGTTTGTAGACTTCCATGTTTATTTTTCTTCCACCAACCTTTTCCTTGTAATGTAAAAAAAAACCCATATTTTTTTGTTTCTCAGATTTCTTATCCTACACCTATATTCATAAAGTTGCCCTAAACAAATAAATACTTTCCCCAAAGTGAACACTTGTAAAATTATTAATAAATACATACATTCAAGAAAATAGTTCTCAAGAGGCATTCATAATGTCAAACAAGTTTGAACTAATTAAAGCAACTTCTAACAGAGGCCTAGTCAAGTACCTCTGAAAAAATTAGCACCAGAGGGAAGAATGGCATTCCACCAGTTTTCGCCAACAAATCTCTGTGCCAGCACTTCTGAAGGCATCAGTTGTTTGTTCCTTTGTGCTAGCTCAGTGCAGCTCTCCTACGTGCCCTCAGCTTCAGAACATCAGAGAACTTGTAGAGCCAAAATAAACACATTTTTTCTGTCAACACACTTCACATTTCCCCCCCATAGCAATGTAGTAACTTTCAACTTAAAGATTCTAAAGTCTTGTGTGGGTGAGCTGAAAAACAAGTTCATCATATGAAGAAATAAACTCACCATGGAATCTCCTGGGATTTTTTTTTCTAATTTTCCTTGCTATTCAGTTAACATTAATCACCCCCAGCTGCTTAATTCAAATCAATAGGTCAGGGGCTGGGAAAAGCCTGTCATTTCCTAGCTATGTTAGCTGAATATACATGATATTTTTACATTTGAATAAAGGAGTTAACCTGAATGTCCTGAAAATTTTTGACAAAAGCAACATGATGCTGAGCACTGATTTGTGTTCCAAAATTAGTTCACCTGCCAGACAGAAGTCTGAATGGTTGTGACAAAACAACAAGGTTACTGGCAGTGTGACTAGACAGTATTGCCAGGAGGTCAAACAGTATCAGCCTGTTCCAGCTGAGAACAACAATTTGGGAATGTGATGTGACAATACAGAGCTTTGTTTCCTACCCACACAGTATCCTATCTTATTTCAACCAGACCAATTCCCCAAAACCTAATCACTGTATTCATTATTTATTTATTTATTTTAGAAATATCACACTGTTTCAGGCTTTGATTTACAAATTACACTAGTTAGAACCACAAATGTTTATATCTTGTTTGTTATTTGGATTCATCATATTTTCATTATTTCTATATTTATTCTTCAGTCTACATACTCCTCTGCAGACTTATACTAGTACAGCAGAATACACCTCTATCCTTATACTTTAGACTGTGTATAAAATTTAATTTACAGGAATTCCACTTCTGTGAAATTTCCTGAACTCCTTGGACTTTCAGTGATCAACATTGTTTTCAGATTTCTCCCTTTCCCCAGATTTTCTCCATTTTTTCTTAAAGCAAGTGTCTTTCCTAACAGCTATGTTGAAATTTCTTCTGGAATTCTCCCCCTGTCTTTGATCCAACTTGCTCTTCCATTATAAAGATATTCTAAGAAATCATTTACAGTAAAGACTTTCGTAATAATACACGTTACAATCCCTATCATTTTTTCTTCTCACAGATTGGTTTCTATCCTTTTTTAATAATGTTATTACCTTTAATTTTGATGTCTGATTATTATCAGAAGAGCTTAAAGATTTTATTCAGTTATCATATTTAATTTCATTTTAATACCAATAAAATATTTCTAGTCAGCTTTAGAAAGGTGTTGACAGGGACTTTTTGAAGTAAGTAAAACTTGTAAATTTTTAAGGAACAAATCTAACATTTCAGAGAAGGATAAGATTCATTCTAGTAAGTTTAGTACAACCTTCCTAGTCTGACTATGGAGGTGAGTCAGCAGAAATAACATTTCATCTCTGGAAATGGTCCCAGCACTTGGTAATTCCTCACAGATGTGTTAATCAGTGGTTAACTATAACAATCTTATTATTGGCAACATGTATGGAGAGAACTCATTTTTGGTTGTGACTGCAGTTATATTACTTTCCAATACTTTTCTAAGTAATAAAAGCCCTCAGGCAAACCACTTGATTTGGGTCTTGCTAGCTTCCACCTGTCCTTAAGCATGTGAAAATCTGCAATAATTTTGATGGGAGTTATGATTTTCAAGGTAGAGAAGAAAACTTTCAGGGCACACACATAATTAGTATTTATGGTAATTAACAGCAGAGTATTTGTAGGCTTTGCAGGCAAATAAACTACTGTTTCCTTTAGTGTAAAAAGAGTAACTCTGATGGTGTGATTGGATACCACACTTTGCCCTCTGATCTGATCGCTATTTGGAAATTTTCATTTGAAAAAATATCATGGTTTTTGTCTCTGTGGTTTCTTCTCATAGATAACTCTCAGTAACTTTCCATAAAAAGATGCCATGTGGTGTCTTTGCTTAAAGTATTTTTATAGTTTTAAATTTTGCCCTTCTCTTTTAGTTTAGTATAAACAAAACTAATACACCAAAAAATGGAACATCTTGTGGCAGAGCTATTTTAGACTAAGTAAAACTAAATTACATTGCAACCAAGACACAATATGGTCAATGTCAAAGAGTTCAAACATATGCCTCACTTCAAAAAAAAAACCCAAGGAAATTCTTTTTTTTTTAATAAATTGCCCTAAATTTTTAAATATTATGAATAGCCTCTTCATAGTCACCATTCCCACTTCTTCATTTCCATCTCTTTTTGAACTCTCCATGTGAGTGTGCTGGGTAGGCCTACATTATAAATCTAACAGTGCTCTGTTACTTATGTATGGATTACAAATGTGAATTTATAACATTCGGTTTTGCTTATGCTGTCGATATTGATTTTGTACAAGCAAATGCTGTATATCTATATGCATATATGCAAAAAATACTACTGTGATATGAAATACACTGCATTATCAAACCAAATGCTTACCTGGGGAAGGCATATATGTATGTGTATACACATATATGTATACATTTACCTGTATCTGTGTATATGTCTGTGTCTATATATCTATATACAACTTAAGTACATGTGCTTAAACTTTTTGGAAGCAAAACACTTCTTACACTTTATAAGGCCATAATCTGCTTTTCTCTTTTAATGAATTCTGTAACCAGACACAGTAGTTGCATGTGGCCTAAAAAGGCTCCATATAGTGTTTGAAAAGAACTTAAATTCTATTTCTGTTTACACATACTTTCACTTAAGGCTAGCTGAAGCTTAAGAGCCAGTCCATTTGAACTGCTTAGGTCCATTTCTGTAATAAACAGAGCAGAGAAATAGAGAGCCATTAGTAATTTCCAGAGTACGGATTAAGTTGCTTTTCTTGCAGACCACATTACACTGCATAATATAATGAGACTGACAACTTAATTTAAAATTTTATTTTTGTACTAATATTTCTTACAATATACCTCACTAAATGTATAGCTTTCTTTTTTTTCTTTACTATTTGAGATATTCAGTTACTTAAACTGTCAGTATCATGACCTAAAAATGTTGGGCTAAATATAATAAGGGTGTTCAATTAATGATTAATCTATATTTTTTGCAACAAATTCAATTTTTCATCATCAATCAGTCTCATACAATGCAAAAACATAGATTTCAGTCTTCAGTTGCCACATTTTTTCATCTGGAATTAAGTTATTCTGATTCAAGCCTGTATGTATGTGTTTCATTCATACACCTAATGCTCTATAATCTGTTGTAATTTTAAATATATAAAAAGGTGTGAACCTGAATCACTTATTTTAGAGAAAGCTAAGTGAAACTGAATTTCTGTTTCTTATGTTGGCTCCCTTCAGTACTGCACACACTGACACTCAGAGACCATTCATAGGTTTTTGCATTATTTAACTATTCCTGCATGTGCATGCAAATCAATTTTTTTCTATTGTGTACGGCTGAGCTCTCCAGCTGTCTGTACTGAAGGAGATCTGCACAGATGCCTTTCATCATCTTATCAAAATCAACAGACTAAAACATAGCATATTGTCTTAACTATCACCTTTCTACTAATAGATAGTCTTCAAAGGGCAGACAAAAATTAAGTACCATTCTTTCAAAAGCTACAGGCAGTTTCAAAGGAAAACAATTCCTTCTAGGTACAATTTTTAATTATTTTTTTTGTTGTTCTAGGTGTCCTTCCTGGCACTTTTCTGTATCTGCCAAAATACAGGATGCAATATTTCATTCTTTAATGAAGTTATAGTTTGTATACACTAAAACTAGTACAGGTTTCTGGGTTTTTTTACTCTGATACCTTATTCCCAAGGAGTTGTACTATTGTTAGGTATTCATATGTTGCTATGACACTGTAATGCAATTTCTCTTAGAGTTTAAGATAGTCACTTATTTAATGTGTATACATGATCTGAAGTGAGCTGCTTGAATACTGATGACGCTGAGAGTTGCGTAATTAAGAACTTTAGATGAAGTTCTATGCTGTAAGGTTTGTATTTTTTCCTTACAGTGGATGTTAAATTTACAATCAGGGTTTTGACTGTTGTGATATCTGACTTTTCTGAAGAACAGACATTCTGTGGGCATTTAAGAATCCCTGAGAGCCTAATTCACTTCCATTTAGTTCAATGAACTAAATTCTATTAATTTCAAAGTTGCAGTATCAACCCCCAGATAAACAGCAACACTAAAGCAAGTCTTGCAATGCTAATTCCTGGTACTTATAAATCCTGCATTTAGTTTTTAATTTGAAAGAACACTAAGCCAGTTTACTCAGTACTGACAGCATTCTGTCTTCAAAACTCCTTTAAAAACGGCTCACTTGCAAACCGAGCTAAAAGGAACAATGTTCCTCTTTTTTTCTTACCCCCAAACTTAACTGCAGGTGGTCAGTGGAGCTCATAACTAAAAGTGTTCACTGAAGGACTCATCCTCATACTGACTGGCAGAATGATATGGAGTCCCTCTGAGAGTCATTTTTATTAGCTTTTATTGCTTTTCAAAGCAAGAAAAGTGGGACTTCCCCCTCCTGGTCATATCACAGCACATATCTTTACCAATAGGCAAACTACAAGTTAAGTAACTAAGAGATAGTCATAAGATGCTACAGCATGATTCAAGTTGAGGAATGCCATTTAAGTTCAGCCTCAAAACTGTACCCAGTATTTCTAGCCCAACTCAGAAGTATGAGGCCCTTGTTTCTAGAATGCAATATGTATTCTTTCTAATCCCCTTTTTTGGTCTCTTTTTCTACCCACTCCACTCCTCTATGGCCATTTTATTATTTCTTTAATATAGCAGTTCAACTCCTGTATTTTAAGGGGAAAACAGTGGCACAGTTTTCATCATTCATATTTACTACCTTCTGAATGTTCTGATTCATTCAGACTTTTAACTCAGCTGCCTCATTTACAGTATTTTAACAAATATTTGTGAATGGCAGCAAACTACAATCACTTATAGGAATATTCTTAATTTTGATTTGTATTCACTACTGGTAATAAACTTAACAACCAATTGCTAGACCAGATTTTAGTCCTCATGCCTCACATCTCCAGTTCTCATGTCTGATGCCATGGTTACTGTTAGGGTCTCCTGGATACCGCATTACCAGGTACTTTATTCTAGTTTTGAATGGAGACTTAACTGGGAATCATCAGCCTGATAGTTATTGCCCAAGGAGGGAAAAAAAAGTATCTTGAAAAGTAGGAAATTAATTTTCATGGATGGAAAATTTAAAAAATTAAGATTTGTTTTTAGTCTGCACTGAAGTAAAACCTTGACAGCGTGAAATGCAAAGCCATTAAAGTCATACTGCTCTTATTCACTTAAAAATGACCCATAGCAAAGGGCATTTGGCTGGTGTGTGGGCAACAGGTCTTCCTTCTTTGTATTAATCCAGAGTAGAGAGCTGAACAGGGATCCTTTGTATCTCAGATGACATCTCTCATGGATTGGCTGTTGAAGGGAGATCTCCCAATTCTTCCTGATAGAACTATTTCACTATGTAAAAATGCATGTCTGGCTGGTGGTCAAGCAGAGTGATTGCTTGGAAAGTTACTGCAAGACTTAAACTGTGGGCTCGATATGGTCATCACAGCTGTGAAGAAGTATCTATGAATTTCCAGGCAGGTACTCTTCCTGCCGCATTATACTAGAGTACGTTGTGTGTTTATTTTTTTAATCAAGGAATCTATTCTTCTCAAAACCCACAGGTTCTTATGAGAATGCTCATATAATTTGATTTTTTTTTCTTTTTTTCCTTCCCCCAGAGGAAAAAGAAATGCAGATTTGGCTATGCAGTGTGCAATCATTTTTAAGAATAGGTGTTAATCTGATCAGTGTGTGTCATTAGAGAAACATTATCACAAGTACCAGTCCATCATTTATATGAGTCATTATACATCTTGCATCAGAAATGTTAGTCTCAAGTGTCTTCTATATTGACACTCAAGTTCTGAAAGCTATTTTATAACGAAGCACAGCACACAACTGTAGAGTCAGTTCCATCATTCTTTTTTGGCCTGGAATGATTAAATCTAAGTGTTCCTTTAATTCCAGCAGTAGAGACTGAAATTTACCTACAACTGATCCCTACTGATGACCCCATAAGCTGTGTGTAAATAGCCATGATTTGTTACACTTGGCCTCTGACTAAAGGTGAAATTTTTGGAATGTCTAAAAAAAATCCCTTGAGCCATATTTTAATTATGTTCACATGGAAGGGGAAAAGTATAGACATTAAAATAAATATATAATCAATAAATGAGGGAACCATCTCTTTAAAATCCAGAACCTCCACAAACTATTTGGAAATACAGTTTTAAAGAGAAGCTTTGAAGATTTCACTTGCTCATAATATCCAGTGAATATCAATTACATAATTTATATTGCCAGAAAACACGAAGCACATGTGTAAAACCAATTCTAAAAGTGTACATATTAATTATATACTTTTAACACCCCATTCTTCAGTGGCAAATAAAAATTGGTTATGAGAATTGCATAGACAGACAGCATCAAGGAACATCTGTTACAGATCCTCTATCACCACCTGCTCCAGAGCAATATTTTACAGAAATATGAAATTTTTGCTCTTCCTAACAATTAAAGGACTGCAGATCCTTCTATTTTTAATCATCAAAACAATTTAAAAAATTATTAATGTAATATATAAGAATCATTCACTGATAGCACTACTGATAGCTCAGCTGTGAAGAGTTGAGATCCTTCTTCCTCTTTCACAAACATTGAGTCTGAAAAAAACCTGAGAGGGTTAAATCAGTTACCTTAATTTAAACACCCTGCTTGCCCATGTGCATTTGAGTCATCCGTAAAGCAATCTTTCAACTTCCCTCTAAAGGCAATGGGGATATATTAAGTGATTTTGAAGTAATGAAAATCTTATCTGCTTATATTTACATGCATATATAAGAGATTTAGTCCTTCTAAGCATCCTAAGTCTCACTGATAAGTGTACAAGTGAAATACCTGAGGAAGACACCCTCAGTAGTCATTTGGTTAGATGTCTGCATTTAGCACCCTGTGTCTGAGATATATTTGCCTGGATCTTGATATTTCCTTTTTCACATAACAGCAGCTTGAAGTCATGAGAAACTAGTCAGCTCCCTACTGATATTGCCATTGTTTACCACAAGCCAAGGTGTCTACTATCGATGTGAGGTAATGGAGAGGGGGGCTATATATTGCCTTTGAGAACGCTGGTTTCATTTTGGTTTATATTTTGGTTTTGGATTTTTCCCCTACAAAGACTCCAGACTAATTTATGTACTCATCTTAAACCTACAAAATCCGTTTATATAGTAAAAAAGGAAGATGAGTACTACTTATAAAACCATGATGACCTTAAATATGGACTAGGTGACTCCTTGTCAAGAGAACTTTGTGGAGGCTGAAAATTTGTCTTCAAGGGATCATTGTAAAAGTTCACATCAGAAGAATTAATGTTTTGTAACTACTAAATCTCTAACTCAAAGGTTCTCTGTGTAGGCAAATGTTGAAAACTGGGAGACTACTGAAAAAGAAACAATTTCCTGCTTGCTCTATGACTTGTCCCTAAGCATCCACTTTTTGAGAATGGATGCTACAACATCTTGTCATCTTTATCATACTGTATACTAATTAACACTTTTCAAAGTTTCCCTAAATATCAAACTATTCTGTTTTACTGATGTGGCTTTACTGACGTAAATAATAACTTTGTGCACAAAACTTCCATATCATTCTGATTGCAGCTACTGTATCTGTAATCCTCATGCATCTCTAGAGCAGTTTTTTATGCTTTTTCATAGAAGCAGTAGTTTGGAAAAGCATACCATTATCCTCTTCTTACACTTGAAAAAAAAATCCTGTTCCTCCTGCACTCCTTTTTGAGGAACTGATCTCCCCAGAACACTATAAATCCTGTCCATGGCTGCAAATATATGCTGTACTTGCATGTTCTATCCAAAAAATGTAAACAAACAAGTATAAACACTAAAAACCACACCACAAGAAATACTGTTTTTAGGAAGGCAGGATAAAAATTGAAAGGAAAATTAAATTTAACGAGATAACTCAATGTGCATATATAAAAGACATATCCCTTCTCTTTCGCATAACCTTCCTTGCTTTTCTAAAATTTACCTAAAGGTTTTAGTCTAAAAAAGGCAATTTCTATTTACAGGAGTAGC
Organism: Ploceus nigricollis; assembly: GCA_013399945.1. Taxonomy (NCBI): domain Eukaryota; kingdom Metazoa; phylum Chordata; class Aves; order Passeriformes; family Ploceidae; genus Ploceus; species Ploceus nigricollis. The sequence continues at coordinate 1,096,318 of VXBC01006898.1, read as the reverse complement.
TGAAGCAATTTAAATAAGTTAGGCTTAAAATAAATATGTGAGATTTTATATATCTCACTGGAACACATGTTAAAATACATCCTTTAAAGAGTGAGAGATGAAGAACTTGCTTTAAAATTAATCCAAAATGTAGGAATTTCTCCATTTGACAGGTGTAGATTTTAAATGTTAAAGGTCTGAGCCTGCATCACTTGTATGGTTAAAGCTCCTCATGACTTCTGAGTACTGTAACAATGATTTACTCAATTTTTTCTTGGTTACTTCAGGCTGCCAAAGGATTTTATAATTACTGACCCATTTACAGGGAGGCAAACTGAATTGTTATGATCTTTAGTTCAAACCAAGTCCTTTCTATATGGTCCTGTCTCCTTTTCAATAGGAAACCTGTAAGTGACCAGAAGACTAGATCTCTTGGAAGCTACTCTACATTTTGCACTGCTAATAAAATTACACCTTTGATGTTTTCTAAATATATCACAGGTAATCACTGCATCAAAACAACACATTCTTCATGCCGTGTTTTGAAAGCTTCATCAGATTCACAAAATCCCTACTCTTTGTACATTTGGAAACACCTGCAACCAGAAGGCATGTTACTCAAACAGCCACCTTAAGGAACCAGGACACATTTAAGGTCATCTTTTTAAAGACACCAGGTTATTAATCCTAGCAATATTAGTCCTTTATTTCTATTCCTCACTCAATGAGTGATTAATAGATTGAAATGAAGCAGAATATCAAATTCAGCCGATGTTGTCTGTGTTTTTATATGTAAGCCTCTCTCTAATGCTTATTATACAATTATATATGCTTAGTTCTGAGAAACACTGCAAAAATATTTGTCATTCCCAAAGTACAGCTACGGGGAACGTGTAGGAGTGCTAATCGTGTGACATGAAGGGAAAAATTACGTAAATTCATGAAGTGCTCTGTTTTGCACTGCTCACACTGTGAAGTCAAGGCAGATACACAAACGTGAACAAATCTAGCACTTGCTGGCAGGCTGCCAGTTAACTCCCTCATACATAAGAGCAGTTCATGTATCAGTAATGGCTGAATCAACAAGTGACAGATTTCTTCTTACATCTAAGTGAAGGGTGGTTTCACCTCAAAGAGTACATTTACATTCACCTCATGTTCCACCATGTCTCCTAAAACCAAACTGTCTTGAACTTGGAATGGAAAAAAGGAATGGCTTTATGGCCACCATGATCTGTTTAGGGTTCTAGAAATTCTACTATTTGTTCTGCCTTGCTGAGGTTGAAGGCCTTTGCCTAACATCCAGAATAGTATTTTCTGAAATGGTGCGTGCAGTGTCAGAAGCCTGCTTTAAAAAGTGCATGAATTACATTGCACATAACAGTTAAACATACTCTGCTCAGGGTATCATGCAGTCTAGGGGCATGCTAAACTACATGTCACAGGACAGGAGGAATAGATTGGTCATTCTTAGTTTTGAGGGGGGAAAACAATGAAATTAGTCTGCTGACTGATTGATCTTTAATCCAGTAGAATTTCAATCACAAAAGAGATTGATCATTATTTACTGTTGTTGAGGACATTGTGTACTCATGATGTACCTGTGTTTAAGGACAAGGGATTCTTGCGTACTGATTCAAATTCACAAATACGGATTCAGTGGATTGTTGTACTGGTTTCAATGCCTGCATTTGATTGAAAAGCTGTGTGACATGCACTGTATAAAATGCACCAAAAAACCTTCACAGTGAATTCTGCCTTTTCTCTTTATCAGTGACAGCTCATCTTGGTCATCTCCGTTAAGCAATGCCCAACAGGGTGATGATAACCCACCTGCATAATACTGAGATGGTATGGTACAGTAAGCATTCATGCTACCCAAAATCTAAATATTGTGAAAGTTTTTATTTTGGACATTTTTGTACAACTAACATTCATATCTGTGCCTGATCCTCTTTTATTTTTCCTGCTGTAATGAACCCGCCAGTTAAAGAAAATAACTCCAGATTTGACACAGGTGGAGGTAGTTAACAAGATGTTGACCTAGTCATGCATTTGAGTCAAAGCAACACAAAGGCAGGAAAATGTTTTGCTAATCAAAACATTATCTATAGCTAAGGGTCATTTTAGCTGAGGTGGCTAATATCCTGAATTGTTTGTATGATCCCATTATTTCCTTTGTAATATAGACCATTGTGTCTTCTGATTAGCCAGTACAGTTACAGTAAAAGGGAATGTTGTTTCACTCGTGTTTAAGTGTCTGTATTCTCTTTACCTTCTGAATGTGGCTCTATAAAAGCATGTAGCATTGAGGGTTTGTATAAGTACATTTATTAAGAAAAAAGAGGAAAACACTACCAATTCATCTACACCTAGCATGATGGACTACTGATTTACAACTAATTGTATAATATAAAATAACAACTGATCTTTCACCATGGCACCGATATTCTGCAAGAGAGAAGGTGCTTTGAGAATATTAGGCTGTATTATCTAAATCTGCTAGCTTTCCTCAAGGGCTTTTCTTTATGAAATTTTGATACCACTGTATACCTCAATATTTCAGTCATAAAGATTTATTTAAGACAGGTATTCATGGATACAGAGAGTCTTACTGTGATGAGATCTCTAAGATCATCAGCAGTGAAAAGGGACTTTATAAAATGTTTCAAAGGCAGATGAAGTATTTCCTATTGGTAATAAAATAAATAGGCAGTCATCAAGATTCCACTACCACAGCAGTTGTCAGCATTTTTGTTTATTTATTTAGGACTCCAAGATTAAATTAAGGAAAATCATATCCTACATGAATTAAGGAAACTCAGGGAGCTCACATATTTAAAGTATAGATGAAAGTAAGATTATACTTACAAACACACAATGTGATCAATTAAAAGGCTTTGTAACATTTCTAAAACAAAATCTAGACCAAATACCTATCACAACCAAGATGAAAAAGTTTCTAGGGGAGAATCTTTATTTCTTTTCTCTTCTGCAACCTACCCTTTCCCTTCGGTGCTCCAATCCCAAATTAAACTCTACTGGTTGTCTCTCTCCCATTATAACCTTATTCACAAAGGTAGGACTCAGATGACCCTTAGCCAAGGACCTTCAACTTTGTACCAGGAAGAAAAGATCTCAAAGGAAAACTCTTCCATCAATATACTCCTTCCTTTGGCAGACCCTTTGCAATCCCACACGAATGGTCTGTGTTGGGGTCCTTCAAGCGATGTTCCAGGATTTGTCTGTTTTTCAGATTCATCTCTAAATGACAAGCTTTTGGCTTTTTTTGAGCCTTAGGAAGGGACCCTCACAAATGACACGGAGAAAATAGTTTTCATGAGAGAAACCTGCCTTTGTAGTCCCTCCTCAGCTGGATCTTCAGTCTTTTTCAACCCTAAGCCTGAATGTCACCTTAGGCCTCAAACTGATCGCTAGCCAGGGACTCTTAGCCATGGTCCAGTTAAAAAAAGCCCTTTGGGGAGAAACCTGTCTTCAGTGCAACTGTCTTTGCCTGCTTCTTTGACATCCACCTTCCACTGAAGGTCTAAGTTTTTGTCTCTAACCATATTCCCAGTTTTAATCTTGGCCTTGGGTTTAGTCTCAGCTAAGGCCTCCCTGCTAGGGCACAGTATTCAGGGGAAAAGATGTCTTTTTTTCACCTTGCCTTGCTTTAGCAGCTTCTTGACAGCACAAATAAAACTGAAGCACACCCTAGACATTAACATATATTTTGATTCTGTCTTTGCCAAGGACCTATAAACATGGCCCAGACTACAACGTGGCCCAGAAAAACATCTCACAGCTCACCCCTTCCTTTGGTTCTCCCTATTCAGCTGCATGTTCACTTTGTCTCTCCCCGACATCTAGCCCAAACTGTAACTCATATTGCAAGCTGAGGCCCAGTTAAAGACCCGCAGCCATGACCCAAACCAGCAGCCTAATCCATCCCTTTAAATGATCTCTTCAATTGTTTATGGGTTCAGACAAAACTCGGACAGCTTCTGCCTTGGCAGAAAAGGAACTTTTCCTCAGAAAGATTTCCATTAACTTGCCCAAGGAAACCTATTTTCAAACTGAGCTCAGTTTAGAATGAAAAGTTATTTTCCACCATGAGGAAACTAAATCTCCCTCTGGAATGTACCCCTAGCCAAAGGTAGGGCAAATGGATTATTTTTGTAATGATCCAAGAATCAGTGAAACATACACATGGGTGACTGAACATCAGACACATCTGAAAAAGCTGCATTTAACTTTGCAGTTAAAAAAATCTCTTTCCTCAAATGAATTGCAGAATGTGCTTGCTCCCTTTTTTCAGTGAGAAAAATAAGAAAATTATTCTTTTCCTTTTTTTTTTTTTTTTTTTATGCCTAAAGACACGTTAGGAAGGAGGACCTTCAGAGGATCTTCCTACTCCTGCCTAGACTCTCCAGGGTTCCTCCCTGCCCTGATCACAGTCCAAGGCTCCATTTCAAACTGGTGCCATTAGTCACTACTTCAGCAATGTCCTAGTGGTGCCAGTCTCCTGTCCCATGTCTGTCTCTTCCTGAAGGGTCCTTGCTGCATGGACCCTGTCCTGGCTCATTGCCCTCTAAAAGTGTCAGGGCTGTTGATGGACTTGCTACTGGCCCTTAGCTCTGTCCCCTGTCCTCAGGCCCTGCAGGATGGTGGCTGTCAGGGTGAGCATGACCAGCCCTAGTGTTCCTCTGCCTGGGGAACGGGGCACCCAGTTCCCCAGACCGAAGTGGCAGCTGGCTCTCACTTCTTCCTGAGGATTAACTTTTTTTAAGTGATATATTCCTTTGCATGTAATACTTACCGTCCTTCACAAGCACTTTGTGTAACGTTGGGCATCCTTATTTAACAGGAATTTTAGACAGACTGTGAAGCAAGTATCAAATTGACTTTTATGTAAGTTGTGAATTCATGTCATTATATAACTTTAAATAGTTAGTAAATCAGTCTATCTAGTGAAATGCAAGATCACCTAACCAATAAAATGAATGATGAAATTGATTAGTCCTTGTTCAATGGGTTGCTAGCTTCTGCCTCACAGCTGAGCGCCACACAGTAAATATGAGAATTGTCTGAATATTTAGCTGTTTGTATAGCTCAAAAGAAAATATGGTATGGCTTAATTTACAAGAAAAGATGATGAAAGAAAGGATCAGAAACATCAAAGTGCAAGAAAATTCAGCAGTTTAACCAATTCTGGGGTTCTGCCACAGAAACACAGTGAACCTTCTGCCAAAATAGGCAGACATGCCTACTTGCAATGATAGTTAAGTCTACAAAATAATCATAATAACAGTTAATTAATAAAAAACCAAAAAAAGCAAAACAACTAAACCAACAAATTAAAGTCTTTGTTCATTTAGAAATCTTGAATCTTATGAAATCTTAAAAAAAACAAGAGCAAGGTAATTTCACACAAGCTTTTAACATGGAAGTGTATGTAAAGTTGCATCACATCTGTAATCTTGCCCTGGATTTTAGTATCATTTGTCCAAATAATTGCACATTCTCACCTGCTTTTATCTTGGAAGGGACAGAAGATTTCTGTTTTGAACAGTGAGTTAGTTTGCTTGAAATTGCATGTACACACTGTATGTATGCACTCTAGCAGCAGCTTTTCCAACCACTCAGTCATTGATTTAAGAGAAGATTTGGGAAGTTAAGAGTGCTATAACCCCTGATCTTGTGCTGTGTGTTTTGTGATGCAGCTGTGGTTGATAGTACTTTTTTCAGTTAAGAGCTGTGCTTGACTTAGGGGTTGATTTCGGAGTCAGGAATAGAGTCCATAAGTAGATGACAGACTCAAAATTGTGCAGAAAATCCATTATAAGAAGTGAAAATCAATCTCTAGAGTGTTGTAGAACTAGCAGATTATTTTCCTATTCTGATAGATATTCAAGTTTGTACATCTTCATCTTCATTAGAAAGAATGGGAAAATAATTAATCATTTTTCCTAAGTATTTAAAGGTAATCTTAAAGTGTTGATATCTCCAAAATTTTCTCCCATTTAACATCTCTAACTATGGAATATATCCAAATAAAACAGGGAAAGTCTTCAATATGTTTTAGTGTCTGAAAACAAATTCTGTTTTAAACAGAAAATAAATACAGTGAATAGAGGAACATTTCCATCTCAGTTCAGGCATTTCTGTGCCTGGAGCAAGGACACTTTGTAGATAAACAGGGAACAAGTAGTTCTGAGGGAGGATATTTAAATAAAATTATTTACTGCCCACAATAATAGATGTGATTTTACAAATGTGTTTTCTTTTCACTTCCTGAAAAACCCTTTCAGAAACCAGGCTGCAGAACAGCAACACAGGAGAAGGCAGCAGCAATTTTTCATCTTAATAGAGTCTGCATTTTCATACGATCATTTCCTGATGATGTGACTTTTACACACACTGACTACCAGCAATTACAGTCACAGGACAGCATTATCTGTATCATCCAACCCTTTCTTGAATTCCCTGTGTTGTTCCTCTGACGGACAAAAGGGTTTCCTTACAGGCTCAGTGAAGGCACTCAAATGCTGTCAGCCAAAAGCAGGCCCTGCACACAACTTCCAGTATCTATAGTTTACAAAAGTTTAAGGGCTGTAGATACTACAGATTAAAAATAAAGGGTGAGCTCAATTTTTCAAAAGCACTCTCTAAAAAACATTTATAACTTCATCTCCACAGTAGAAAAAAATCAGCAAAACCAACATTTCTTCAGGGTTCTTTTAAACGTTAACTCTTTAACTCACTTTAACTGTCAAAAGTTTAGGTAGGTATAGCACCCTAAATTTACTGCAGAAACTAAGGTGCAGCTGGCAATAGATTCTGCAAGAGCAGAATCTCTTTGAAATTCTCTGATGTATTTCCCTCTTGTACCTTTCCCATAATTCTAAAATGAGACTTAGTCCACCCTGCTAGAGCAGGTGGTAGGACTAACCTTATTAGATTCCTCACAACTGCTAGAGAGATATTACATGGAAACCTGTAACCCACTTTACAGCAAGGGGAGAAAAACTCCAGTACATTTCTCCCTGACAAATTTTAAAATTATGTTTTACATTATTCGTGAGCTTTTGAATGTTGCAATTAATACCTTACCCAAATGTGACCAGTCAATGTGAGTGGATAGTGTTACTTGAGGGAACATTTTAGATAACTTTTCCAAGTACATTTGGATTTTGCATTTTTTTGAGTTCTCCTAATTTTGTCAACTCCAGCAACACCTCCTGTAACACCTCCTACTGTGACATAGTGTAAAGAAATTTTAATAACAACTCTGAGGATGCAAAGAAGAGAACTAAGAATTGCTATCTTCAAAGTACTGCTAGCACATTCCACTATCTTCAATGAGTAGAAGATACAAGCTTATTCACTTTGCAGTCTTGAAAATTCTGAATCAAGAAATTTTTTATATAAGTCTCGAGTTCCCCAAGAATCAAAAATTCTCTTAGCTAATTGGTGAGGAAGATTATGCATGCTAGGTTAAGTTGATGCTGGCCACCAGTCCCCTTTTTCTATTTGCTCTGTAGATCTCCCATAGTTCATGATATTAATTGAAAACTGGGAGAAAAAGCCCCTCTTTAGGTTTTCCTGTGGTGCATCCATATTTGCATGTAAGTGGTAGGTGGAGGGTTATCACATTGAGATATTTGGAAAGCCTGCTGTCAGTCTTCATCTATTGACATTTCTATGTGTGTCTTATTAAAAAAAAAAAAAAAGGGATTTCCAAACAGTGACAGCAAATTAGGTATTTAAACAATTATCACTTTCTACCCCAAGTACCATGACCTATCCACAAAGTTTGAAATTTCTTTGTTCTAGAAATACCAAAGCCCACAAACTACACAGCTTGATATTTATTTTGGCAACTTGCAGTAAAACATCAGTGTAACCACCCTTTGGCTGACAGGCAGAATGTCATTATACCAGTGTCTTTTGATGCTTTAACCATCTTCAAACACTCTCAGTTACAGTATGTAGACCTCTTAGCTGGAATTAATCCACTTTACTTTGTAAATAGCATTGCTACTTCCTCCACTGTAAATTTATCCTGGCTCCTTTAATCAATAGTGTAATTTGACAGTGCAGAGTCATACGTTCCGTAATGTAAGAGCCATTAAGCTTTGTTCTGAAGAACAAAAAGCATAAGAAAAGGTATAACATGCTCACAGCTCTACGTTTGCATATGAAAAGCAAAGGCAGCTGGCCAAATACACTTACAAAATGTTTAATTTTAAGAACTCCAGTCCAAAAAATAATGATGGTATGAGATGTGAAGAAACAAAGTCAGATTCTAAAAGCATGTGCCTCACAATAACTGAAATTAAATCTAACCAAAAGTGCAACCCAGGAATGGTCATTGGAATGCTGGAAATATGAGGTATAATGAGAAATACTGAAATTTATTTGCAGTACTAAAATAGTATGCAGGAAATTGAAAGCCTTTCTTCTACTGTATTTTAAGGCAATGTACTTTAGTTAGAGAATGATTTATCCTGAAATCATTAATTACTCCATAGATTAAATATTTATTAACTTAACCCTTCTACTGTGCAAGTCAGTTGAGCAATCTTCTTTGAGCTACACATTTATTTTCTTCTCAACAGTAATTTTACAGGCATGGCCAAAATGAGGCAGTTGTTTGTTCCATAGTCTGCTGAAAAGATATCTTTGTTTAAATTTATAACAAGCTTTTATATCAAAGCATGCTCATACAAGGAAAAAAAGAACTTCTTCTTTTTTTTAGATGAGATCAGAGAAAACTGGCTGTGGATTTTTTTTTATTTTTGTTGAGCCAAAGTAAACACAGAACAAAGCATACCCACTCTTGGAAAATGTTGTAAACCATGTATTTAGTGGTTCAGAGATTCAAACACATTTCAGTAACTAATATATGCAAAGTTACCTGAAACCTTAAGTTTTCCTTTATATCCTCAGGCACTTAACCAAATGATCTTTATTCTAGTGGCTAATGGGTGGTATGTAACTGATGAGCGGCATGTAATTTAAATCCATATTTACTTATTTCAGTGTAATGATAGGGTGGGGAAAATTTTCACTGAAATTGGAAAAGATTTGGATATTTAAAGTATTATTCATAAGTACTGAAGTGAATTTCATTCCCAGGGCTCTTTGCCTATCAGTGTTAAGTTCTGATTACCCAGGGGGAAAAAGGTTCTAACATCTATAGAGGATCATCCTTACATATCCTGGCAGAGGTGAATATTTTGTACGCCAGTTATAACAGCTCTCTGAACAGTATTTACTATGCCAGTAAAACTTCTAGCTGAAACTGATGATTTGAAAATGCTGATTTTAAAAAACTTAAATATATCCTGGAAAGTCTTTGGGTTTCATTTTGTTTTTAAATAAGCCACTAAAAATGTTCACTTTTTCTACAAATGCTTTCTAGTGAAATAAAAATAGATCCCTTATATTCTTCTTTATTAAGCTTATTTTTGCAGTCAAAGCAAGATAAGTTATATTTAAATATAAAACTGTGGTAATATGAAAATATATCACTTCAAAGTCTCCCAGTTTTGTTTTACAAATAATGTATACATGTTTACAACATGGCAGAAACTGCTGATAACTTGAAAAAATTTGTTAAATAGAAAAAGAAATCCACTTGTTATCATTCTATCTTTAATATTTTATGCCTATTCCAAGCACTTGTATAAGTGTGGGAAATTCCTGCTCATAAGTTCTTCAGGCATCTTTAACACCTCCAGTTGTTACTTTTTTTTGAAGTAGCCCTTCCACAGTTATCTCTCAGAGGATAGGAGTTACGTGTGTTCCCTTTCCCTACTGTTGTTAGTCACCCATATATTAGAAAATTAGAAAAAATTAAGGTTTCTTCTGCAGTGAAGTAAAAACAAAATTAAAGGGAAGTTTTGACCTGGAGGTTTCTGCTTTCTCTAGATGTATCCCTTTCTGCTTAGCCAGACCAAATCACCTACCATGGTGACTCCTTCAATGTTTTTTCATTACACATTATAAGTGATGGTATCTACCCTTTGCTTTCAAATTAGTGTGCTAATTAGAGTAGACTGAACTTACCAAGGCAGTAAACTCACTCAGGTCTCATTAACTTTGCTAAGGACACTGGAAATTTAGGCTTCTTTTTATTCAGGCCTATTTATAGACATATCATTGGCTAGAGTTAAACATGAAGGCACAGGAAACCTGCCCAAGTGTTTATTTACAAAACCAGTAGTGGCAGATGTGGTGTTCAGAGTTGCAGGCCTAGAGAGGGGCTAAAGACACCAGGGAAGCAGAAGGGAAGGAAATTTAAAAAAAAAACTTAAAAAACAAAAAAAGGAAAATAAAGGAAAATATTTCCCTTGCCCCAGTAAAAAGCCCTCTCCTAGCTTCCAGCTTCAGAGTGGAATTTCATCGTCAGAACCTGAAGTGGTGACAAGTCAGTAAGTGAGCTCATTGCATGGGTAATAGACTGACACAGTTTTCCTTCTCATTGCATTTATTGAGCAGCTCTGGCAGCAGATCTAGAGGGAGATACTTACATTGCCCTCCCAGCTGGTGGCCATCTGCCTTAGTGACAACTGCCAGATGGAGGAAAAATGCATGAAATCAGGGATCAAACACTAAATAAAAGAAAATTACTTTGAAAGCAACTTTGTCATGTTATAAATAGACTGTTTTAAAATGTCTCACATGTTTTAATTAGAAGGGGAAAAGGGAGGTAATGAGGTAGATATAAACCTGTGAGAGAAAGATAGTGCAGCAATTTGCACACTGCTTTACTCTGCTCTGAATGTGGATGACACTAATTTAGAGATACATTTTGATGTTCTTACATCAAAAAGTACCCATTAGATGAATGCAAGAATTACCAAATAAAGTTTCTTTCCCCTCATGGTTAGTGCGGTGGGAGCCTCCCACAAGTGCATTCCAGCTCCTGAGAGTGCTTTTCACAAGTGACTTGCTCTGACCCTCTGCACTGATTAATCTTCTGAAAGCAAACTCAGAGAGGGATGGTGGGGACCAGTGTCACCAGACTGAAGCCTGCAGCGATGAATCAGCCACTACAGACTGAAGAAAGACGAACAAGGAAATTGATGGTTCCCTTTTGCCCCTGCACACAGGCTCAATTATGTAAAGGATAAACAAATCCTCCTTAATTCACAAAGAGATCGAAACCAAAAAGCTAAAAGGAAAGAAAAAACAACAAAAAACCCCAATAACAACAACAACAACAAAAAAGTTTAAAACCTCAAAGACCTTGCTTTTTCAAAGATAATTCATTAATTCCTGGGAAAGTAGGGTTAAACAACTTCTCCCACACACTACTAAACAGACCATAAAAAGAGGATGTTGTGCACAGCTAGAAGGACAATGCAAAATACGGAGGCAGAAAGATTTACTGAGTGTGGAAGTTTATTGGTACTACTGTACCACTGGCAAACATCTTGTTAGTGAGCACTGGAAAACTCAATGCCTCCATTTATAAATATTAACAGCTTTCACCTGTTTCTATTTCTAGTAAATTTGGATGAGACTACCTTTGCTTTTACCTGACAGTAAAGGGATTTGAAAAAGAGTATATTTTTCTTATTAATAAAATATAGGGGAGAGACTTGTGAACAATTGCATAGCTGAAATTACTTGAGTAAAGAGTTTTGAGTAAACAGTTTTGATTTGACAAAATAATAGTCATTTGCAGAAAGCAAAGTGTTTTCTTTTCTTCCCTAGAAATTTGTTTTGAAGTGGTCTGTTTAGAAGACTCAGTTTATCACCTTTTCACTGTACTTCTAGATGTAAGTGTGCATGGTGATCACCATTTGTTTAAGACCAAGACCATTATCTCTCAAATGTAACCATCTCTTGTCATCCTGCACTCTGTGCAGAGTGGGACATACAGCACCCAGAGAATATCTGGTCCAGATATTGACCCAGTGAATATCTGAATTATTAACATGGATGTGGCAATATGCTGATACAAACAGTCAGAGGTACACAGTGCTAGGAAACTCTCCCTTACACCTCCTACATTCCCATAAGGAAATAATATACATTTTGCAAACCATCAAGAGCACCATCAGGAAGCTTTGCCTCAACTTCAGAGACTGTATTATCCTTTTGGCATTTTAATCTAATTCTGCCTAATATTCCATGTAACAGCAGTGTTGCTGTGAACTTCCTTATGTATTTTCTTCATAGAATAGGGTAGCTCTGGAAAAAGAATCAGTGAGTTTTTGGTTGGTTTTTTTTTTCTGGTGACTTTGAAGGGTTTTTTTGTTGTTGTTTTTTGAGGGTTTTTTGTGGGTTTTGTTTGTTTGGTTTTTTTGTTCATTTGTTTGGTTTTGGTGAAAAAAATTAAAAACGTGTTGATTATGGAAGAATTTTTGGCATAAATACAACTTTATAGTGGAAATGAAACAGTCATCTTTGGAGATGTCAGAGAAAGAAACGTGGAAATCCCTGCCAGGTCAGACAGCACCAACAGACTTACACTGGCATCCTTCAGAGGTAATACTTTCAACTCGTTAGTAATAGGAGGAGTGTATATTGCTTGCATCTTTTTGTGAACCTCAAAGTGAGTCACCAGAGCAGTGCTGATGGTTCAAGAGTGATGGTTAGTACTGCTTAGTACTTGGATCAGGATGCTTGAAAAATTTGGGATATAGAAGGAAGACCATTGATCTTACTGAGCTCTCACCGCCACAGAATACATGCACTTTGCCCCATATAAATGCATAAGGAGAGAACTACCAGCCTTTCCCTTAGCCATGCAATTATGTTTTCTATGTCAAACCTTACTATTTTTCTATTTTTCTTTCCTAAATATTAAGTGATTTGACAATATATTATATAAAAAGTAATTTAACAGCAAACAGCTAATATGAAGAAATTGTCAGTCAGATGTGCATATACTGCTCTGTCACTGAAATAAAAATGTTTATATGCCTCATGGTAGAAATACTTCCCCTTATTTATCATTGTTATTGAAGATTTTGAAGATTTATCCAAGAGATTCCTTGCAGTACCTAAAGGAAGCCTACAAGAAAGACAGAAACTTTTTACAAGGTCATGTAGTGATAGGACAAGGGGGAATAACTTCAAAATGAAAGAAGGTAGGTTGAGATTAGATGTTAGAAAGAAGTTCTTTCTTGTGAGGGTGGTGAGGCACTGGAACTGGTTGCCCAGAGAAGCTGTGGATGCCCCATCCATGGACGTGGTCAAGACCAGGTTGGATGGGCTTTGACCAACCTGGTCGAGAAGATGTCTCTGCAGGGGGATTGAAACTAGATGATATTTAAGGTTCCTTCCAACCCAAGCCATTTTATGATTCTAAGACTATAATTCCTTTCTGACCACCCCGGCAAGCTGCATGTATTTCAGAGTAAACAAGCAACACAGCAGGAAGATACAGACGAAGAAACAAAAGCAGCTCTTGATGAGGGTGAACTGTTTTGTGACCAGCCAAGTATTCCATGTGTATTACAGGATAAGGACTCTCAGGCCCTAACAGAGAGGGGAAAAAAGAAGAAAATGCAAAATGAACAGTGCTATTCAGAGACCAACCATTCATCATGGAACATTTCTATTTTTATGCATAAATAAAATTTTTTTTTTTCAAGGCTTTTGCTAGATCACTGTTTATGTAGAAGGCGAGTAAAGCATAATGAAGAATACCATGGTAGGATACATTCAAAACCATTGCAAAAATGATTATTGATGTATTCATGGAAATGAATAGTTACAGTTACATACATTCCCTATGTCTGTTTGAAGATAATAGGATTTTACAGATACATTTCCAATTGCAACTGTAATTTCTTGTTTTCCTGTGGATTGGGAAGTGAGTTTGGTTCTAGCTGCCAAGTCATTAAGGTTCACATCTTTAGGTAATAACTGAGAATGATCTGAAGAGGTATCACTAAAGTTGTAGTATTGTACCTTTACCTCTTCTGCATCTTTCTCCCACTGTGTCCATATTGTGCAGTTAAGAAAAAAGGGTGAAACAAAGTAATGTACAAACACAATGGGCCAGCCTGGACCATCATCAAATGCCTAGTTTTTCCCTGAACATGATTCTAGGCAGCACAACAATGTAAAGCTTGTCGTTACTTTTCACAACACCCATTATTTTGAAATATTGGACCAACCTGAACATACATATAGGTTACAAAAATAACTTATGGAGGGGATGTACAGAGCCTCACAACTGCCTTTATGCAGATCAGAGCTTGAGCACACCTTTAAGTGAGCAATAACTGTGAATAATAAGAGGCAAAAGACTGTTGAAAGGAAGCTGAAATATTTTGCACCGGAACTTGCAAATTTAACATATTCCAGCCGTCCTCAACGATCTCTCTTTGACATCTTGCATTTCTAGAAAGTCTAACGTGGACAGAGTTCTTGTCAGAATGTATGAATACGAAAGAAGTCCCTGTGACTCCTGAGCCACAGACCTCTGGTAGCTTGCAATTAAAAATATCTTCTCTCCACACTTTAACTCCGCACTGGGAAACAAATGGCAATCAGAGGATTTCAAACAAACAAAATAAAAATATGACTTATTATCCCTCTTGCCTGCTAGAAAAATCCATTTTTGACTAAAAATATAAACTAGAGGAAAATGTTTTTATATATTACCTAAAGAAATTTAGAGAGATACTTTCCCCAATTTTTGATAGATGAATGACAATTATAGGCCTTTCCCTCAATTAAAGCTTACTCACTAAATGCCTGGTACCAACACACACAACTTGCAGGAATAAACAGAACAATCTCTCCTAAATTACCAAGACTCCCTCAGCATATTCACTTGTGTCCTACAACTTCATTCTCCAGAGTCTGATTGCTGTAAAAGTCAGAGAAGTGGAGTTGATGATTGAATGCTAAAAGGTGGGGGGCATGTAATACCTTATTAGGCATTCTGCAGACTACTCAAAAGGGGTTTATTTCTTGTAAGAATTTCAATTAGCTGCTAAAGAAGAGGAAGCTGCTGAAGCTTCCATGAGAAAGCAGCTAAAGATGCAATTTTCAGCTGGTCAACAGGTAAGAAGCAATTTTCATCCTATTATGATGTGTTCTGCAGGAGACAGATTGGACTAGTGTGCAAGAAAATGCTTTCCCAGCACTTTAGCAAAGACCCATCACTGCCTAAAATTCAGGATTTTCTCTAAAAAAGCTAAAAAGGAGATCTACAGTCCAGATAATGGGGGTATCAGGCAACTTAATCAGAGTTGCATTACCTGTTCAAGTCTGCAAATTAAAAAAAAAAAATATTAAATAAATCAAGTATGTACACCTTGTGTGTTGACTCTGAAGTCCAGAAAACCCCAAACCAGTGTGCTTTTGATGGTCAAGACTAGAAGATTTGTACACATATTTTTTATATATAGTTATGGCAAGTATCAAAGGCAGTATTCTGATCTATTATAAATCAGTGATGTCTTGCAAACATTTAATCCTTCATCCTGTAAAATGAAATCTAGTTTTTGTCAACAAACTTCCTCCCCATGCACTTCCATGTATACTTGATCATAGCTTTCTATTCCCTGTATTCAGAGTCCACTGAAGAGAATCAGGAAACTGGTCTTTCCTTTTGATGGGAGAAAAACTAGGTCCTGGAAAGCCATGTCTATTACTAGATAACCACATCAACTGAAAGATGATAGCTCTGATTAACAGTGATAAGGGGCTGCTGGCTCTAACAGCAATGAAGATTTCTGACTTGAGATTGCCCATACAGCATGTAATAATTTTTGGCCTTTAATCTACTGATTTACAAAATATTTTTAGAGAAAAACACTCTACAGAGTGTTCCTGCCAATTTACTTCATGGCAATTTGTTTCTTCTTTACTTTGTTATTTTATTTTTTGCTTTTGAAAGCAGTTTATATTGGGTTTTTTCTGCCCTCTCTATTCTAACCTACCATTGCTTGTCTTTGTAGTCCTATTCTTCATCCTGTCATTGTATCCCTTCTTGTCTCCTGAGGTAAAGCTCTCCTGACAGAGATTTTCCTTGCTGTTTTACCACTTAGAAAAGGTTCAAGCATAGCTTTTAGGGATATCTTAGGTGTGGGTTACTTGATATCTCCTGTGGGACTAGCCATCTATTTTTACAACGTTGAACCAAGAACAATGGGATTAGGAAAAAAAATCAGGAACTCACATCTTTCTCCTTCAACTCACAACCACTGCCCTGAATGTGAGCAGTCCTCCAGTCTGAGCCCATTTGGTGTTGCTAAGAAACAGGGAACTCCTATTGTTTCAGAGAACATGTGCATAGCCAGTAAAAATTAAGATCCTTCCCTGTTCTGACCTGGAGTTTGGTTGTCTTTCCACACACATCAGTTTCCAAGTGACAGAACTGACTGCAATGCTGGTCTCCTGGAGCAGGAATGCTGAGTGCAGCCCAGGGACCAGAAAAATTCATCCAAACTACAGCCCAGCTTTCTCATTTTTCAGATAAAAGCAAGGAGCAAAACAAAACTAAGGATGAACTTTGTAATATTCACAAGTGTAATGTCTGTTTCTGAGAAGGGAAATACATCCTATTATCTGAACTGTTTTTAAGCATCCCCTTTCATCTGGCAATGTGTATGTATGCATACACGTGTAGGTGTCTGCTGCTGCAATCTGAGATCACTTTGTGTCTTTCATTTTCACCTTGCTCATATATGATATGATGAGAGAATGGTTTCAGTTTCATTTTAAAGGCGTGCTTATTAACATACATATCTTTCTGATCAGCCTGCACTGGGTATATTAACATATACTCTTACCATATCATGGGGGATGCCTGAATTTTGGTCCTGTGGGGAATCCAGGCACACAATGAAGGAAGAGACAATGATACCTAACTGAGAAGGGCCCCTAGTGTCTACCCAAAAAGCTAGGGGTGATCCATTCAGGGGCAGTCAAGTGCTAGAAAACAAGAGAGAGAAGTGCAGCTACTGACTTCCCACTCCCACTACATTGGCAGCTCAGCACAAGGCAGGGAGCCCTGCCTTTCACATGGTGATATCTGTCAGAGGCAGCCATAGGGAGGAACAGCCAATTGAACTGGTTCCAAGTACCCTGAAAGGCTCCTGTAAACCAAAAATTTTCAATTTTACCACAATATGAGTGTCAGGCACTACGCATCAATAAAAAATAAACTTGAAAATATTTCTATAAGAACCATGGAGTAATCTAAATGTTTACATTATGACTGTCATAGGCAGGAATTCATTTATTATTTTCATCTACATTCCTAAGTCTCACCTGCATTTTTCACTGTGTAAATATTGGATTAAATTACTTTAAAATGAAACCTCAAGTTTTAAACCCATGTATAAACTGTCCACTTACATTACTAAAGTAGAAGACACACTATTTGAGTGGTTTAGCAGAGAAGAGTGAGTTCATTGGACAGATCTGTTCTTGCAGTTTTGCAGAGGGTTACCAGGGCCAGCTGTGTTCCAAATAAATATGCTGACCTAAGTGAACTTCCTATCAACAAAATTCTCTCAGGCTCCCATTATTTTTCTTCAACAATTAATCAACAGCTGCTGAAAAGTTATGAAAGTGCTTGTAATTTTCAGTGAAATTAATGGAAGTCCTATCTTCTGATATGGAGAAGGAGGCTTTTATTCCTAACCCTGGTGTGAATTTTCTGATTTATTTTTTAAATCAATTACCCTTCTGAACTCACATGTCTCCTCTGTTTGGCAGAAAGAATCACAGACTTTAGCATGACAGGCATGAATAGCTTTCACAAATGCCTACAAATTCCGTTTCCTTTTAAGACCTACTGTAAAAAGATGAGGGTATTTGTTAGAATTCTGACATTTTGGGGATACTCCTTTTGAATTAATGTAAACTTTTAGGTTTTCTGTTGGGATTTTGTATTATTTGGCATCTGTACTATTGGCAGTCAGGGATAGAGCCATGTTTGTGTAAACACTCCTTAGTCAGAGCAGAGTAAGTTCTGTTGGGCAGAGCTCAGTGAACAACATGGAGTCACCCTCACTGGGCTCCCATGTAGTGTTGGGGGCTCAATTCTATTGCCTTTTCTCTTCCTGTACCTATAGGAAGGTACTGTTTCCTCCTCAAGGGTCAAACACAATGTAATTACACACAAAAAGTGATACCATATCAAACCATGCTTAAGACCTGATGGCAATATTCGTGAAACCATTTTTAGAACTCTGAAGCTTTGATGACCAGGATATTGCACCTTTTTGTGTCAGATCAAAGTGCTAGTTTTTGAGCAATTGAAGCAGGAAATAAAACATGCAGCAAGGAAATCACTGAGACATTCCACACATTTAGAATAAACCCTACCAGAAATTCTGGTTTGAGTTTTGGAGGAAGAGCAAATTATTCTAGAATTTCACATGTGAAATTAAAAAAAAAGAGTAATCACCTGCAAACGGTGTCTCATTTGGGCAAACATTTGCATCAGGCCCTGTGCAGTGTTTTTAATGCCTGAGGATTACGTCATGTTCTTTTGACTTTCCTTCTGTTCAAATAACTTAAAACACAATACATTTTTTATGACTCAGGTCACCCTTTGTTTTCCCACGGAGCACAAAAAAAAACATTCAACAAATTTGACTGATAAAAGATTTTTATCTTTCATGGGAAAGCAATGTTGTTTCTCTAAGTCATATGTAATGTATTAGTAATAATGGTATTCCACTTCAAACAAATTACAAACTAATGTTAGTGTTCTTAACAATGTTATACTAAATAATAACTCCCCACAGGCCAATTTGCATACAAAATGTAACATTTAAAGCCAAGTTACAATTAGCACTTTGTTATGGAAGTCTGTGGATTGCAATTTACTGAAACAAAGTTATAGTCGCTGCAAGGAATTTTAATTTATGAAAAATTACCCATTTAGAATTGCTGTCACAGTGGACCAACTTCTATTAAAATGATGGGTACCTAATAAATGCATCTATTATTAATGTAATGAATGACAAAAATGAAACTAAGTAAATGTAGGATTAATGAATCCACTGCTTTGTAAATAAGAGATGCAAGCTGACAACTCTTTCCCACTTTACTGATGATGCCACATAGAGCAGTATGGGTGTGAAAGGAGAAGGGAAGAAGAAGAATCTTGGGGAAAATGAAGATAATGAAGGGAAAGAGTAAAAGGAAGCAAGAGTATATAGATTATAAAAACAGAGAAATGCACAGGATATTAAGAATTGAAAAACAGAATCAGAATAAACTTGAAAACTCTAGCTCAGCAAAGATTAATCACTCTAGTATTTAATTTCCTTTCAGTGATGCTGTAAATCACCTGATAATGACAATGAAAGTTCTCAATCCTCAAGACTTTATTTGAAGGGAAAAAACATTAGTTGTCTGACATGAGTACTTACAAAATTACAACATGTAAATACAAGTATACTGATACCAAAAAAATATTAATTTTTTCTATTTACTCTCCTGAAATCATGCTTAAAAACTTAAGGCTTACTGTTCGTTTCAGTTAGAGGGGGGTTTGGACTTGAGGAGTATCTGATGGATCTCCCATTTAAAAATAGAAGACCATAAGATTACCTAAAATGTCAATCTGTTTGGCAAATACTGCTAAATATATTCTGTAAATACCAGCTGAATTTTTTTAGGGATCTCCTTTCATTTATTCATACAAGCTTTTGCACTCCCTTCACAAACATCAAGCCTTTGTACTTTAGCAGGAGCCAGATCCCAATGTACTGCAACATATCCCCAGAGCAGGAATTTGGTTTTTCTGTCAGCCAGACCTTGGGGAGGGTCACATGCTGGCTTCACACAGCTCACCGCAGAAGAGTTGGACTCATTGCCTCTGTTTTCCTGGCAGGGGGAGGCCTTGCCAAGCCATCCTGTGGATCTCCACCATCTCCAGCTCTCCACACTGCCTGCAGTGCCACCACTGAGGATGGGAAGGAAAAGGGAGAGGCCAAATATGCACAAAGCACACAGGCTACAAGAGGCCACTTACAGATCCAGGATATTTACATGGTATATACTTCCAAGGAAGATGTTTCAAAGCCCCTTGGGTAATCTGGTCTCTTCAGGCAACACTGACATTCCCACATAATTTATGAGACAAGCCATGATGACTACACGAGTTCAACCCTTTTTTATCTGAAGAAACATCACTGAGAACTCCACATGTGACATTTTACTGAGCTAAAAATTATGTGGAAAACTATTTCCCCATGGATATGCTGTGAGAAAAAAGAATTTAAACTTAAGAGAAATATTTTTTGAGGTTATTTGCCTACCTCTAGTAAAATCTGATAGATCTATTAAGCTATATAAAACAAATTTTGATACTATAAACTCAAATGAAATCACAGCTTGCCTTTGCCAGGATGATACTTAGGCAGTACTGAGCAGCAATAGTTGATTGAAGAATGAAGAATGTGTAAACAGTAAGCAACATAAATTCAGTCACACGGAAAAAAACCCACATATACATTTCACACACTTGGCACAGTCCCATTTATGGAGACCAGGGCAGATGGTGCCCTCAAGATTGTACCATATTACAAGGACAGCTCGGAGGACCAAACTGAGCCCGGGAGAAAGCAGCCACCACTCCATTGTTCTCTGTGGTTGTACCCACAGACACCAGCACAAAGCTTTGCTTTAGTTCTATGAATATCTTTCTCATAAGAATTGTTTCTTTCTTTTCCTTAGACATTATATCATTATATGCTTCCACAAAACAACAATGACATGTTCCTATGATCAAGATTCTTCTATCAAGGCTTCAAACATTCTAATTTTAGAACAAAATACTGTAAAAATAACTGGGAGGGACATGGAAAAAAATGACAAAATAGATCATATTTGTGAAATGGTGCTCTTTATTTTTAGCTTCCTTGGTTTGCTTCTTTGTAAACAGTCTTGTTGCTTTATAGGAGTGTTTTAACTCATATGATTCAGATTCTGGGTCCAAACCAGTATGACTCCCTGTTTGCCTTTATACATAATGCATGTTCTCACGCAACTAGAAGCTGTTCTCTAGAACATAAACACTGGGTTAAATCCTCATGACAAATGAATCAAGAATTCTTATTACAGTATAAAAAACAAAACTATAGTGGTGCATCCATTCAGTATGTAGATGATGAAGATAATTCACTAAAAATAAATATATTAATCTGTTATCATATTTTTCTTAATTTTAATTTAAAGAGTTGTCATTATACTCAAAAGTGCCCATCTTGGCAGTCAAACATAGGTATTGTGTTTTCTGGCATGGTTTTGCTTTTTAAGTTTTTCTAGTTTTGAAAATAATTTTTACAAGCACCTGTTCTGCACTCTCAATCTGGAACTTGACAGACAAGGTGAGTTTTTTCTGGTCTGCCTGAAAACAGCAATGCATGTTCTGTTGGTCAAATGCTTTAGCTTCACCTGACAAGCTGCTATTGTTCTCAATATCCTTTTCCCTTTTCATGCTCAGTGTGGTATTGCCATGATTAGATCTCTGATGATGAACAGCATTCCACTGAAGCCTATTTTCAAGTAGTCTCTAAGAGATTTTAAATATTCAAGTTGCAATGAGCAAAAAAATAAATAAATTGAAATAAACACCTGATCTGCAGAACTTAATGAAGGAGCTTATACTTCTATCTCATTAATTCTCTATTTCCATTTAATTTGAAATTTCTTCTTTTTCTATTCTGGCAAATGAGGTAAAACAAGGTGAAACTTACTTTTGGAGACAAAAATATGTTTTCTCAGTTCACTATTATAACCAATCACTAAAATGATGTGTTCATAAAATCTGTCAAGAAGTGACAATGGCACCATCCCTTTCTGATGACTGATGCTTTATACCCAGGGGATTTTATTGAACTTATAGCACTGCATGATCTAATATCTAATGGCCATAGATATAAATGGTTAGGAATGTTCTCTACACTGACCAAATCAATTTTCTCCAGCTTCACCCCTGAAACCAATATGAAACTAATAGACAAAAATTTCTTGGCAATTTCTGGAAAATAAATTTGTGGTTCAGGATCCTGCTAGAAAGACTAAAAGGCAGGGATGATTATTTTACAACCTGCGGCTACCTGGAGATTTTTGAGGGGTGTTATTCAATGAACACATACTGCCCCTTTACCAAGGCATGATTGTACATTGATTCTTTCATTCTCAGTCTCCAGAAGCTAGGAAGATTAAAGAAAATGAATAAAGCCTCATCTCAGCATTTCATCTGATGTGAATCAATGTAAGTGACTTCTACAAACCTGTGCTCAGTTAACCCAGCTGTGTATATGACAGTTTTATCAAATGGAATGGCTGTGATGGAATTTAGTACAACACGTTGAAAAGACACATTTTCACAGAGCACAAAAAACAATAAAACCTTTTAAACCGAAATTGCAAAAAGGTTCATTTAACAACGGTTAATTGAGACCCCACTTCAGAGCAGTACTTATCCAGGTTTTAAATCCAAAACCAATTATTATGGCTATGTTGGAGCTAAAAGGACTATTATACTGGGGGATAGAATGGATAGAGAGCATTAATTCTAGTCAAAAGTCATTCAGTGGCAGATGCTAAAATCCAAATTACAAAATTGTAACACATATTCAGCTGATAAAAATAGTAAACTCTTAGCTTGCTTCAAACAGTTAAACCATATCCAAACTACAAATTTCCTTGTCAATACAATTGCATTAGTAGATGCAAACAAATACAATTTTGAAAAGTAGTCATTCTAAATCGTCATGTGATAGCAAGAGTGGAACACTGAAGACTTCTAAGTCCATGTGTTATAGTAATATATGTAAGTCATACAGTACTCTGATATTTTCTAGTTGAAAATTATGCATTCCTTCCTTTCAACAGTTTTAGTATGCATATAATTCAATTTTGTTTATAAACAAAATGAGTTTAATGGGTGTATGTATACACTCAGAATATGTCAAGGGTTGGTCTTTTGCACCTGTGATTAATGGTTTCCTTCCCTTTGTTAATTTATGAAGTTTCTAAGAGAATAAATTTTTTTCAAAGCCACAGATGTTACATCACAAGCAGGGAATTATGTTTCATATTATAAATAGTTCAGGTGTAAAGAAAAATTTAAGAAAGACATTTCCTGTTTATACACATTTATCTTGAGTAACTATCTTTGAAGAGAAACCTACAGAAAAAAAAAAAAAGCTGCACATATAGGTAATACTGACATGTTTTAGTAATTTGTTTTTAAACGTTTGACCCATACAAAAACTAATCTTTAATTTGATGTTACCTTTCTCCTCCCAATTCTGTTAGATGTAGATATGTACTTTTGAAACAGATATGAATATTTTCTGTTTAGACTAGATGTCCATCTCACATTGTGACTTCGCACAGTATTGATCATACATATATACTAAGCAAATATTTTCAGTATTTAAATTTTTAACCAAGAGGTGGTAGCTGAGATATCTGATAATATCTTCCTGATACAAGACTTCATTAACTATTGCAAAATTTTGTAGAATCATAGCATGATTTAGGCTGGAAAAAAGCTTTAAGATCATCGAGTCCAGCCATTAACCGAGAACTCCACCACTAAACCATTTATCCAGGTGCTACATATACATCTTTTAAATAGCTCCAGGGACAATGTCTCAGCCACTTCCCTTGCCAGTTTTTTCAAATGCCTGACAACCCCTGCCATGAAGAATTTTTTCCTAATATCCAATCTAAACCTCCCCTAGAGCAACTTGAGGGCATTTCCTCCCATGCTGTTACTTGTTGCCTGGGAGAAGGTGCCAACCCCCACCTAGCTACAGCCTCCTTTTATTTTTCTTGGTTCTTCCTGTTTAAAAGTGATTTCACATCTAATTCACTTTAGACAGAGTGTCAAGAATGCAAATAATATTCCAAAGAGATGAAGGATTAGCTCTGGATAAAGGTTCATGCTAATCTTAAAAATGTACTGTAGCCCATTTTAGCTAAATAGTTTAAAAATAAAAGAAAATCCTCATAGTCCAAGAAAAGAAGAGTTTTTCTCTCTACTTTTTAAATGTCGAGAATTCCAGGTGCTTTTGTAAACTAAATTTCTAAGCACTGCATGGGAAAAATACGTATAACTCTAATATATGATACCGGTAATAATGCATTGAATGGTGCAATTTCCTTGGTGAGCAGAGAAAGCCCTGCTCAGGTAAAGCCTGTGCATTTTTAGCTTTGGCACTATGAGAATCCTCTCCTCTGTTTTGGGTGCTAGGCCTCATAGGAACAAAAAAAATTGTGTACATCTGTGTTTGCAAACAGGTTTTTGCACCTGTTTCCTTGCTTGGCTCACATTGTTATGAAGAGCGTTTACCATAGCCTTTAATGAGCCACAAAGGTTCTCTCTTTCTTGGTGATATTTCTCCAAATCTGTGTAATAGAACAGGCCATTAGTTATTTCAACTGTAATTGAAGCACTTCAGAAACTGTTGGCTGTTTATCTACTTATTTAGAAATTGCAGGTGACCATCAGTAGTCATGTATGTTAAAGACCAAGGAGGAAAAATGAGACAGCATTAAAGAGAAATTTTTAAAATGCCTGAAAGTAGTGTCATTTATTCAACATGCCATTGATAAAACTTGTCTGGGATGGCAGAGCTTCTGTGCAGGAAATTATTCCATGCCAGATTTAACGTGGAACATACATCAGGCAATGACAGATATGTTAACATAGTTTATCACTTTTGCCTCTACCTTCTTCAGAGTTATTTTGCTTACAATAGATACATGGAAACACAGATATTCAGAAACTGTGAGTTATTTCACTATTAAGGGGTCATTAAATGAACCTTTCTAAATTCTAAAAAGAAACAATTGTTTATGTATCCACCCTTTGGAAAATACAGATAACAATAACTGAAAATTTCCCGTTCTGTAAGACAGAAGAATTATAACTCAATGTCAAAGAAGATAGATGGTTCTTCAAAGTGCTCACTTCTCATTTATAAATATTTCTCATGCTCAGAGGTAAGGCATATGTTGCAGTTATGCACTTTTTTCCAATTTGCACATGCAAACTTTTATTTGATGTTTTTTTCCTAAAATATAAATGCAAACAGAAATAATACAACAATAAATGTTCAGAAAATTTAATGTAGAAAGGAAAAGTAGATTGCTGCTCCCATTTCTCTCAAATCACTTTTTCACCTGTCTGTGAAACACTTCAATAGAGCCCATAATATGTATATAGACTATTATGTGAAAAAATAATTCTCAAATACAATCTTTAGTGTGAAGAAGCTGATAATAAATAGTAGTATGGAAGTTGTCTCATATGTTGATAATGGTTGCATCAGTGTAGTGACCTATCCTGGAGGCTTTGAACCAACTGCTGGAGTCGAATCTTAGGAAAGCATAGTAGTTAGCCTTGATGAGCTACTCCCTGAGTCTCATGTCTCTTTTACAATGTACTTTTAAAAATTAACAATAACCAATTTTTATGGTACACGATGTGAAGTAGAGAGCAGCAGGATGATTGTATAAAATAGTGTTTCCTGCTTATTTTCTTTAATGCTTATAAGTGAACGAGCTGAAAGACACTGATATATATGTGGGAAGTTGTGCCTGCTTAAGCCTTAAATTGTGCTTGGAATCTGACTGCAAAGCTATTGTAAAAAGAAATCACTGAGAAAAAAATTACTGCAGTAAAATTTACACATCAACTTTTTAAACCTTGTCACAAAAACAGCTGAAGAAATTGACTTTTCATAACCTCCTTCCCTAATGACTATCCTTTACCTCACAAAGTCTGAGCTGCTCATAAATGAGTGAATAGACAAGGTCTGCTTCAGTGGCTAACATATCATGTCCTTTAGTTCATGTTTCACAAGTTTTCTTAATATAAGAGAGTTTCCTTTAATATAAGGGGGCAAGCCACTAAGTAAACTAGCCAAGGGGAAAAATCAAACAAAAACACATAAAAACTGTTGAAGAATTATTTATTTACATCCTTGTACTCTAATGGGACTTTTGGAAAAAAAAAAAAAAAGGCATTTGTTTCAGAGAAACAGTAACAGTTTCAACAACTGAAGAAATTGTTCTTGAATTTTACCCCACCTCTACATGGCAGCAAACCCAGGATGATTTCTCTTTAGGAAAGTACACCACTGGCAGCTACCACTGTCTGTATTTGCCATTGGTAATTTACATTAAGCTTTCAGCTTTCATATACAAAGAAGACAGCAATGTAATGAAAATAAATCTTGATTTTTTTTTAACAAAACATTATGTATGAATGAAGTATGATAAATTATTCTCGGAACAAGAAACCTTCTGTTACTCTTGATGAGAGCAGTAATTGTATGCTAAAATAAGGAAAAGTAACAAAAGCATCATCAGTGTAATTCCATTTTTACACTAGAATATGCAAATTTCATACTAGAAAATGCTTAAGAACTTTTAAAGGAATTGTTTGTAATATAAGCATAAGCAATAAATAAATTTAATCAGAAAATAGTAATACAACTGTGTGAGAAGCAGCTGAACAAAATTTATAGTTTATGGGCTGTGATACTTGAAAACTGAAAGATTAGGGAGAAATAATAGAAATTTTAAAAATGTGACAAAATATGCCCAATGAATGAAGAAAGAACACGAAACATTTGACAGAATGTACAGGATACCTACTAGCTGGAAGCATCATCACTGGAGCTAAATTCATACTTGATCAGCAAACTCACATATATAAAACCAAAATCATCTGAATTTAAATTTCAAAATCAGTATGGCTGCTACTGCTGTTCAGAGAATTTGAGGATGCCTGTCTGTTAAGACTGACTCTAATTCCACATTGGGTTAGTACAGAAGGTTTCTGTGGTCAGCTCCATGGGGAAATAAGCAAAGGAGAGAACATCCCTCAACAAATTATATATATCATTATTACTATGTAAGATAAAGAGTATAAAACTGTTATTCAGCAATGTAAGACTTCCTTTTATCAGAGAATGACTGACAAAAAGCAGTCTCTATAGAAAATTCTACAGATTCACAGACTAAAGAAACTACCAGGGGAGTACTTTACACAATTGAACCAAATCATATGCAAAGAAAGACATTTTCTACAGCTGGCCACATATAATCATCATATTATCTTTTTTCTCTTAGTTGAAGTGCACATCTCTTTATGCACTTCACACTCTTTATGCACATCACCTTCAATAGGCACCTCCATTCAGAAAAAGGAACAAAATTTTTAAATTAGATAATGTTTTGGGACATTCTGTTAGACTTAGAGATACTGAAAGTGATTTTATCCTGCCCAACTCATCCCATTCCTCAGCTTCTGAAAATTTCCTAGGTGTGACAAACTGATTTGGAAACTTTTTTTAAAGTCCTCAAAACTAAAATCAGAAAAAAGAGTCTTAATGGTTAAGAATTGTTAAATTATTGTTGATAAATAAAGAAAAAAATACTAAAAATATAACCTGAAAAGGCTGAAAAAATACTTCTGCTTTTTCACTCACCATTATCACTCTATGACAGTAGTGAAAGGTGCCTCTTTTGCTGTCTCACTTAGAAATATATTGTTTTCCTCTTACAGAAACAGGTCTGTGTTAAACTCTCCTGAGAAGGGCAGCCTTAACAAAGCCTCAGGTCTGCCAATACCTCTGCATGCATTTCTTCATATGTACTTTGGAAATGGAAATGTGCCATCAGTTCTCAGCAGCATTTGTTGGGTTCAGACCATTTGGTGACCATTTATTCATGGCTACAGTTTTTGGTTTTTTTCTTATCTTTATCCACCATGCTTTCTGGTGTGCTTTTCTGTCAACAATGAATATCTACGAAAATCAGCATTTATTCAATATAATACCAAAGAAGCAGTTAAGCAGATACCAACATAAGAACAATTTTCATTGAAAAATGTTAAAGTCCATATAAGCCTTGTTCTGACATTGCTCCTGGTACCGGCCAGTCACCTTCAGCAAATTATAAACAAACAGAAATTAAAGAATGATTAATGCCAGAAACCCATTGAAAACTTCCAAAGAATGTGGGGTAGAAGAAGTCGTTTTACAACATGGCTGCAACCATGCTGGCCTGTTTCTGAATTTCTGAAATCCTTTTGAAGGAATGTTTCTGAATTCTGAATTTCAGGCCCTAATGGCTTGTTTCTGAAAAAGAGAGATTCTTGAATGTTATGGAACTTCAGAATAAGCTGTTGCGAAAATTTCATGTGGGACCCCAGCTCATAAAAACTACATTTAAAAAAACCAAAAGTTTTCAGCATTATACCTACCTAATCAATCAAGTTTCCTTGCTGAACTTGTCAGTAAATATCAATATATCCAATTTCTCTGGAAAAGATACAAATGTTGCATGAGTTGAGATCAAATGTATCAACTTAAGGTTGTAAACCTTACACAATTTTTTTTCTCCCTATAGACAATAGCTGGAGATATGCAGCTCCAGGCAAGGATTTATCTCATCTTGGGAAAAGCCTCTAGTGCAGGTCAGCTGAACCCTCTCCATTAGGTATATATTTTTGTCTACTGATACAAACACAAAATTTATGATTAACACATATTTAGATGTTTGCCTTCTCCAGTTATGAAGACAGGAATCTGACTCCATGTTATATTTTCAGATGTCCTGACACAGTCTAGAAAGAAAGTTGGAAACTGTTACTTATAACTGCAATTGATTGTATAAGTGAAATGAAAATAATCTGTTCATATCCATTTAAAAGAAATGCAGTGTTTTATTTTTATATGTATTTTAATACTTCATTATTAAAAGAAAAAAAAAACATTGAAGAAAGAAAGGATGAATTCCCAGGTTTTTTCTACTTCTATGTAACTGTATGTGTCTGACAGAGTAGAGTACGCACTGGCTTTCAAAACTGAAAAGCACTCTAAATGTGGTGCATTATAATAGCTCTCAAAAATCACACTATCTACTTTGCAGACTATCCAGTCTGATACTTTTTTATTGTAAGAATTCTACTGAAATCCAAATAGAAATTTAAAAAGTTAAAAGTAAATTAATGTTGTACTTTGCAAGTTATTTGCAATTATGATATTTATCTCATTACCACATAAATAATTTTATTTTATTCACCTTTGATTCTAAATATTAGTGCAGAAGTATAATAAAACTCCAAATAATAAGTATAATATAACACCAAAATATGAGTGTAGTCATAGATCCATATTACACTGTAACACAGTGAGCCAACAGAGTTTATATCATTTTGCATGTAATATTTCTCGAATTCTACATTGTTCTAAGCATTAACTGAAAACATAAATTTATAATATGTTTAAACTTTGAAGGGTAATGCACAATATAAGAAAGGCTCAGGACTCTCTTGGTTTTGGTTTTTTTCAATGACTGATGTGCTAAACTATTTGGTTTACTCTTCTCTTAGGCAATTCAGTATACATACAGTAGATCAATAATATGCCCAGGAAAGAGATTATCCAGTATAGAAAGGCAAGTTTTCATCTTATCTTTACTTAATATTAAGGTAATTTAAGCTAGTAAAACAATACCTAAATTCAGGCTGCTTTACTGTAGTAACACTTTGAATGGAAGGAGACCAAATGACCAATCTTGCAATTTTCATTTTTCTGGTTAGTGCATGTGGCCTGTGTAGATTATGATTGACAAGAGATTCAATGTTGTTTTCAAAATGTTTTCCCAAGGTGTTGGTGATGAGTCACACAGAGCTGCTGCATGTCTACACTATCTCTCATCTAGTATAAGCTGCTAAAGAATTTTGCAGAGCAGACTGAAAGAAAGGCCCTTGTCTCCATAATGCTTCTTTGAAGTGAACAGCTACTGTTCATGTATTTCTGTAGCTGGGAGGAGTGATCTGAAGGAGTGCAGATCTCCTCAGCATCCAGCCTTTCCCAGCAAGGGCAGCTTGTGCTTCTCACTGTCAGATGAGATCAAAAGGGAACAGATGCACAATAGTTACATCATTAGTAATTACACTTTTGTACTTTTTTTTCCCAGAGGCTTCTTGAAATAAAGCAGGAGCATTCTCTTTTGCCGTACATTTGAGCAAATAAAAGTGGATAAAAAGATGTTTAGGAGTCATGGATCTTTTGCTGGAAAATGACCAAGCTCCTACTTTCCATGCTGTGGATGGGCATGACACTAGACAGAGGAGTGGTGCTTCCCCAGAATAGAAGGAATGCTATTGAAAGGGATGCTTAGCTCTCCCATCCTTCTTCCAAATATAGAAAATTTTTATGAGATCAGAGACTTAGATTAACATTAGATCTGTCAGTCAGCCCATGAAGGGGCTGATGCCTGATGTCTTTGGAGCAGAAAGTTGAGCCGTCCCTTTGATTCAGATAAATCCTTGGAAATTTTTTGCTGAGCTGAGCTGTCTATCAGCTGATCAACCAATTAAGCAACAAACCCTACTCTTTTAAGTGAAGGGCGCAAGTGTGTCAGCTGTGGAGCAGCTTGGGTGGTCTGAGGACAGTAACAGCTCTGTGAGAGGTGGGCAGGGCAAGCAGGAGCACAGCAGCAAGGTAAATTAATGGGGTTTGGGAAGCACTGGAGTGTGAAGATGTAGCAAACAGAGGAAAAAAAGCTATTTATACTGTATCAAAGGGATGGGGATCATGAAGGAGATTTTCCTCTAATTTCACCACTCAAAATAGAGCTCTGCTCTCTAATGGCCATCTAGTGACACTGCTAGACCTAACAGTGTGAATCTCACATGGTTCACTGTACAACTTAAGGGAAAAAAATATGCTCTGGCCTCCTCTACTTCCATCTGGAACATAAGACACCTTGGCTCCTTCCTGCCTAAAAACCTACTCCCAAGATTCAGGCTCTTCAGGATCGCAGAGTGAAGCTGGACTTCCCTGAAGATGCTGTGTCACCTCCCTTGAATGGCAATTAGGAGAAGTGTATTAAAAATGTTTGCATTGCAGTTTTTAAGAGTCTGAAAGAGTTATTAATGGCTGTCTCCACTCACACATTGCATGCAGCAGTTCAAGTTCGCTGCGCTTCATCACACACTTTGTTATCTTATTAGCCTTCTTTTTCATGCCATGAATAGAGCGCTGGAAGTATATTCATAGCTAGGGAAACTTTCCTTCCTTTCTTTTTACTTTCTAACTCACATCTTATATTGGGTCTGTGGTACTCTTGGTGCTGCTTAGATAAGAAGCAAAAAAACACGACTGCAAGGGAACTCCTTCCTTTAATTATTTTGCCAGTGGCAAAATTTCTGACTGAAAAATACAGAGAACTTCTCATAGTATGAGAAACATTGGATTTCCTTCCTTTGAATCTCCAGGGACTCAACACTTGTCATTCACTTCTTTCTCCCTTTTCACATAGAATTCTCCCCAACCAAGGGCTCCATCTATCTCCTTCATGAAGTCTTCAGTGGAAGTGTCCCACACATGGCCACGGTAAGGGTGAGGTAAAACACTGACAAATAATTGTACAAGTACTGGAGCCCTCTGGTCCAAGAGGCTGCAGGTTGTTTCAGCACTAAGTGTCAGTTGCCAGGGTTTATGAGGGGAGAGAGGGGGATTCATGGAAGAGAAGGGGAAAAGACATCAAGCCTGCAATCAAAGTGCCCAAAATGTCTCACTACAGTTCTGGTATGGACATGAGATTTCCATATTTTTTCTAACTGCTATTTCCCAGGCCCTAAAGAGTGAAGTTTATACACATTATTATGAAATATTTAAATATATACCTATGATACACACACGCACACACACACACACACACACACACACACACATGCAGTTACATAACTATGGATATGCATAGCTACTGGTTCTCTTGAATTATTCTTATCTTTCCTTTTTTTCCCCTTTAGCTTTTCCCTCAAATGAAGTGTAGGCAGAAGACCTAGGGAAGAGAATTATTTTAAATCAATGAACAAGTAGAGTGGCACTTTGTGCTTTCCTGTGTCTGCTACAATGAGTTATTCCCAATCTTCTAGGAGCTTAGAAATTACTGAAAACATATAAGCAGCAGCTGGTATGTGGTTTTATTTCATTTGGAGCAGAAAAGTCTAGATTTGGGTTGATAAGGAAATGGATTTTCTTTCCCAGGAAAATTCAAAACTTGGCAAGGGTGGAAATGTGTTTTTTTGTTTTCTCTTTAATGTTTTGATGAACTCAAGACCTATCAATTTGACTTCTTTTTTTGGTTTATTTATCATATATGAAAATAATTAAAAGAAAATACTCTAATCCCCAAAGACCCTGGTGTTTGTGTTACTTAGAGTCAAATCTTAACTCTGTAAATTAGAAAACAGAATGGACCATCTATTTCAAAAGCAAGGGGAGGGGGGAGGGGTGGAGAAAGCCTTTAATTTTGCTCTATCTAAAGAGGAAATGGGTGTTGCTTCCAAGATGTAACGTGACAGAAAGTGCCACTGCCTTGTCAAAAGATTTCTTAACAACAGTTTTTGTTTGGTTGTTTGTTTGTTTCTATTAAAGCTGCTATGTCTCCATAAAATTTCTGTTTCTAATAAACTATCAGCTCTGAAATGAGAGAGAGAAAAGAAGGAAACTTCCAGTTGGAGAGAGCCTATGAGAAAACAAATACAACAAAATCTGAATAAGCATCTCAATATTTTTATGTTAAATCAACTAACTGAACTGTTTTAGCCTTTAGAGACATATTTACAAGTAAGTAAAGGACTGTCAGTAGTTAAAAGAAAAAGTAAACAAAAAATTATTAAGAAAAACACAACTGGATTCTCCTACAGTACTTTCCCCTCTAAACTAAATGTTCTTTTATCTGTGCCTTGCATTAATTTTGATAGCAAATGAGAACACTTTCCAGAAAATATATATTAAAACCAGAAATATTGTAAAAATCCCCCAAGGGTTTACATTCAAAGTACAGCTTCGTATAATCAATAACAAAAATAAAACGTATGCTAACGCTGACATTTTATGTTTCAATTTCTAACCACATTTCTTTTTCTTGCTTAAGCCTTAAAGCTCCTTTTCTTTGTTATACATAAACATATAAGAATGGAATGAAGGGTAATATGATGAAGAAACAGCCTCTGTGGGCATGAGCAGAGCTTAAAAAAATTTCAGATTTGATTGCTAGATGTTACATTTCTAAATTCAAGATCAATTTTTTGAAGTGTTAAGCACCTGCAATTCTCCACTGGCCTTATTTTTTAGAGTTTAAATAATTTTTATTGACATGGCTAAAGATGGGTTTAGGAGTAAGATTTTTAAGAAAATAGTATTGTATTGCTTATTTCTGCCTTCTTCATTTCCTCTTTTTCTTCCTTTCTTCTTTTCCTGAACACACACACACACACACACAGAGAGAAATGCATTCAAATTTATATCCAAGGTTTTAAAAGATAAGTAACAGTTCCAGTATGACCCAGCACTTTGTCCAATACTGTGAATTTCTTCTAGGATAGGTGGACCTAGATATCACTCGGGTGAAATTCAAATTGGCAAAGGATAGAGTAACGATTACACTAGACGGAGAACAGAATAAAGTTTAATTAACACTGATATTAATTCCTAACACTGGTTTTTTCCTGTCTATCCTACCTAATGAATGATGAAGTTTTTAACGATGCCAGGTTGTTCACTTTCTAAATGATGCAAAGGAAGTCACAGAAAATCAGAAAGAGAGAATTTCTCAATAAAAATAATGCAGTGTTTTGACTGCAATTTGCAAGACAGAGGTCATGGAATGCCATTTTTTGCCTGCTGTCGGCACAACAGCAACATCCCAGAATAAAAACCAGAGTGAGGGTCTAGTTTCTTTTCAATACTGGCTGTTTAAAGTATATAACTGATAGATAGTAGATAAGAATAGTTATAAAGATAAGAAAAGGAAAAGAGTGAGGTTTGGTTTACAGATTAAAGCCAAAAGAAAAAATTGTGCCTTGGACACAATATGTAACCAAAGCTTGCTTATGTTCGCCTTCTCTTCACTGAAAGGAAGCCATTCAGGAAAGTTCAAGCATTTTCTTCTGAACACTTACCTAATTTAATTCAGTAGAAAAACTCCAATTAACCTCAGGGCAACATGATCTGACCTCTTGTCTGGCCACTATGCTGAGCTTGTTTGTTTATTAATCTGGTAGATTTAAGATATTTCTGGATCTATTATATTAAGATAATTGTAATACTCACTTATATTAGAGTAAGGCAATTATACCTTATTTGATGGATGTCACCATCTTTTCAGGCATTAGTTAGGAAGATTAAGCTGCTTCCTGTACAGCTATTTGCATGGCTACCTGAGCACGGTACTTCTATTGTGTGCATATCACACTTCTTAAGCTATTAATCACTTTTTCTGAGTACAAAATTATTTAAAATGCACCCATCAGTATCAATAAATGAAAGGAAGCAGATGTTTGATATGTCTCTCACGGCATTGACAGGCACCACACAGTGCTAAGACCCCTACTGTGCTCTCCAGGAGCTCAGCTTTTGGGTGTCCATAAACACAGTTTGATGGAAGGCCATACAAAAGAGTGGCATGGCCTTTGGCCTTTTTATGACGTGCTGGTTTTAGAAGGCTTTGTCTGAGGTAAACCATTGTACGACAGCCTCTTGAGTTAACTGGCACAAGCCTAATTTCCCTGACATCAATACAGATTTCAGATTAATCTTTTCCAATTAGGTTAAATGAAATAGAATATTATTAAGGAGAGGGACTTGGTTTTTTTTTTTTTTTTTTTATGTTTTTGGTTTTGGTTTTGGTTTGGTTTGAGTTTGGGGTTTTTTTTACATATATAGTTAAAATCAAAAATAAAAAAAACCCCATTTTTAATCAAAAAAAGGTATCTGAAATGGATTGTGCCATTACTTAGAGACAGCTGGAAATTGATTTGGAAATTCTCTCTATAGACAGCTGTGCTTAGGAAGACTTGCTTTAAAATAATAATTCCTAAGCATATAGTTTTTTAATGTACGTTCTGAGAAAAAGATATTTCCTAAATACTGCCTCCATAATACTTTCTGAATTATAGTAGCACTCTCCTTTTTTCTCTTTCTCATCCCTACTTAAAAAATAAATGCATCCATGCTGTGTTGGGCCAAGGATCATCTAACTCAGTACGCTTTCTCTAGCAATAGCTGTGAGCAAATACCTAAGGTGAAATACAAACAAAACAAATATGCGTGATACTTCCAGAATTCTCTCAGCCTCCAAACATTTTCAGTTCAGTGAATTTGCTGAACTGCCTCTAGTTACCATAATTAGTAACTTTAAGTGACATTATCTCCCTCAGACTTTTTCATCTCAAATCTGTATAAGCTTTTCATTTCAAGGACATCCTCTGACAAAAAATTTCACAAGGCTTCTGGGGTTTTTTTTTCTGCTTTTTGAGTTCAGATACTGCTAACTTCATCAAAAGTTAATTCTTATTTTTTGAAAGAGCAAAAGAAGTAATCTACCTTCTCCTTAACACTCACTCTTCTGTAGACTTATTTTGTATCTCTCCCAAATCAGTTATTTTCTGGGCTTGATAACTACTAGTTTGTTTACTCATTTCTCATACGAAAGCTAATCTATATGCTAGCTAACTCTTCCTTGTCTTTTAAAATTTCCCTCCAACTATTTTCTCTAAGTCTTCCTGTTCAACTCACCTCCTCCTACAATGACTCACATCTCCATATACCTCATTACACTTTCACTACATATTTTTTCAGCTACCATTCTAAATATAGCATGCATTTTTCCCTGCTCTAGTTTTTGTTCACCTGTTTTTTTTTCACAAGGACTCCCACTTGTCAGATTTTCTGCCATTACACTGCTGCCACACCCCTTCATCACATACTCATCTCACACTCCTACAAGCTGCCAGTACATTGCTTCCTACCTACTTCTTCTAGCATTTCTCCACTGTCTGGGGAAGGAGGGGTAGGAAATTGAAAGCTCTATGCAAATCAGAAAGTTCCTGACTGAAGCTGTAGGATCTGCAACTGCTGATATTTCTCTCTGCCGTAAACTTGAAAAGGGTGCAGCAAGGGTAAAAGTATAGATAGTGGGATTAATTTCAGCAGACATTGGGCTTCTATCCAGATATCTACCATGCAGAAGTAGTTATCTGGACTTATTGTTTATAATCATTGCAGAGAAAATGTAGATAGTCTACTTAAAAATCTGTCTTGCAGACAGGTGTCTGTTAGATTTTCTCCACAGTGTATTAAAGGAAGGAGACCTTAATTTCCCCTAGTTTCTCTATCACATCAGCAAAAATTAAAGATGCTACAATGGAAAAAACAAAAACTTTTTCTTACCTTGCTCAGGTAGGTTTCTACACACAGGAAATAGCTCGTGGTTCAGTGTCTGTGTCTCCTTGCTTGTCAGCCCTGACTCCACATATGCTGTAAGAGTCTATGACACATGATTTCTAACTTCTTGCATGCTCACCATAGAAGTTATCAGTTACTGTTATTAGAAACAGCAGAACCAACAAAAGAAAGCTATGAGGTTTTCCAGCTGAGGAAGTAGGGAACATGCACAGAAACTATCACAATTTTTTTATCGCAAGAGTAAAATTTTCTTTCTTTTCCAGTGACCACTTTTCTCTCTGGTCCCACGATATCATTAATTAATCACCACTGAAATTCTCAGTTATTTATTTCCCAGATGGCACACAAGGAAATATTAAGGAGTTTCCAAAGAATTATAGTGAAATTTACTGAAATTTTATTGTTGGGGTTTGGTTTTGTTTTGTTTTATTTTGTTTTTTGCTCATTATACTATTAGCAGAGTGGTTTTGGAATTTAAGAGTTCAGAATACTTTAAATAGGTAGTAAAAGTAGGTAGATTAAGAAGGATAATTCTCTAGGGGTTTGAAATGACATTTTCTCTCCTATAGCATTAACAAAATTAGGAGATAATTGTGATATTTCTTTCTACTAAAGCAAATGAAGCAATGGTTCAAGTAGAACAGAGAAAGTGATTATTCAGTTCAAATGCTGCTGCTGTGTATTTCTGTACTAAAAATTAATTATCCATTCTTGCTAAAATGTTATTGCTTCATTAGCAGAAAAATCTGGAAGTGTACAAGTAATGTTTGCTTTTGAAATATGCATGTTCAAAACCAATTGCAATTAACTGGAACATGCAATATGTCCAGTTACATGATTATTATTGAATATCTAGCTAATATTATGTACACTGTTACAAATAATTCATCAGACTTATTAATTTCATTAATTTAAATTCATATTTTTGAGGAATTTGACTGTGTGGTAATGGTGTTAGGGCAGCTATGGGGATCTTACAGATGAAAGTTTCTGTACACCCAAAGCTTTTCTGCATTTTCAAACAGTATCAGTTGATCTATTAAAAATATTCTTTTTCTCATAAAACCTTCTTTTTATGACTGTCCATAATATGCTGATTTTGCAACAAGATTTTAGTACACACTAGCTACATTCACAGTAACATAATATCAAAGGGGTACATGCTCTACCTGAGAGAAGTGCATATGGCTGAGCTATAATGCCAGAATTTTTCCCTTCAGTTACAGATGTTTAAAATTCTGTAGTAGTCATTTTCTAGAACTAGAGGGTGGTCATGATAGCTGTCATATTGAACATATTCTACCTCAGAAAAAAAACCCAAACTTCCAAAAAAACCCAAACCCCAGCTTCTTAAAAAGCAGTGTCAAGATTGTGGAAACGTCCACAGCCACAAATGGCTTCTACTCAGTAGTCACTGACAGCCCTACTGAGATGCTGGAAGGAAAGTGTATCTTTTTTCCTGTGCTCACATCAAGATACAACTGAGATACTACTGTGTGTGGGAATGAAAGTGGAGAGAAAGAAAACAAAAATGTCAGTGAAGAGATAAGGTGGAAAACCCCCGCTGAGAAGCATGCCATGACAAACAAATGGAGGCAGACTGTGAAAGAAAAGTAACAGAAAAGAATACACCCTGAATTGTTTGGTGGAACTGCATTTCAGAAAGTCACAAAGCTATAACTGCTTTCTCACCTAACAAAAGCTATTTCTGAAAGACTAAGTGACTTATTTTCTCTGACCTCTCTTCTCTGTGCAAAAGACTACCATAAGGCAATAGCTCTTAAACTGAAGCTGGCAGGTAACAAAAAATTCAGCCACAACCAATTGAAATGAACGCATAAATCCAAGGTTATCACACCTCATTACTACTGTAACTTATATATTCATCTCTATATTTCTTTCTCCTTGATTTTTCTGTTGTACTATGTGAATTTTATGCTCCTCATCCAAGAACTGGATTTTTAAAAATCTAAATCACCTAGAATATTTTGGCCATCTCCATGGTTGTTTCTAAACGTCTGACCCTGAACCAATCAATAATACATTGTCTATAATGCAAAACTCTTAAGGACTTGTAGTACTGAAATTCCACAGATCCATGCTGAAGATTCATGAATTTAAGCAAATTGTCTCAGTACCTGTCATAGTCATTGGAGAGAAACTGAAGTCTCTAATGTACTGATCATTTGACCTGCTTAGAGATGTATACAAGGATGAGATTATTTGTGCTGTAGAAAGACTTATTACACTGCATTTGATTAAAGGAAGCCTAACCAATTAGCCTTGCATGTAGACAAAAAAAATGTGGTATAAACCCTACATTTTATGCTTTGTCATAAAAGAAAAATACAAACATACTGCTGCCTCATTTGACAGAGAGCAGGCAACAGCATAAAGGGCAGCCCGGAATATCCCTTCTGCTGGAGCTGCTTTGAAGGCAGTGCCACACCTCCCAGCCACAGATAATCAGGTCTGCATAAGCACATGCTGAAGACAGTCACACACAGGAGACCCACTTGCCCCCAGCCATCTAGAAACTATCTTAACCATCACTCCAACCTAAACTCTTTGGATGGCATATAAACTTAGAACAAAATTGATGAAACCTCTTTCCATTTAAGTCAATTAGTATATTTCTCTTAAATTCACTCTTGTGACAGATTTGCATTCCATTCTCTTTTTTTTTTTCTTGCACTTCTTTCATACCTTTCACTGATTGATGTTTCACTACTTTCATTATACTGATGTTCAGAAGTTGGCAACAATAAGGATAAACTCTCACTATCACAATGAAAAATATATGTCAGTAAAGTATAGCAGTTAATTGCTGTTTGAAATCTCAGACATCTGTTTTCTTACTATTGTTTTACAATACCATATGGAAACGAAAAACACAGGATGGAAATTACTTATCCAAAATAGCAGGTAAAGTTGCAGAATAGGGAGGTATGTAAAATACTTGTATTTTAAATGGAGGTCTATCACTGTCACGAAATCAGATGGAAAAAACTCTTTTAGGACCAAATCCTGGGGTTTGCTGTGCATTCATGACCCCATGAACCTACACAGGTTGCACTGTGGGAGCATCATCTTAGATCTTGCAGCATTCTATACACCAGTTTTACATACACAAAAAAATAACCAAAGTAAACAATTTGCTACATTCCATAGCTATGAAACATTTCTAAGACAAAAGAGGTTGAAAAGATAAGACTTCACAGATGTGCAAATACCAGCAATAAATTGCTGAGAAATCTATTGTTAGATTGAACATGGATTAAGAATAGCTTCCATTCTCTTAACAGCACCTGAATCATTTGATGTTGGATAGATTCGAACAGCTTTCAATTTAAATGAAGCCTTTACAAGGTATGTCAAAGCTTCTTACTGTCCTTTTAGTAATTTTCCTGACTAAATAACTGTAAATGTAATCTACCGGTATCTATTATAGCTTTATTTATGTCATTGAATCATAGAGGAAAATATAGGCAGCAGAAATTCAGAATGGAGTATCTCTTAAACATATCTAGTGGAACCACTTTTCAAGAAAAAGGAGGAATATATACTTCTAAATATACATTTAAGCAAGGCAATTAGTTTGACAATTTCTACTTTTTATTAAATGAAGCAATCCTAGAAGTGTAGTTCTGATTTTAAGTATCCTTTTAGCTTTATCCTGTGCCATAGACACATGTTAAAGCATTTGTAAGTGCAGCGTCTTTAAAACTTGTCTATGCAAAATTTACAAGCACTGTTTCCCAGCATGTATAACAATTATCTAAATTTTTCTACTCTTACTGCACATCCAAGGCAGACTCAGTAAGAATTCTCACTGTTGGGCTTCAAATCACAAAATCTGTTTAGAATAATGATTTCATAATACCACATGTCAATATGTATTCGCCCCTTTTGAGAACTTGGTGTATGGGCTAAATAAGGAAGAATACTCAGGGGGAAGGGGAGGGGGAACCCAAAGTGGTTCGTTTACACAAGTGGTTTGCTTTGGGAGCTAGAGACTGTTCTCTTATATACCTGAAGTGACAATAAGTCACTCCATACTCATGACTTTGTAAGATGGCAAGCACACTGCCAGACCTTACCCTTGATACATAGCAGTAGCAATTAATATTCTCACTCTGAAGAACTATACTGGAATCTTTCATTAAAAATAAGAAGAAAAAAATAGCAGCTGAACAGACTTACCTCACTGTGTCTCAACTGTAAAAGTGAGAATTAAGATGAATTAAATGAAATTGAATTTTGACTGATGCAAATGGCAACAAAATTTTATGTACTAGTAATCACCAAATCTTGTCCATCTTTGGATTCCCTAATTTGATTGAAGGTTTACTACATATTGAATGAAGATGATTTATGTTGGGCTAAATGAACCCTGCATGACTCTTCACAGGTTAGAATCTCACCCTGTACATCCAGATGATCCTGCCATATCTGCTAGAACCATAGAAGGGAAATAAATGCATGTGAAAGCATTAGCTGCACGCAGTCCAGCAGTCAGCCTAATGGAAGTGAAGGGCCAGAAGGAGTTTGTTTGCAGCAATATGCTAATAACCAGTTAAAAGAAGCACACAGTAAATTTCTGCTTTTGTTTAAGAAAAAAGAAGAAAAGGGGGGAAAAAACAAAGAAAGGAAAAAGAAAAAGCATTACTCTTTGGGTAAATAAAAACAAAATCTGAAAATGTCCTGAACTTAGACTACTTCTATTAAAAAAGTGTAGCCCTACAGCAGTTAGTCTTTACTCCTCTGCTTATTGAAAGGCCCAGTTCTCTGACAGGAAAGGAAAAAAGCAGACAATCATTTCTTGCACAGATGGAAAGAAGCATTGGACACAGAATGATATTACTTTTCTTGTTTATCTCATATCTAATCTGAGACAGCTCTTTCGGCTTCCTCAGTGGAAGAAGACAAATCAACCTCTGAAAAGATCTATATCTTCCCATTTACTGTATAAGGTACCTCTTCAGTTAGCTCAGATTTGACACATCAACATTTCAGAAGAAGATTTGGTTGATCTGTAGGTTGACCTGTTGGTCTTTGCTTTCCACAGTCAGCTGGGTATCTGGGCTGCCAGCATAAAAATTGGCATCATATGCCAGAGCCTCAGGGAAAAGGGAGTGGTAATGGGAGCAGCTCACAGTGAGAAAGATATATGGGAGCTGGTAGAGAGAATTATTTTTAAAAAGACATAGCAGGAGTGAAGCAAAAAGAAACTTTTAGAAAAGCAGATTGTTTAGTGTGTTAGAAATAGATATGGCTGCAATGAGGAGGCAAAGCTGTGCACAAAGTCTTCCCTCAGCACACCAAGTATATGCTGAGAAATCGTAATATGCAAAGGGTACATTCCTCAGCTTTCTAGTAAAAAAGCTCCATATGGTAATTTTTCATTATTTTGACTGCTTCCTGGGTCCCTGGGTTATATTTTAACTGCAAATTCCACAAGAGCTGGAAGGAGCTCACTCTCTGTAAAGCCTCTGTAACCACTGACTAAAGACATCAGAAATTGCCTTCCAACATCACTGGGATATTGTCAGGTCATAAGGAAAGGAATTCCTGTTCAATAATGAAAATCAGTACTATTTCCTTGTGGATTTTCCACAACCCTTTTCAGATACTTCTTGCTTTAACTTGTAAAGTTACTTTCATGCAAGAAGCTCAGTGGATACAAAATATTTTATGTGAATGTTCCAAATAAGGAAGATGGGACAAACATGGGATAAATTACTTTTCTCAACTCATTAGTAACAGAGGAGCAAGCTTTTAGGCTTTATCCTCCTCTGTCAGAAATAATCCAGTTTTCACTTCAGAGATAGAATCCTCTCTCCTCCGAGAGGATTTCTAGAAAAGCCAGAATCAGCTACACCAATCATGATAGGATATGATATGCATACAACAGTAGACGGTGAGCTGTAGTTCAGCCATAGCATAACAGCAACCGGAACCACAAAAAATTTAAATCAAATCCAGGGCAGAATTAAATTGTGCCCCATCCTTTTCCTATTTCTCTTGCAGTTACATTTTTTACACTACAGAAGTACAAGGGCTCTTGAATTCTCCAAAGAATCTCTCAAGCTTGAGGCAGAAATCCACAAAGGTCTCCCTCCTGCCCTCCCTACTTTCTTGACGTTCTGGTAGAATATCTTGACCAGGGCTATTCTTGAGTCACTAGGTGAAACTAAAATACTGGCACAGGATACTTCAGATTTTCTGATGTCATTAACATCAGAGAAGGATCATTAACAAAAGATGAGTTCTAGGAAAACCAAAACTATTTCTAAACAAAACATTTTAAAAAGAAAATATAATGGACAGAATCCATGGCAGTGCTAATGACTGTAGTGAGAGTGCTGACAGCAATTATTTATGCAGATGGAGAATGGAAGGTGAAAATTACCTTGGTAGGTGGAGATTTGGTAAGACCAGGTATTTTGGATATAATTCTTCTCACCCCTAATTCCTCTAGAGTGGCTATAGGTTGCATTTTAAACTATTTTTAGGCCTAAAATGCAGATGGAATGTGCATGAAAATGAACCCAGTTTTTTGGATCATCAAAGCATTACCTTTGAGGAAAGACCAGGACTTCTGGGGCTTTCTCTACTGACTGTTCACATATTTTTATACCTCTTAAGTTAAAACAGATTGTCACGATCAGAATTTTGAAATAGTCCTATATTGTGCCTAAGTCCTATCTACAATGCTAAGTTGCATTTTTGCTTTTAATCTGCCTCTTTCATACACAATCACTACAGCTGGCTACACATCTAGGTTGGATGGGGCCCTGGGCAACATGATAGAGTGGGTGGTATCTCTGCCCATGGCAGGAGGATTGGAACTAGATGATTTTAAGGTCTTTTCCAACTCAAACCTTTCCATGGTTCTCTGATAATAATTCTTAACTTGTTGGAATAATACACAAAGCATCTGATTTTTGTCCCTCTGATCTGGTATTTGATATCTCCTCGGCAGCTGCTTCTGCTCAGGGGAAAAAAAAAATTGGCTTTTTTCATTTAGTGAGGCTTTTAAGACCTTCTAAGATATGGATCCAACTTCAACTCAAGTGCTCTTCTGACTGGGGTTTGAGAACCATGTCAAACTCTCCCCATCTTTTCTGCCATAAATGAAAATATGACTACCTCTACCTTGCATTCCTTCATAACAGCAAAACAGGCGCTAACAATATGAACTGATTTAGTGGTGGGTTTGGGGTTGGACACTTGTACCAACAATATATTACAGTATTTTAAAATATCAGTTACTGAGGGGTGGCTGTTCAGGAGTCTCAGACATAATATGTTGATTTAAATATTGCTAAATTAGGGTCAAAACTGCTTTGAAAGTTTTTTTCAGTATCATATTTGCTCACTTCATAAATATAACATAATACAAAAAGTCTTTAGAAGGAAAAAATGTGAATGACATAAAAAGGAGTAATTCAATATCATGTTAACTCATTCTATATGATACCGGTTAATACCGCATCATGACAAAGACATGGTGTAAAGTATTCCCATATGATTTTATAACCATTAATACAAGAATTCCATATTTTATAATATCAACAAACCAGATGAACCTCATCCACTCAAGGTATGGAACAGTGAAAAGAACAAATGTCTTGTGAGGAATGGAAATAAGAACAATGTGTCTGAGTTTAAACAGTGGAAACAAGTCGTGGACGTTGTGCATGAAGTAATTATTTCTGCAGTGGGGTTCTGCTGTTCCTGCATTTAGTTTATAAGCATGTCAGGGCACACAATCCAGGCATTTCAGAAAAAAAATTCTGATTTATTTGACATGTAGAGAAAGACAGATTTGAACACAAAGAATCCTTTTTAAAAAAACCTTTTGAAAATGGAAGTTTTATTAGGAGACTAAAAGAGAGAAATATATTTCACTTAAAATATACAGTGTTTCTAGTCTGAATGTATTCTGTCTGCAAGCCTCAGATGGCTTTCTCAAAACAGAGTGATATCTGAAAC
Source organism: Ploceus nigricollis (assembly GCA_013399945.1). NCBI lineage: Eukaryota > Metazoa > Chordata > Aves > Passeriformes > Ploceidae > Ploceus > Ploceus nigricollis. Next base: position 1,052,102 of record VXBC01006898.1, on the reverse strand, counting down.
ATAATCAAGGGAATACCAAACCTTTTGAGGACAAATAATTTTGCCAATACCCCAGATATTCTCCATATGTCAGAGATATTTTTTCCTCCACATGAATATCTATCTAAAATTGGCATTTGAACAGAAAGACAAAAAGCATGTTGGGATGGAAATTTTCATTTCCATCCCAACATGATGGAAATGAAAATAAGCCCATACTACATGAGAACAAAAGTAGAGGAATCACCCAAGGTAGAAATCACGACCCTGATAAAAACATCAGCAATATTACAGGCAGAGTGGTAGAAGCTTACATTATGTTCCAGAGCCTGGTCTCTTTTAAAACCTCAGTCAAGGTTGTACTAAAGTTCAAAGAAAACCTAGATAAGGAATGTATATTTGGATGCTGAATATAAACCACAAAAAAAAATTTTAAAAAGTCTGTAGTTAGCTTAAAATTGAAGCTAATGACACTTGTTGATAACATCTGCATTATTCTGCCATTTTCTTTAACACATCATATTCTGTGTCTTGCCCTGAGTTTTGGATCAAATGTCTCACATTTTATCAATACAAATGGACTCAGGTACCTAAGGCAGGATATTGGTTAACTGCTAGTAGTTTCCCACTTTCATTCCTTCTGTACTACATCTTGTGAGTTGTATAAAGAGGTATGCTGCAAAGAACCACACTTCAATTTTAGAGTTTCACAGTTCTCCCCAGCCCTGTTTCTACCCTTTTGTGTCAGCCCGTGACTCCTGTCACAGGCTGATCAAGATCCAGACAGTAGGCGTTCCTCTTCCTAAATGTCCTCTAAGCTGTCAGTCTAAATGAGAAATTGCCAGACCAAATCCAATACAAATCTATTGGAAATAGCCTTGCAAATGCATCTACTTTCTGAGGTTAATTTATTTAGAAAGTAAGACCTGAGAAGGCTTTTGCCTCATACTTAGAACCCCTACTGACAAAATCTACTATTTAATACTCTGTCTATCATATGCTCGTTTTACATCACACAGGATTTGAATGAAAGAGGGGAACAATTTACAGAGTAGTCACCAGAGGATGTTGTGCTACAGCCTGATATAACATTTTTTAGTGTTCGCCTCTCACTAAAATTGCAGGCTGTTGGTCCTGAACAGAACATATTCATCAAGAAATGTTGAGAGTGTGTCCTCCTTGATGTCTGTCCAGGTATGTATATTAACCTACACTGGTGATGAGAGCACTTAGTTAGGGCTGAGAGGACAGCTACAGATTTCTGGATGGCCACTCTACACATACATAACAATCAGACTCTTTGATTGTGTGAAGATTAAGTGGATCTCAAAGCTCTGAGCTACAAGTCATTGAAGGTTACTAAATATTTAAGAATCACTTCTGGAACTGCAAGTCCCTGAGTCAGAAATGCTTGGATGTTTAGACAAAATACACAGAAAATATCCCTGATTTATTCTTGCTCTTTGCCCTAAGTTCACTTTTGGTCAGCATCAGATTCAAAATGTAATATCAGTTGAATGATTTGTTTGGTCTTTCTTGTAGTATGATACACCACAGGCAAAATTTACAATTTACAATTTACAGTTCTCCCACAAATTAATCCATAGGTGGGAGACAACTGATTTTAGTCATACTGGTGCCCTCCCAGTGGAGCTATATTGTAAAGCTGTCAGAAATGTTGTGTTGTGTTTGCCTCATTAGCTCCTGCAGCCGTTTGGTCAGTAATTATTGTACCCAGGCTTGGCGGGGGGCTGCTCTTGGTCAGCTCGCAAAGAATAGTCACTCCTGCGCTGGCTGAAATATACAGCTGGTGGCAGCACTACCACCGAGCATGCCTTAGCAGGAGAGCTCCGGTTTCTTCTTGGAAAACATGACTGGAGTTGTGTACCATGGAAGGAAGGATGGCAGGGCTGAAATGCCTGAGCCCTGCAGGGCATAAGTTTCAGATGCGTTTGCCCCATGCAAATGCCAGGTGTGGTTGAAACTGAACATAACTCCACCAAAACTGCTAAGACACCCTTATGAATGTTGCAGGTGTTGGCATTAAGCAGTGTTTTGCTCTGAATTCCACCTGAGTGCCTAACAGCACAGGTGGGTATTTTGACACCCTAAATTTGGGTGCTAGTGTTCTTTGTGATAATACATCTCTGCAAAACTGGGACATGCAAGTCAAGGTTTCATTAACACTTCATACCCTGAGTTCATCAGCCAAAATTAAGAGGTTTAAAAGGAAGCAGTCCAGGATAAATAGGCAGTCTCACAGTGAAGGCTTGCATGAACGGGACCTTTCTAGAGCACACAGAATTAGTGGTGATACAGTGTTGAATTCACTTTGGTTTGATGCACACAGCCTTAATGAGGACCTCTGCTATACAGAATCTGGATTTTTCCACATTCTGTTCTCTTCCCAGGGACTATATTAATTGCATTTGGTGACTTGCATGGCAATGACATGCTTTTAGAAAACCATTGATACTATAAAGAAGGAAAATAATCCCATTCTGAAACTCATCTCTCATTCACACAGAAGAACAGGACATTCACACGTATTTCAGGGATATTTAGAGAGAAACCTGAGTTTTAATCCAGCTCAAATTAAAAGAGGATTAATGTTTGCAAAAAAATTACTCTCCAAATCACTGTCTGGAGTTTATGAGTGCATTGACCTGAACTGACAGGTTCTAGAGCCTTTTTTTTTTTTAAGATAATTATTTACTGGCTGTAACATTCTTCCAGAAAAAGAAAGAACTCAGTTCACCCATTTTCACCATTTCCAATATTTCAAATTCAATGATATCTCTCTTTCTGACTGTCAAGTTATATTCCCCAAAAGAATTTTAATTTCCCCATTCTTTATTCTGAAATTTTGTTACTACAATGTCAAAGTGAGAAAAATTAATGGGATTAACAAAAGAACCTCTACCTGAAAGTCAGTAGATTGTTAGGTTTGCTTCCTCACTCAGCTGTAAGGGAACAAAGATGAACAAAGGTTGGTCAGAGTCCTAGACCAGTCTAGACATTTTCTATTAATCAATACTAAATTTTTAAAAAAAGCAAAAACAAAATCAAAAACCCCAAACCAAACCAGCCAACCAAACAAACAAAACCTAAACCAAGAAATCTCCAAAACAGGGCCTGGCACTGCTATACAAGGGGGAGCTTTAAAGCAACCATGAAGACTGTTTAGTATTCAGATGGGTGCACTATTCCACTGCTTGACAGAAGCTCATTTATTAGGTTTAGTTTAATTATCATTTCAGCTTAAAGCATGTACATTCTCCCCAAGTCCTTTGTTTTAGAAGACCAGTCCTTTATTCCTTCAACATTAGTTTGTTATATCCTATATTGCAGTTAACTAAACTTCTTTGGAACTTCCTTTGTGGCACACTGGTAAGGCCCATAGCCATACTGCAACATTTTCCTTGCTTTTCCTTTTTTTTTTTTTCAACCTTACTACAGATCTTCTGAAAACATTCAGGAATTATGGGGGAGTGTGGTGGGGGAGTGTAGCCACTGAAGGGGCTCAGAAGCTGCTGGAAACCCCTCTAACCACGTAACAATGCAGGGACTTGACTGTTGATGCCCAGGCAACATTCCTCAAAATTGTTCAAACAATTAATGTGGTTTCTATAACCAGAAATATGTTGCAATTGAGAAAACATCTTTCAAATACTGGCAGCAACAATCCAATATATATCACCTTGCACATTAAGAAGCTTTAAATGTGAAGGAGTATAACCTAAAAACATTTTAGTGTAACTTGAGAGCCTCCGTGCATAGCACAGGTCCTTTTCAAGATGTCACCTTTCTTTGAATGTGAAAGTATGACAATGGGGTTCCCCACTTTGCACGCACAAATACATGTGATTTTTTCTCTCTACTTACCTTGAGATGTTTTGGTAAGTTCCTTATCCAAATACTAGTAAATTTTTGCAGCTGTTTAGAGGTTCACCCAGTTCTGAGTTAACTTTCAGTTCCCACAGCAATGGAGGATTGATTTCCTCAGAAGCATTACATTCCTATTTCTCAAAATCCTTCATTCCCCATACTTCCTAGCCCCAAACCCTGGTAGCCATCTCTAATTGTCCTACCTGAGTACAAGCAAATTTCCCTCTTCCCACTGACACTATAACTGAGCTTTATGCTATCATTGGTTGCATACACCTGGATTTTTGATTAAGCTTTCCAAGAGTAAAGAAAATTCTCACCATTTCAGGTCAAACTAGTTGTTGACTACACATCTCAAGTTGCTGACCTGACCTGATGCTAACCTTCAGAAAAAAACCCAAAACAATACTTTCCTTCTCACTCTCAGAAACCTCAGTAAGGTGTAGATTGTTTATTTAAAGGGAGAATTAAATGTATGTGTTAACTTTAGCCAAATTGTATTAATCTTTTACAGTCTTCTGGTATATTATGAAGAAAGTAGCAGTAAAAGAGTTTTCACACTAGAAAGAAATAATAATTTAATGTGTCTTCTACACAAATAAACAAATATTAGGAACTGCTTGTTATAGTGACCCTTGGCCCTTTAGCTGTGATGCTTATCAAAGAAAAAAAATATTGCAATCCAATTCAGGATATGGTGCCAAGTTTTTTGTAAAACTTTAACTTTTGTTGTTTCTTTTATAGCATGTTTTTTAATTGCTTGGAACAAACATATAGGCCAAATAGGCTTCAGAGCTACACATATTTAATAAGTAATAGAAGAGTACATTACTGTATATAGCTTGACTATTAAAAAGGAGACTTCTCTGTATAAAATGAGGAAAGGATTTTTCCAACTAAGTCTGAAGGAATAAAACTGTACATATTGTAATATCCATATTGTTCCCATAGACAACATTAGATCCATCAGCCAAACCAATTTATTTTTTAAAGGGAAAGACACAAATATGTTCCTCAATTTGTTGTGTGCTGCATTTAAGCTATTTTTTTATTACTAATAATGTGTAAACTTTGAATAATATATAGAAACTGGATACTTATGAACATTGTAATCATGGGCAAAACAGTACTTATGACTAAGCAGTGTCTTTCCAGCATTTCACTATTCCAATGGAGAATGAGAGATTTCTTTCCAAGACAACCATTACAAAAGTATTCTGTTGTTTCAACTTGAAGTAAAATATACTGGCTTGTTTTCATAAGACAAGTTAACACACTCCTAAAAAGAAAATAAAGCACTTGACATAACAAGCTTCAATCTTTCCTCTTCGGAAATAAAATCTTCCATTTTGTAGGGATTAGAATAACAAGTAGACAGTTGGCTGATGGTACAAACATACAATTTTCCATCATTCATATCAGAGTTCTCATTTAGTGTGAGCTTTAATGTCATTTAAATAATAAAGTGCTACTGAAACTAAGGTCAGAGGGTCCATGAGGTAAATTGCTCTAACCTTCTCCATATTGCAAAACATTAAACAAAACCATAGTGTTCTCTATTGATTCCTGAAAATTAAAACCGTACAGTCCTGAGAAAACAAAGCTTTTATCTTACTCTGCATTTAATTCCAGTGACTACTTTTGTGGTATTTGCTGATACATTCCATGGTCAGAAAAACACCAAAAATGTCCTACCAGTGTGTAATAACACAGAAAATTCTCTTTTCAATTATTGATTTAGTATCTGAATCATAGAATTTCCCTTTAAACAACTTGTGTGTGCTTTTGAAGTAAACATGACCCAATAGTTCAGAAAACACAAAGGCAAGCTGTCACTGCTTGGCCCCCATGAGAACACTCTTTCTATAATATACAGATACCTTGCTAGGGCCAAAAAAGTTCCATATTTCTAGTTCCCCAAGCTATTGGGTTATCGGCTATTCTGGACACAGACGTGCCTCTAAATCGCTGTGCTGGAACACACTCAAGTTTCATGGATCTACTGAGAAGGACCGCAAAAGAGAGAGCATATCCATCCAGATAAGGATAGTTAGGAAATGTGGTTTGAATCTACAAACCCCAGGGAGGACTTCCCACTTCATATATAACTGCTTTGATCAGCAGTAAATCTTTCATTTTAAAGGTGACTCATTACACATCCAATTTCTCAAGCAAGTTTGCAAATGTCTACTTTCAGGATAGGGCTTTAGTCTGACAATCAGACTGAACAGAAGTATAAAAGATGACCTGGAAGTGGCCCTGTATGCTCAACAAAGGGATTTAACCTTTTGTATATAAGGCTTAACTCTTCTTGGAGCCTACCTTTGAAGGCAAATCGAATACAGGGATGAATTGCAAAGTGTAACTGAAACTTGAATGAAACTTCAGATTAAAAAAACCACACTCCACTGTCCAACAAACAGTCCTTACATTGACATCCCTGAACATCTTGCAGATAATAACTGTAATTTGTTGATCATTTTTTCTTACAGAGCTTATGAAGAGATTAAATAATGTTATACTGGAGCACTATTCTTATATTGCCAGATCAAAGGTACGTCTGAGTTCTAGGTCAGGTTGTAAATCATGTACCAACTCATAGTTGGCCAATGTGAAATCAGTGCCTTTATACATTTTTCATCATCTGACCTACTTTCACTACTTCTCTTTCTCCATCCTTACATCCAGTTGAGGGAATATAGTATCTACATGACACATCTACTCGATATATGTATATATCTACATGAGACATGAGCATGTGTGACAACAGTTTTAAACTAGATAGCTGAGGAAACTCTGAGGACTGCCCTCACAAGAGTAAGGATTGTCCTTTGGACAATCAAAAGGAAAATTAGGTTTGAGAAAAATGTATTTGACATAGTCCCCTCAAGCATTCGTGTTTTAAGTTCATTTGTGCTACTAATAGCAAAATATGAAGCTCTTGCAAGTTGTTGTCAGGCGCTGCTGCATATATCAGTGATGAGACTTGCCTGAATAAAATGCATAGAATCATAGAGTCATAGGCTATCCTCAGTTGGAAGGGACCCACAAAGCCCATCTAAGTCCAACTCCTGGCCCTGCACAGGACCATCCCTAAGCGTCGCACCATGTGGCCAAAAACATTGTCCAAACACTTCTTGAGCCCTGTGAGGCTTGGTGCTGTGATTACTTCCTCGGGGAGCCTGTTCCAGTGCCCAACCACTCTCTAGGTGGAAGAATTTTTTTCTAATATGCAATATAAGCCTCCCCTGACACAGCTTCATGTCATTCCTTCAGCCCCTGTCCCTGATCACCAGAGAGAAGACATCAGTGTCTGCCCCTGCACCTCTCCTTGTGAGGAAATTGTATAGACTGCTATGAGATCTCCCCTCAATCTACTGCTACTTGCTTAAGTAAAATTACTCACTTATTTTTGCAGCTCCAGGCACTAAGTTTGAGAGCTTTGCAAGCTGTTCCTGCACAATTCATGAGTAGGAACAATGGTAATATGTGTGTTGAATAAATTGTTTGCTGTAACTTATTTATCCAGTCCTTATTTTAAGCCTAGCTACAGTATATTGTCAGCACTCTGGTAATAAATAGCTTCTCCAAATAAAAGGCTTTTGTTGGAGTTTCACCTGCTCTTGTTGCATAAGCACACCTGGTAAGCTTCTGGACAAATACTAAATATTAAAAAAGAGGATATGAAGTTCAGGTCAGCTGAATGAAAAAGCTGTAGAAGTCACTTCTTAAGAAAAACACATCTTAAAATATGAAATAATGTGTTACACAAAGCCAAATGAACACTCAGATAAACCTAACAGGAGTCTCTCCTTTCTATAATTGGAACTGATAAACACAGCTTTGACATGAAAGTTAGCATGCTTTCTCTCCCTCATTTTTGGGGCTACAGTTGCAGGTCTGATTTTTTTTTTTTTCCTGAATTAATTCTCATAATCAAAACACCTGCAATTGAATGTTTTCATCTTGCCGATGCAGGAAGTTACACTCCGGGCTGCAGTCCTGAATTTCATTCTGTTCATTTTCTTATTTTAAAACAAAACATTTTGACTTCCTGTGCCACCTGTGGAGATTTTAGTGTATATTTAACTGTTTTAAAATCTCTTTCCCACATACAGAGCAAGCTCTATCCATTCTCCTGCAGGTTAGCTGCTCAGTGAGAACTGGTTCCACTGCTTTACCTTTTCTGCAGGTAAGGGGAATACCCAGAAAGGGCAAAAATTTGGTTAAAAGTTCATACCTCTCTCCCCACTAAAATAAACACTAGCTAAAGCTCCCTAATACAAAGGTGAATTTGTATGTTTATCAACATGTATGGTCTGCTTATAAAAATAGATTTTAACACCCATTACAATGGTCGAGAATTTAAAAGAACAATTATATTTAAAAATACACCAAAATGTGTTTCGTGCCTTGTTTTATTTCATTTGTTATTTTTAAAAGAATTAATTTTCATCTCTACTGAGTAACTAAGGCTGGTTCTAAAGACACTATTACCATTTGAGATATGAATACAAATTAAATAAATATACACATAAATTTCTATATTTTCCTTAATTAGATCGAGATTAAAATAAAAAGTCTTTACTTCCATGTTTCTAGTCTATGGCTTCTTCTCTGACTTTCAAGCTGCCAACGCAGTAATGGTGCATCCTAAGAAGCAATATACATATGTTTTTCATACACTTTACAATCTCCACACTTTCTTAAAATAAATAGCTTATGAAATTAATGCAGATAACCTTTTTCTTTCCTCGGTATTTATTGTTATTTTGCCAGCTACAAAGCAGGAATTGCAGGCAATTTAGTAAATATAGTAAAGAACAAATGTCTCAACTCACTGTGTTTTGTATATGTTTTGATTTCTTTTACTGAACTGCTGTTTTGTAACTGCTCACTGTGTGCTCTCCAAATGAATAACAGTCCAGCACCTCTTACAGCAACTGAGTACTCTGCCCCTTTGTTTTTTTAAGTAGAAACATCCTCCAAATATCAAAGCCATATTCACAGAAGGCACTAACTTTTTTCTACAGCTGTGTACATAACATTTGGAAAAATACTGAGTGTAATAAACTCCTTGCTGGGACATCCTGCAAGTGAGACTGTAGCTTCATTGCTGCACTGAGAACCTCCATAGTTCACCTGGGATTTCTTCTCCCTTGATCATGCAGATCAAGGGCTTGTTTGAACGTCATGGCAGTTTCTCCTCTGACCCAAATATCTAGATTTCATTGCCATAAAATCCACAAAGGACTGGTAATCACCCAAGTCTAGCCCCAGTAGAAAACTGGGGTGCAGCCAGAAGGTGCATCTGGACCCAGCCCTCCTGTGTTCTGTCATCAAGACGTGACTAAGTCATTTAGTGTGGTCTGTGCCGGATAGACTACCATATGCTTCAGTTCCCTTGAACACATCTCTTTTTTTAATGCCTGGAACATATATCCAGAGGGAATTCAAAGATTTTTGACATTTGTTCAGGATTTCTGGATGTCTGGCAACCTAATCAGAGCAGTAGTGGAGAAAATCTGGACATATCCACTCCACATGCGCGTATCAACTTTACAGTGCATTTGCAATGAGGCCAACCGATCCACTGTGCATGTGCTGCACAGATGGCCTGTGTGTACGCTGTAAATATGATGTAAAAATTACTGAGAAACACATGAACAGTGAGTCTGTAGCTTCCTGGAAGCCTTAGGCTCACTGCACTTACCCTTAATATGTAAATGCATGGCAAACCTGTTTGGGAAATCCTCCTCAGCATGAAAGAGGGATATCCTGAAGTGGATGAAACATGGAAGTGAATAGCAGGGTTACACCTTTACACCAGATCCTGGACATGATTCTGGACTTTGTGCAGGCAAAGGATATCTAGCACACTGACAGATATACAATACACCTCCGGGGTTACCACATGGCACCACAATGTCTCTCAGCTTTTGGAGGGGCTCCAAAGGAGCTTCTGGGCTGTGTGTCTTGCTATGCTAAAATAGGTGAAGCAGGCAATGTGCAAGCATGACCAAACTCAGACTACCCCATGAGCAATTTAACCAGGAGGGTTCTGCAAGTCACACCAAAACCAGCCTCCCTGTCAGCAAGCTTGCACTATCCACCCTGAGAGAGAAGATAAATGCTCACAAATGTTAAAAATACTTAGCAACCAGGAATGAGGAAACCACCATCTGGGAGAGATCAGAGGCAAAATCATCGCTCTGCTTTCACACGCAGCAAACAAGCACCCACAGAGAACAACAGCTTGGGGAAAACAGGTAGCAGCAGAAAGAGGTACCCTCAGGGAATGCTCTGCAGCTCTGGGCTGCCATAATCAGGGATACGTGTAAATGGAAGTTGAGCAGGAAGGAAGAAGGAGCTAAACCAAAAATTTGAGCGTGCCTCATTCTGGAAATAAACTGAAAACAGCTTCAAAGAGATCAGAAATATTCTACGAAGCAGTAGCACTATGTAATTGTTAAATGGCCAGTTGGGAGTAATGTTATAGGCTCATAGAAGGACAAGTTGTGTTAATCACAGGCTATTACCTAGCTGGAAATCAGGTCTAAAACAAGCCTGGAAATCAAGCAAGCCCAAATCATTAAATATTATTTAGCACATCAAGTGCATCAGGAAAAAAAGATATATCTTTCCCATCATCGAGTTCAGGTTTACTAGCGTTCAATTCTTCCCTGAAAGTCCTGGGAAAACAGTTTTTATTTCTCTGTTTTCATTACAGGCAGGAATCAGATACTTGTTTGGGAAATTCGACTTTCCTGTGTCTTTTTTTTTTTTCTCCTTTGGCTCTTAAATTTCTAACCAATATTAACCTACAGAAAAGGGTGAGTAAGTGAATCCTAAAACCTTAAGAACAAGAATGAAAAGTGAGATTTAAAAAAATAATAAAAACAACCAAAAAACCCAAACAAACAAACAAATCCCAAAACAAACAAAAAAAGCCCAACCCAAACTTATTTTTTGAAGTCCTTTTATTCACAGTTTTTTTTAAAGTCATTTAAATTGCATGAATAGCAATACTGCAAACCATATCATCTCACATTATCTAGGGAAGATAAAACAAAGAAGGTGGTTTATGTTTAATGGAAGTATACAAGAATAAAATGTTTAACTAAAGTCTACAATGGAATAAATGCGCAGGTGAAGAAAACACGTCAATTTCTCAAACTTGAGTGTTTTCAGCTGTAGTGTCCTTTGAGATTTTGTCATGTTGTGTAAAGGATATAAAAATCTAGATGTTGACAAACAATCTTCTTTTGCATGAATTTCCCTCTTTAAGCTTAGGACACCTTGCCCAGCAGAGGAGGCAATATAATGAATATATTTCTAACTCCAAGAAAGGGCACTAAGCTGAGAACTGTGGATACAATGGCAGTCTGTTGGATCCTTTGAGAATTAAAATAATTTTCATCTAATCAAATTGAAGCTGAACTTATCAAGGGGTTGACAGTAAAAGATGTCGTACTTGATTACAGAAACCAAATATATTGTTCTAAAAACATTTTGTATAAGTGTGTATGCAGAGATGTGAATGTAAATTCAGAAGTACCTATGTCCAAAATTATTTACTGACTAAATACATTGCTTGAAAATGAAATTGAGTACGATTGGATTATTTTGTCACTATTTAAATTTAATGTTGCTTTACTATTTCTCTTCTGGATAAAGCCTGGTGCACAGATTGTGACAATTGGATGATTTTATTTTGCCCTAACTCTCTTATCTGGTTTGTTTTGGTTTGTGTTTGGTTGGGTTTTTTTCTTTGGTTGTTTTTTTTGGTTTTGGGCTGGTTTTTTTGGGGGTTCTTTTTTTTTTTTTTTGGTTGGTTGGTGGTTTTTTTTGTTTTTTGGGGGTTTTTGTTTGGGATTGCTGTTTGGTTTGGAGTTTTTTTAACACAACAGAGAATTTGGGTCTAATTTTCTTGTATTGTTGCCAAAGCTGTATCTGGCGAAAAGATGTGTGCCAGGATTGTGATCCTATATTAACAAAACAGAATTGGAACTCATGGAGCAGGTAAGTGCCAAGGCAAACTAATAATTATCAGTTTAATTAATCTCTCTTCACATTTTCACAGAGATATAACCATGAAGCAATATTACTTTATTTTTATGAGCTGTGGATTATATTACAGAATCTCTTGTTTTAAGATCCAGATGAATTACAGCTTCTCTGCTAGCCACTAAGATCTAGGTTTTATTCTCTCATTTCCCACCACCATCCTCTGCCAGAATACCCTCAGATCCACAGAAAATGTCTCAAAACATAGTGAGTGATGGCTAAACACCAAAAGGTTTGCCAGTTGTCTTTAATTATGACTCTAATAGTTCAGTTGCATTTCCAAACATGATTAGGATGTAGCCAAAGATCTTTTTTATTGGTAAGTTTACAGTAACAGGCCCTTTGCAAGATTTCCAACAGTTACTTAAGAAACAGGCCTAAATCCAAGCCAGTGAAATCTGATGCTTACGTTTCACAGATTGGATTGGATTCTTATGGTATTGTTCTGTCCATGGTTTAAAAATAAATTAAATTATCATAGCTTTAGAATTTTATATCTCTGCTCCTGATACTGGCCAATATAAGTGAGATTGAAAGTACACAATTTTTTTTTTTTTATTGCACACAGGCAAAATAGAGTTTAGGCTAGATTAAAAAAAATCAAATAAAATACACTTCTGTCTTTAATGGGGAGATTGCAAGTACATAAAAGTCTACAGGAAATAAGTACCATAACCTTGTACATGTTGTCATTTATTTATAATTTCTATGCAGTTTTGTGCAAATTTATTAACTGCTCTGTAGCCTGTATTCTCCTAAATTTAAATAGAAGTACTGGTTTTTTTGTCTTCAAAGGACACAGACAGAAACATCATATTGTAAAACGATCCTATGATATGAGATGACAGTCATTACAATTAAAAATTAAAACATTAAAATTCTTATTAAACACATGTATTCTATTGACATAGGCAGAGTGGATCTAAAAATCAGTACATGTTTAGAGTACCACAAGCTACAGTGTAATAAAATGTAGAATTACTGATTATTAAATCTACTTTTTTTTTTTTGATGAGTGAGAGAACAGAATCTTCCTTTTAAGTTTTCATAAAAACAAGGAAATTCACTGAGAAAAAAGTAGACCCACTTCCAAAGAGTTCAATTTCAACTTGAGCTAATACAAACAAGGAAATTTGCAATTGAAGCTGACTTCCAATATCTGTGCCCAACAGGATGCCTCCTGAACCACTTCCTTATTGTGCCCCTATTGTGTCTTGGAGGCCAGCTGGCCTGTGAATTTCCTTATTATTAGTTTATGTCCCACTGTTAATTCCCTTATTCTATTATGATGATTTTAGCTATTGCATTTAATTTCCTCTTTTCATGGTGCAGGAATGACCCCAGAAGGGTAAACTACCCCCAGCCATGCAGACACACTGAGACTCAGTTATTCTCTGATGAGTTAATGTGGCATTGGCCTATTGACAGTTAACATGGAAAAGAGAGATTCATTACAGCTCTGCTTCTATTTACTGACCCTTTCAAACCTTTTGAAGAAAAAGATCTGAAATATCTGAAATTTCTCACCCTCAGCAAGACACTTGCAGAAAAAAAAATCACTTGGTCTTTTATGGCAGTATTTATTATTAGATACCAAAATGTTTATTTAAGAACTTTTTATAAAAATATTCCACTTTTTAAATTCAAACCCTAATCCCACCACTTTTGCTTTTAAACCCTCTACACAATTAACTCTTTAGTTTATATTCACTTTAACAATGACTTGTGTATTGGTTGAATTGGCTGGACAAGCGCATGGCCAGACCCTCACTGGCCTCCTTGACTCGTTTCTGTGCACCTTGCAGTGAGCCACAGATTAGAGTGCTCATTTAGTTCTCTGTCATTACCATATCCAAGCCTGTCAAGGGATTACCCCAGATGCTGGGTCAGCCTGTCATTAACAAAAGTGAATGGAATAAGCAGTCAGTGGTGGAGTAAAGTCCATGTCTTGTGGGAAAGGGACGCACAAGCCCAGACCAGGACACACCTCTCTGTGAAGGGGAGCGTTGTTTCTGTTCAGACAGGCCTGACTCTTGCCTTACTCTGATGGTTCCTTGCTATTGAAATTGAGAGTCAGTTGAAAAGCCTGAAAAGTAACACACGTCCAAGAGTGCTTTCAAATTATTTTTATGCCTTCCTAGGCAGACAATCTTCTTTCAACACTCCAGTTGCTCAGTGAGAACTACTTTCATGGGTATCTGAAGTAGAGAAACCTACATATCACAAAGAGTCTTCAGGTAAAAAACTTCAGATCATGGAGGATTCAGCTTAGACTTGACAGGCTTGGAATGGGTAGTGACATAACAGACAAAATATTTGAAAGTGCTTGAAACTGACATGTAAAGAATTATCATTGCCCATGCTTTGGCATTGTCATCCATAATTATCATGGATTCATAGCAGCAATGATGTGAGTTTACCTTCCGGTGTAAGAGAATTTGCCCAGCTTCTGCTACCACCTGCACTACCATAAGCATTTGAGGCTAGTAATCCTACCTCACAGACAAAGTGGATTGTTTGTGTTATGCCTTTCTGTTTTATTTCAGTAAGTTATTTAAATATACAGTGCAAATGAGAGAATGAGTTTATAGCCTTGTAGTTATTTTTTTTTCCAGACAGGATCTGGGCATTGCTCCAATTAATATTTGATTTATTTTCTGCAAAGCATACGCTTTTAGCAGAAGAGTGTGAAAGAGACCTTCTCTATATAGACATTAGCTTAAAGGGGTTAAAGTATCTGTCAAATGAGATACTAAGATAGAAATCCTCATTCAAGCAAAGGAATAAAAATTCCAACATGAATATCTTTCATCCTGAATCTCAAGATTGTTGAAGGGCTAGAGAGTCAGAGGGACCCCATCAATGTCTCCATTTTCTTTCACAAAAAAAGAAGGCCACACTGAAATATGCAAAGACACATCTATACGTGTATAAAATGCCACCCAGCTGTAGCTCAAGTCTTCTGAATTTCCTATCAGCTACCTTAGGTTGCTTCATATTTCACTACGGATTTTGTGATTTGGGTTCTCAGGAGTTTGAATTGTAACATGCAGTGTGTATGGAGCAAGGTATAACTCCAGTAGGTAGCAGGATTTGTAAGTATTAGTCATTCTAATATCAAAATCCTTTTGTGAGTTTAGCCCAAAGGATTATTCTTGTATTTAAGAGGTACAGACTTATGAAGGATGGATCCAGCTGAATATCTTAAAGGATTTAAATAACTACTGTTTATAAAAGTGGGCAAAGTGAATTCAAATTTCATCAATTTCTGCTAACTTCTCAATGTGCCAAGGCAGTATATTTTTGTGTTACGCAAATGTCAAAGCCAAGATCTTTTTCTGGAATCTGTGTTTGCTTACAGTCTTATATAGCATACATAAGAAGCAATGTTGTGATGAGGTACTTCATAGCAGGGTAAAACATCTTTTCAGCAGAAGACTTACAAAGAGCATGATGTTTCTAGTAGGGGAAAGTTCCATATAAGATGAGTTAGTTCTGATGTATTTTAATCTCAATAAAACAAAATTAGTAATATTCTCTCCAATATTTGATAGCAGTTTGCTCACTTGAGACCTACATGTGACCTAAACTCTTTTTTTTTCTCCCAAATTTAATATAGTATTTGGTAACTGCTGCTCTCTTACAGTCTTTGTCTTAGTACCCTAAGATACCTCGTAAGTATTCCTCCATATTGCCTTCCTTTTGGATTGAAAGCTGTCATTTCTCCATTATAAAAATATTTCAATATGCATACAGTATCTCTCATCCAGTAATACCAATAATTACTTTGGAAGGGACTTTACTCATGGCTACAGCTGTAGCTTAACAGTACCCTGAGGCATCTTCTTGACCTAAGGAAAATTGATCTTCTCTATGTTTGCAATCTTATTATCTTTAATCCCATCCCTGTACAAGAAACTAGAATTATGTAGGCAGGAGCTAGATCTCGTAAGTATGCATATATATTTGTATATTCATGAACAGTGTTGTGGACAGGTATATATAACACTCAGACTACATTATCCTCTTTTCTGAACCCACAGATAAATATTTTAGTACAAAAGGAACAGGAGTTTTTTTTCTTTGCAGTCATTAGTAGGTTGAAGACTAAGTACACATATATGTAAAGGATAACTTTCAACAAGTTTCAGTACTTTTAAGGTCAGTCTGGCAAATAAAACACAATGGGGAGAGAAGTGAGATTGAACACTACCAACCATTACATAACTTCCACAAAAGCCTGGAACATATCTTGAGCAATTTAAGCAATTTAGATTGCATGCCATACATATATGGTATAAATTCTAGCTAATGATAATGGAAAGAAAAAAGGAAATGCCAAATATTTTATGATTACTTCTCATAGGCTTTATTTTGCCTCTTGCAAGTAGCGAAACTGAATTCTGATGATGAAGTATTAATGTGAGATAAATGCAGCTGGCATTAAATTTATATGTATATATATATAATTAATCTTTTAAGAATGATTCATCACATTCTGACAATTTCTCACAGAATTCTAAGTGCCAGCATTCTAGCACAAAATGGAGAGAGAAACTGTTGCTTTCTAGGTAATAGCTACAAATAAAGACACTGATGTGAATGTAACAAACTAAAGTTGTTCAAATCTAACATGAACAACAAGAAGAAGGTCAGATTAAGGCAATCATATTGTTTTGATAGTTACTACTTAGGTATGTCTTGCTCAGTGTATTTGTAGATCCATCCAAATGGCTTTTAAGTCACTGAGGAAAGGCCACTTATTTCTGCCTTGACAGTTGTATCTGACAGTGGATGCTTGCTTTGTTGTACCTTAAAGTACAACATGAAATACAGGGACACAAAACATTGCACAGGCATCAACAGAGAGTTAATCTATACTACAAACCATCTGCCTGCACAAGAAGATCAGTATTCACTCAATTTAATAAAAGTGTAGTTTTCTTCTTATGCGCCTATCCAAGCTCCTTGATCTTCCTTCTTTCTTTTCTCAAAAAAACAGAAAAAAACCCAAAATACCAAATCAGCCAACAAAACAAAAATAATAGTATAAATGCAAACAAACAAAGAGAAAAGCCTTACATGAAATAAGTGATCCGTGAAAGGGACTGTCCATTCCAAAGCTGTACATGAATAAACATTTTCACAGATTTGTTTCCTGGCTTCTAGCCCTTGCTGTATAATATTCCTTTATGGTGTGATCATGGAGACTTGTGAAACAGCTTCTCTGCAATACTTCAAAGGGCCAGAATCTGTGTGGCCCACTTCTATGTTTCCTCATATTATTGGCTGTGGATTTGCCAGGATGTACTACCAGACAGAAATTGGCTTCAAATCTAAAGCACTGCATTAGCATGTAGCCTATATAGTCCCATGGGACTCTGACTGTTAATGTGTCAGCCACAGGGGAGAACACTTAGAGATCCTTCAGAACATTTATTCAGAGAACTCTTATTTCTGTGGATTTAAGCATGAATTAATATATTTTCAAAATTAAGAGATTTAAAAAAAAAAAAAGTGATTAAAATTTCCCAAATCCTCATCTGGAAATGTCAAGAAGCAAGGTACAAAAAAGGGCCTGAGCAGGAAAAAAGGTTGTCATGGCATTTTATATTTACACATGAAAAATCATAGCACTGCAAGTCAGAAATTTTACTTGTTAATTCAGATGAAACCTGACAGCACAATGAAAACCCAATGATGAATAAATACTCCAAGATCAATACCTAAATCCATTACAGAGAGTTCACAGAGCTGCAGCTCAGCAGAGAGCTTTCTGTGTTCCCACACCTGCACAGCTTCTTGTCTCATGGATCATGCCAGCTTCAGTATTGACTGCCTGCCTCTTCCTCTTCAGGGAACACCCTCCCTTTCACTAAAATGCACCATAGGAACACCATAAAGTCAACATCCAGCTGATGCAAAGAGAAGGGGTCCATCCTCTTACTGTGTCTGTTCCCTTCACCACAAATTGCAGATGAAACTTTGGGCAGCGTGAGAAGAATTTGTTAATGTGAAAGTTATAGAATCTTTGTGAAGCAAACTTAGTTAATGGATTAAGCTCATACAAGGAAAACCTTGGCAAAAGAGATAGTGGTGTTTAGTTATAGGTGGAATTCAACGATCCCAGTGGGTCTTTCCCAACCTAATTGATTCTGGGTGATTCTGTGATCTCTGCATGGTGCTAGAGGTACCTCAATTCTGATAGGCTTTATCAGGCCATGCTCAACATCATCTTAGTGCTCTTACAAGGACATGTGTAACTGGGAGTGCTGTAAATCTGTGTCAGTGAAATTTTCTATCTCTGAAGGCATGTCCTGAATTTTTCTCCCATTTTTTTCAACTTAACAACTCTTTGAAGCAGAGCCAACAGGTCAGAAAAAAATACAGTTCCTGTACTTTGGGAAAGTTTGGATAAACATCTAGAATTTTACCCTGAAGCAGAACATTTGTAGTGTTCTATAACAGCCTTGGGTGAGGTACCCGAGGTACCTTATTGAGGTACCTCTACCAAGCCAAGGTGTCTTCTGATCCAGAGGTGCAAACATATATGTTTATGGTTCAAATTTACTGTGAGTGGAACTTACATGCAAAAAAATCCTATTTGCTTATTGATTATTTAAAAATTATATCTTTTTCTTCTGGAAATAATCCAGTTCCATAAAAGGCATAATGCAAGGGGAAAAAAAACAACCAAACAAAAGACCCCCAAACTAACAGGCTATTCTGATATTTTGTTGTCATAAAAGAAACAGCTTAGACATTTTAGAAACAGGATACCAGGCCTCCAGCATAACAGCGCAATGGGAAAATGCCAGGCCTGAACTAACAAATCCTAAATGAAATAAGTCTGTGAATGACCTGACAAAATCCATGAAGCACTTCTCAGTACTGAAAGTCACTTCTTATCACACAGGGAGAAAAAGATCCTTTGTTTTTTTCTGAAGAGCTAAATGGTATATTGTTATTATGCTGGGCTTTTTTTCCTTTGTTTTTGTCCCTCAATTACATTCATAACTATAGAAAACAATGATACAATGTAGTAAAGCCAATACTTTGAACCTTGGTATTCATATACTGATCTTCGTAAGGAATTTTTTTTTTGCAGATGGATGTTAGACCCTCTCATTTGTGCCCACATCACATTTTGGTGAGCAGAAGCAGTGTCCTGCAAATACATAAACACAATGTGGACTTTGTTCTTAGGGATGTTTAGTGGACGCAGAACTGTCACATTCTCTTTTAGCACTGCACTGGGTCTACTGTAGCCTTTAAATAGACCTGGAACATATTAGCAGAACAAAGGGAGAACAGGATAACACTGCATGCCATGGTATTTGTGTGTCAGCCACAGAACTCTCAACCACCAAATAAATACTCAAACAGAAAGTTCAGCATAAGAATTTAGCTGTGTGGTGAACGTCTGAACCTAAACACATAAACCTAAATCCTAACATTTACCATCAGGAGTCTCATCAGCTTACCAAGAGCACAGAAGCTTCTGAGGCTTTTCCCCTCCAGAGACATTGTGCCTATTATAGCAACAGTGGAAGTAGCCCACAAATGTAGCATACACATATATATACATATAGAGAGAACTGGGTCCTGGGACCACAGTTCTAGGCCTTATTTTATTATGCTGCGGTAGCATTGTCATCTGGCTGGTTTTCAACTGGACTGGCTGCTTTGCTATGAGGGAGCCAGCTGGAAACTCACAGGAGCAAGTTAATCTAAGCATGTTCAGCAGCTACATGTCTTAAGGTGGCTGGTTCTTTTGGACATCAAAGGTAGTAGTCCTAATTTGTCCTATGAATAAAACATACCTGAAAGAGTTTCATAATATTCTTCGTACATTTACATTTTGTGGGGGAATTTGTTTAGTCTCCCATTACTTTCTGAATTCAGTTTCTGGGAGAAAGGTGAGAATATTAAAACCACACAGGTCTTCCAAACTCACCAGCTGCACTGTTATGCATGTTCTTGGAACACAAAGATCTAATTCCAGTCTCTTTTTGCTGACTTCAACAAGAATAGAAATAAGGCCTAGGGTCACAGTTTCCTTGTTGACTTTTTCCTCATTTTTTACATTTGAACTCAATTTGAGATAAACTTTGCCCTCTGGGGAAGCAATTACAGATAATACTAAAACCAACATAAATTAAAACCTGGACATATTTACAATGTCACCAGTTTATGAATTATGCTCACCGTGTGAAATGTTTTTTCTACTTAGTTTTGGAAAGGTCACTGCTATGTATATGCTTATATATAAAGAGAAATAACAATATATCAAACAGAATCACTCTTCTTTGTAGAGTGATTTTTTTATCTATACAGTACTGGGAATGAATAACGTCAGTCAGGAAATAAGTTTTCTTGGCACTCAATTTTCCTCAATCTTTGGATCCATTAGTGAAAAGTTATTATACGCATCCTGGCCTTTTTTCTTGAGAGAACAAAATCATTTAATACCCATAGTAAAGTTCATGTTTTGGAACAAATCTGCAAAACAAAACAAAATGAAAAATCACACATTAAGGAACCACTTTTTTAAAATCTGAAGAAATTAACACATGAAACAAATAAATAGACCCTCTTTATGTGGATGAAATTTCTTTTCCTAAAGTGAACAAAACATATTAAGAAGAAAAAAAAAAAAAAGAAAAAGGTAGAAATGCTTCATTTTACTTAACTAAAAAAATTTCTGTGCCTGAAAAACTAGGACAGTGAACAAGGGAAATCGAAGAATAGTAGAAAGCAGATATAGAAAAGATCTGGATCATTCTTAGTGATCCCAAATGCAAGATAATTCCTTAAAGTATGCTTCTGAGAGTTTGGTCCAGTCTGATTTTAAATGAATCAGCTGATACCATTTTTACAGCTCTCTAAGGAGAATATTCCACTGTCAAATAAATATGCTCATGAGTCTCAGGCAAAGAAGTTATTCAGACAGTAGAGTTAAAATTGGAGACAAGGGGAAAATAAGCTGAATAAAATGTTATGCCTAGTTTTGGTTTGCCATCCAGATTTGATTAGATTTAAGAAAACATAATGAACATACATGCTAGCTCTCTGCAGGATGCCTGGCAAGACCTAATTGAGGTTTCAGGGCTGAAGTAAGACAGTCCTATCAAAGAGTGTAAATTTTGAAAAACAGTGGATTTATATGTAGATATTTCTGAGAACATTTTCATATATTTATACATCCTTAGTCCCCAGAAAGAAAGAGGAAGTGTGTGTGACAGTAGCTCATCTCTCCCACAGAAGTCCAGAGACCTAATTTTTTATCCCATGAGAAATATAAAGGTGTGTCTTTCCCTTGGGTTAGGTAACACATAATCACTATGACATGAAATCAAATTGTAATTAAGGTTAATTGGTTCACAGCTTTAAGATAAATTCATTGCATACAGTAAATTCTAAGTTTCAGTTATACCTTGCTGCCTTAACACTTGAAAGTCCAGGCCTTTTCCAGTATTTTATGCAAGTCTACTCAAGATACTACACGTTTTTTCTGGAGAATCAAGTCTCAAATTTGTGGCCCAGGGATATGAGCAGCAAAAGCAGAGTTCTTGAACATCTCTCTCACCAGCTTGGGTAGGGACTGGGCCTCAGAGTGTTCCCACCTGTGTGACTGTCAGTTTGTGGCAGCAAAGGAATAATCTGATCACATCAGACATGGCATTCACCCAGCTAAAGGATGTGAAGGATTGAGGTGATCAGGAAATCATGGGAAAATTTGTGGTTAAGCAAGCAATGCCACACACGTGCCTCCTTAGGGACAGGAGGCTGGGCAGGAGATCATCATAGGGTCTAGACTTCCCAGACTGTGTGCCTTGCCTATGTGGAGCACATAAGGGAAGGCTGAATCTTTCCAGTTGCTTCGATAGGCTGGGCACTCTCAATGCTTGCTGGGAGTGGCAGTACTTGCGGCATTTCCCACACTAACAAGCTGCAAAGGAAAGATCCAAAGGAGGGAGAAGAGAGGCCACCACAGACATTTCCCCCTGGCAGGGAGTAGCCAGGGGGATGCTATCCCACAGGTAGGAACTAGAGAGAACTCCTCAGCTGAGAAGATACTCCAAAAGGAGGGCCAGGGAGCCTCCACAAGAGCTCTCCCAGCTTTTTCTTGAAAACCTTCAAAGCCAGCCTAGGCTCAGCTGATGCTGCCTTCTCCTATCTGGATCCAGCCATGAGCAGCCAGCTCAAATCTCACCCTGCTGGTTGTGGATTCCCCCACAGTAAGAGCTTCCTCTTACACCCTTACCTAACAAAAAAGGCACAGTGAAAAATACAGCATCTTGAGGCTGTTTTCGCCCATTCTGGAGGAATCATCCATCAGCTGTTTGGACAATAGAATAATTGCCTGCATCACAGCTGTAAGGCTGTAAGTCTGGACCAAAATATCAGTTTATTTTGTCTTTAGCATATTTCTAGTTTGTCAGTGAAGACTGGTCTTACTCACAAGGGGGTAAAGCTATTTTTGTGCTGTTGCCAAGATACTACTGGCACTAGCAGACTGATCAGATAGCAGCTGTCAATAGCTGTGACAAACTAACACAATGATTCAAAGAAGGGAATTTAAATGATGTGTAACTGACATACCTCCCATGTGCAAATCTTCTGCTCCCATCTGGAAAGTTAGGTAAGCCAGTCCCATTCCTTCACAAAGCTCTCCATGACACTGAATATCATGAGAGTTGTCTGGATCAGGGAACAACCTAGAGCTATCATTCACAAACCCCACTCCAGGACCTGTACCTCATGCCCAGCATAGATTTCTATGGAAGTGCACAATACAATTTAAAGGCCACTATAAAAATGGATTTAAAGAACACTATACTGCTGCAGAGACTGATGGCACAAACAAGTTAAAATTGAAAAGTTCTGAGAGCATGAGTGCAAAAACACAGAAGGGTTAGTCACATCAAATGTAAACTACTTTCATGTAAAGCTTAATAAACACAACTCAGAAACATTTCACAACAGCAAGATTCTTTACCTTTATTGGAGCTCTTTAACAGTAAAATCAAATAATGCCTTTTACTTTCTTCATAATTTCTTCTAGAATAGCAATTTTCAGTATAAAATGCTGCACTTTAAAATGTGTCCAATTTAAAAGGACACAGTTTGAAAAAGGAGTCTGGATTTGCTTGATCTTTGCACAAAAGCTGAAGAATGAGCATTGGACAAATAGTGCAATTTACATTCAGTAATGAAAATGTTTTTAACAGAATGTGTACACAGTTTGCATTTATATGTCTGTAGCTTGGCATATACAGCGTAAAGAAATAATTTACCAATGACACTAGCTGTTACATTAGGGATTCTGTGCCCACATAAAAATGTAAAATGTGTCTTCTGATTGTGAGCTGTATGCACTTAAAATGTAAAATCTCTGCCCAATAAAATTGCTTCAAAGTCACCTTGTAAAATGGAACGTACAAAATAACACTAAATGCTACATGGGTGGATTTTTAAACAGATTTTTTTTTTATCTAGGTATAATGAGTGTTATATTTTTAAAACAAAGTCACAAAAAGTGGAGTTCTGTTTTTCTATGTGTATGTATATAAGCCTTTGTGTGTACACATATATATCTATGTATGCATCCATAGACCCACAAATCTACAGAATCATGTAATAGACAACATTACGGTCAGTATAACATTATTTCTGAAATTTGTAACTTTTGCCTTCCTATAAGGCTACAGATAATAGTAAACACAGTGTGATTCCTGTACTTTGTACATTTTCAGTGTCAAGGGAAAGGATACACTATAAGCAGAGGAGAATATAGAATTTGGCTCACAAAGCACCACTGTAAAATGCTGTCAAATCATCTAAACAAGGATCCTGCATGTCTCTGGGATGAGAATGACATTTGAATCAAGTACAGTTGAGAAACACCCTTCCACCAAGCAGAGATTCCCTTAGACAAATCTAGACTTGGAAGGTTCTGAAGTTTCCAATGTTCAAAATTCTTCAGCTGCCTCTCCTATATGTTTTTGGATAATCAAAATGTTTGCATCTATTTCCACGTCAGTCCTAAAGACAGGCCATTTAAATATTTGATTAATGCAGAGATTTCCTTTAGGATGACTTTTCAGCTATATCACCTCTTCTACTTAATAAAACTAGGGTAAATATATGTTATTATACTGGGTTTACATGGCAAGGTTTTGGAAGCTTGGGGGGGAACTGCATGGGTGGCTCAAGTGAGAAGGCATTAGGAGCTGCCTCCATGTCCAATAGAGTCAGTTTCAACCTGCTCCAGGATGGACTTGCCACGGGCCAAAGCCAGGCCAATGCTGAACCCACTGGTAGCACCTTTGCCATAACACATTTCAGAAAGGGCAAAAATTGCTGCAGGACAGCTGGGAGAGAGGAATGAGAAAGTGTGAGTGAAACAGCCCTGCAGACTCAGAGCTCGGTGAAGAAGGAGAGGCAGGAGGTGCTCCAAGTGCCGGGGCAAAGATTCCCCTGCAGCCACTGGTGCAGGCCATGGTGAATCAGGCTGCCCCCCTGCCACCCACGGAGATCTGCTGTGGAGCAGAGATCCACCATGAAGGACCCCACACCAGAACAGCTGAATGTTTCCTGAAAGATGATACCACCTGTGGAGACCCCACCCAGGAGAAGGCTAATGGCAGGAACTGGGTCCAGTGAAGAAAAGCCAACACAGGGGCAGCTTTTCTGGGAGAACCTGTCATCCAATGGAAGACTCACACTGGAGCAGCCCATCCCTGGACTGTCACCTGTGGAAAGGACACACACTGAAGCAGGTCTTGAAGGTATATATCCCATGAGAAAACTCCATGCTGAGACAGGGCAGGTATTTTTAATTTTGTTCTTATTTCTCACTATCCTAGTCTGTTAGAATTATTTGGCAATAAATTAAATTATTTCCCCAAGCTGAGTTTGTTGTGCCTGTGATTGAAATGAGTAAGTGATTTCCCTGTCATTATCTCAAGCCTCAAGTTTTTCATCATATTTCCTGCCCTGTACTATTGAGAAAGGGGAGTGATAGAATGGGTTGGTAGTCATCTGGCAGCCGGTCAAGGCCATCCCACTGCAACCATTAAATTTATCAAAATTTCATAAAATTCAAAATACATGGACAAAAATTGTACCTATTTCATACTGCAGGAGGAGCAACAAGCAACTACTGAATTATATGAATCCTGGAGCATTTTGTTTTGTTGTTTTACTGCTCTGCTCAAATGCTCTTTGTTACAGCAAAATACTGTAAGGGAATCTCTAATGAAATCAACATCTAACATAGTGGAAAATTTACACTTGGATCAATTCCTAAGCAAATAGGAAACTTCTGATGGTGCCTCCTCAGAGAGTTTTTCAAAGAGTTTGGAACGAAAAAAAAAAAATTACGTAGACAACCATCAGATCAGAAATGACAGATTTGCTCTCCTAGCACTCATCCTGAGAAACAATTATCTTTGCATTTAGTTTTGAACATGAAAAATATGTAATTGTTTATCATCTTAAGTTAACCATAAGCTCGGGTTTACAAAGTTATTTAGCAGCTAATGCTAGTTCTTGATATCTTATTACTTATTTTTGACAAATAACAAGAACAAGCATAATTACCGAAATAAAGCATCACAGAACAAAGTTGAATTCTATTTCTTAAAAACTGAAGGCAGATGAATAAAACCAGAAATTCTTATTTGCATTTTCTTGTATTGGGTTTTTTTTTTTAATATGGCATTTCATTTTTAAAACAAGAAATTATCTCAGCAGAGGGTGTTTCTTAGGAAATAAGGATCAGCCAAAAGATTCTGAAATGGAAATTAATCTCCAAGACATTTTCTCAAGTCTTTGTGGTATCCTTTGCTCATAACTATGCCAGCATAGAAATTTTTGGAAGACACCTGGATGAAAATAAAGGAGACAGGTAGGACAAAAGACTTCAGAGTGAACTCATAAAACTGAACAGAAGTAAATGCATTAGTTTTATGTAGGAGTTTAGAATTGGACATTCTAAAATTCTGATTCAGGCTCACATGTTTCAGGTGTGCCAGATACCACACTTGCCTTTGGTTTCACACTGGGAAAATGTAACAATAATATTTACTCATCTTCTATGGCTGTCAGAAGGAAATCCCATGTATTAAGTCTGAAGAACCAAAGGAAAGTGTCATATTTTTCAGCTTTTAATACCACCCCATAGAGAGAGCTAGGGTTCAGGCAGACAGGGAATTTTAGAAGCCTAAGCAACACAGGAAGAATAACTTCAAAAACTCTTGGGGAAGAATAGAAAACAAAAGTAATGTTGTAACCTAAATGCATACAATAAGCCTCTCTGAACATGTGGATAAGTGTACTTGAATATTAAGCTTAAACTTTGCAGAATGAAACTGGCAAGAAGGAAAAACTTAATTTAGAAAGCATTATAAAGGCTCTGGCTGGCAAATACAGGAACAGTACAACTACAGAGAGAAAGAGAGGGAGAACAAGTGACAGTCTGAAAGGATCTATAGCCAGATCATGTCCCTGTGAGTAAAGTGGGTACTCAGCCTTGTCTGACAAAAAGCCTTGCAGCTGGACCTCTCATATCTAAGTGTCTTCATTAGTGTTCTGATCTGTATTCTCCTTTCTCACTGCACTCTGTGGTTTTGAGCATACCCCGAACCCCTCAGACTCACATCTAAACCACAGTCTTTGTTATTATAAACTCAGCTTTTAACCATCATGATAAAAACCGTAAAAATACCATACACACTATGGAACGAGGTGTCTGCACAGAGTCACAGAATTACCTGAACTTCCCTTTGCAATTATTTTCTTCCTGTCCTGTTGTTTCCTCCACCAGTGGTTCTAGCCCTTTATTGTTGTGCCATATCTGTCACTCAAGCTAAAACCCTCTGAGCATAGAATATACCCCTCTATGTTCCTAGCATATTTTGGGTGATGCCACAATATAAACAGTAAACAAATAGTGATATCCATATCTATTATCATATGCTTTTGCAAGCTGGATGTTTGCATGGTGGTGTTTGGTTGAATCATATTAATTGAACTTGCTGTTTTCACAAGCACAGGTAGTTAGTGCTCTTGCCAAAATATCTTAGCCTTTGATGCTGCTGTAATGTTCTCTAACCTTGTTCTTGTATCACACCCTATGATGTCTTCTTGTTTTGAAGGGTGAGGGTTTATTTCCATTGAAACGAGCCATCCTCTGACGTTAATAGAGTGAAGTTTGGGATAACAAAATAGAAATTGCCTAATGGTAGCCGGAGAATAAAAAAAAAAGAGAGACTTATGAATGACATCTTCCTACAGAAGAGGAAAAGATAAAGACCTGAAATAATAATA
Organism: Ploceus nigricollis; assembly: GCA_013399945.1. Classification (NCBI taxonomy): domain Eukaryota; kingdom Metazoa; phylum Chordata; class Aves; order Passeriformes; family Ploceidae; genus Ploceus; species Ploceus nigricollis. Next base: position 1,024,832 of record VXBC01006898.1, on the reverse strand, counting down.
ACACTCAAATGACTATTCATTAATTGCCCTGTCAGCAGTTTAAGACTTTCCAAGTCCTTCTATCAACAGATGGATAATTCCACTGGTTGTTTTCCTCCACACACACTTTGAAGTTCTCTTTAATTCCCTATGTATTCTTTAATATGCATACATAACTCGCATAGGTGCGAGACTAATTTTATTCCTCAGACTGAGGGAATCAGTCATGTGTATTGGCAATTCCTGTAAAAAAATTGTGTTTGTGTGTTACCAAATCATTAGCCTAGACCTCACAGATGGACTGTGCAGTTGTACCCAGGAGCCAGCTGTGCTCACCTGATATGGGAGAATATGTACAAGGGATAGTGATAGTTACCCACAGGCTGATATTAGCTAAAAAGATGATGTGGAGAATTTTAGAGGAAACAACATTTTTTCATTACAGTGCCCAGAGAGATAGAATCTCTGCCATGTCCATTGCCTCATACACCTTTGTCTATGCTCCAGCTGCACATCTTCCCTATTTACCGTACAACAGACGTTTACCAAGCTTCAAACAGATGTGAGCTGGATCCTTGAATTAGTAAAACAAACATTCACGAATACTTCAGAAGAGAGGTCATATCATATATAATGTAAATAATATATAAGTAAACTTTGGTTACTGATCAGAACTATGTATGAGGGATGGTGAGGAAGGTTACTGTTTTCTAATGTTCCTGAAGCAGTTATCAAAGCAGTCAGAGTCCTAGTTTTCTTTCAAGGGCTTTTAAACAGATTAAGGAACAGATAACAGGAACTGCTCAATTAAGGGTGCAGTAGTTTTTAATATTAGACCCTTAGAACATATTACATGTCCTGGTCCCTAAAAGGGATAAAGAAATCTGATTTCAGTTGGAGTCAAATGCCTCCTTTTGACTTATGGATTTTAAGAGGTTTAGGTATGGTTTTAGGGACTTTTCTCTAATTTTCATTTTCAGCTCTTATGCATGGAATATAAATCAAAGGATTAGATTTCAGGAAAGGAAAATATTTAGAGCACTTATTTAGCAGGAAAGTCATTCATCATCTACTTTATAATCTCTCAGTTATCTCAGTGATATGTATCACAGGAATCAAAATGGTCTTTTCCCACCCATGGATCTGTGTAAGGATCATAAAGGTCATAGATTACATTCAGGTTATCACACGAGTCTCACCCTAAACTTTTTAGGTTTCAAAGTCAAAACAAACAATGAGCAGAGAGGACAGTGGGGCCTGGTAAAGGGTCTGACATAGGCTTTTAGTGCTTAAATTATGACATATTAAAGACAATAAAATGGAAGGGTATTTTTTTTCTCTTAATTTAGAGGATCTAGAAATAAATTTAGAAAAAAAATCAGCTTGATTCATTATAGGTATATGGTCTCTTCCAACCTTGATGATTCTGTAATTCTGTGATAAGATCCTCCTAAGACTTCTCCAAGATAAAAAGCCCCACTTTTCCCTCACAGGAGAGATGGTTCAGTCCCTCAGTCATCTTCATGTCTCTTCACTGGACTCTACCCAATATATCCATGGGGGTTTTTTTGCACTGATGAGCCCAGAACTGGACACTGGATTCCTGCTGTGGCCTTACCAGTGCTGAATAAGGTGAGGGACCACCTCCATTGACCTGGTGATAGTGGACTGTTTAATGCAGCCTATTAGAATGTTTGCCTTTGCCACAAGGTCACATTACTGGCTTATGTTTAACTGGTGACCACAACCACCAGAGCCTTTTTCTGCCAAGCTGCTTTCCAGCTGTTCGGCCCCAGCATGTGGAGTTGTTCCTTCCCAGGTGCAGGACATGGCACTTCCCTTTGTTGAGAAACCTTCCTAAGTTTTCTGCTAGCCTGTTTCTCCAGTCTACCAAGGTCCCTTTGCATGGTGGCACAGCTGCCCACAATCACCCCATACATTCACTGCAGCACAAACAGGCAGTTTCTCTTCATATGATACAAACCCACCATTTGTTAAACACTGTGAGGAAATGCTATTACCAAAATTTCTAGCCAATAAACAGAACATAAGAAGATAAGTAGGAATCTAGTTCATCAAAGAAGCTTCTTTTTCACGTCAGTAAATCACATTTTCCCTGAACTCCTATTATCAATCAAGAAAAGCAGCAATGTTTCATGGTAAGGCAATTTAGTAGGAATTTATGAATGTTAGGAAGTGGCAAATTAGAATAGATACTATCTTGTTCAGCCTGACTAGTTATACTGCCAGCTAAATATGACTATATTAATTATGGCTATTTTACTTTTTTTTATCAGAGTGTTTCATGCCTTTACGCAACATAAACTGTAGTAATGGATTAAATGCAGCCTTGAAACCATGACTGCATAGGGTCTCATCTTGCCTCTTAACATAAGAAGCACGCTATCAACTCAATGAAAAGACCTTAACTCAATGAAAAGGCCTCCCCTAACGTGGGAGGTTAATTTGGAATTTATGATTGACTTCTTGTGTTGATGCCCATATTCTCAATTCTTAAGTGTGTAATTTGGAATAAAGACCCTGATTTTAAAGTCAGAGGATGTGATTCATTTCATTTAGCTTCAGACATCTACAACTGAGATGTTTATAATCAAAAGAGTCATCTTTACAGTCAAATAGGAAGATAGAGGTGCCCAGCAGATGTGATTTATATGCCCTAATTTAGATTTCTACCTTTAGAATGAATCATATACCAGAAATCAAATTGATTATTAAAGGAAGTCTAAATAAATGATTCAGTGTGAATATCTAAAGTTCTGCAGGGTTAACATGCTCAGGAGGTCAAAAGCAGTTAATTTGCAATCACTGTTTTATATCGCAGCTCAGCCTGAATTAATTTTCCAAGTAGATCAGACTTAAATGAATCAGTGCCAGCTGCTGTATTATTGCTTCCACTTTCTATTGCCTTGGTTTCTCCAAAAATTTCACATGTAAATGCTGACAAATCCTAATCCTACCAATCACCTGATGAGATCATTATCTTTCATGGTAACAGTTGCAAAATTTCCACACACTGCATGTAGTCTTCTGCTTGCACGTCATTCCAGACCATGCTTATCTCTTACAAAGAACTCAGCCTTCAGTGAGCAGGTTTTCCTGAGCAGAGTTCATACTATTTTTCAGCTAGCCTAGATGAAAAATGATCATTTTCCAGAAAACTTTTACAAAATATATATTCACAGAAATCATTCTCTGATGCACAACCTCATTCCCTCGTTTTCCATTACAGTTTATCTCACAGCTTGTCCCACTGATACTATATTGAACACTAAAGGTGATAATATCTAACTGTACTTCATGCTTGATTTCTTTAGTGTAAGCACAATTTGCAGTATTTTACTGAATAGTGAAAAGGAAGCTTATCGCAGAGCTCCTTACACACAGATACCCAAAAACTGCTTTGTGTACTGAAAGCCTGTGATGGAAAGGAAGATACAAAGTCCAGACCACTGAACAGTCTATTTCAGGTAATTCAGCAAACCAGAAGCTTGCATTGGGGAGAGGACATTGCAGGCACCAACTGCAACTTGTGCAAGCATAATTTTAAAGATTACCAGGGAGATGGCTGAACAGAGCCAGTGTGGTTTGCCTTGGGGTCATGAGGGGAACTCCTCCAGTCTGACTCATGGCAGGATTGCATTCCAGAAGCAAGATTTTTCTATTGGGTGGTACTTTCAGGAGAGATGACTATTCAAAATGAATTGCTAATAAACTCTATGTCTTCGCTTGGTTTCTTGTGAAACAAAAAGAAGCCATGCACATAGCTGTAAGATATTGCTATAAGGATCACAGCCTACCAGATTAGAGGGTTATTTCCTTGCTGATGGAGCTCCCAATTTCTGAACACTAAAGTCGATAATATCAACTTGATACATCTTGATTTCTGAAGAAGTCTGCCATGAAAAAGATTCTTTTATCTGAATCACTTCATCTGTCAGACTGAGGTTTCACTGGTGAAATGTAAGTTAAAGCAGACAAGCCTTGGTGATGTTCCATTCTGTGCCCTGTTAGCCAGTAAATTTGTAATTTAAAGGAGAAAGCACAAAGTAGAATTTTTACATTTCTCCAAAGTCAGTGTACAAAAAAAAGGCAATTTGTAGCTCATTATATACTTCTGTTCTTTCTCCTGAAAACAACAAAACTATCACACATTTACTTACAAAAATGAATAGCAAATAGATTTTAACTCCATAGCTTTGTTCTTCTATTGAATCCTAAGAAAGCATTTTCAAAAGACTCTCTGTCATTCAGGCTTTTGAATATTTTAAGTTAAACCATTCCTAGACTCTTCTTGGCTGGTTTTCTGCTAAAGTAATAACTACATATAACTACATATAATGTAACCACACTGAAAATGAGAGGTAGGCTTTAAAAGGGGCTAAACACATGAAATACTGACTTGTTTTGAATTTAGGAGCAGAGCTAAAATATCAGCAAAATTTTCATTAAGATTGAGCAATTGTAACTTCCTTCACATTCACAGAAAATGTTGTGCATCCCTTGTCTTCTGCTGTACAGGACTGGGACTATTAAACCCTGGTAAAGTAAGGTTTTAGGGTCTACTTGACCCAGACATGAAAAATCACTCTATGTACATACTATGGAATATATTTTTAGTTTTGTTGAATAGAAAGAAAATCCTGATATTGGATATTTTGATTAACAAAGATGGGATGAGTTTGATAGCATTTCAGTTTCGAAAAATGACTTTTTCCATGGCATCAGTCCACAAATTTCAGTCAAGATCTTGTTAATGAGAGTGATGGAATTGTCATGTGAGACTGATTTGTTTAAAAAATTAGTCACTCCACTTAATGATCAAATAAAGATGTAAAAAATAGTCAAATGCAATAAAATTTTTTTTTTTCAATATTGGACTATAAATCTTACCACAGAAGAGAACTTCAAACACTTAGAGTGTGGAAGACTGGCATCCAATATCATTAAAAGATAGAATAGATAATGCAAACTAAGCTTTTTATTTCACTGTTTAATCTCATATTGAATTACTAGAAATGAGACAAAAATATCCATAAAAATAGATTATAATGCATTTCTCTAGTGTGACTTCTCATGTTCCCATGAATTCAGACACTGTTTTTGCTTCTCAGTGAACCATGGGTCTGAGACACCAGAGTGATTCCTGTAACAAACACAACCTTTTACTGTATTCTTGCTTAAAAGAGAGTGCTTGTGATTTCCACATGGATCACAGACTAAATGGTGGGGTTTTTTTCCTAAAATTTAGCTTCTGAAGCTTAGAAATTGCCTAGAAATCTCAGGCAGACAGCTGAGAGGTCTGAAATTTTAGTTCAAAGAGGTTTTTCAAACTCACAGGTTTCCCACCTTTGCAGTACACAAAGTGGTCTATGAAGAGCAATAGATTTGGGACTGTGCTGGTAATTCACACCCTGGTGTTCTGGTTTCTTGGTCTCCCTATTAATTCTGAAGGCTCTCTGGCTCCCCATTCAATAAACACTCAGGTGCTTTGACTGCCAGGTTGCTGAGAGCAAATCTCCCTGGCTGACTGCTTGTCTAGATTATTTGCTACCTGAGCACTCAGCTTTCTTCAATGGCAAGCCCTGAAACTGAAATGGCAGAGGAGGGGCTGATGCTGTTATATGCAAGCGAATAGGCACATAGAGAGGTCTAGCTCCAAAATTTTCTGTCAGGGAAAGAAGCCATACAGTGATGAAGGCAATCAGGCAAGCTGGCAGAAAGCCAGGGTACTTTTTCCCCATCAGAAATCTGCCGAGTTTTGACAAATGTTTTTTTGACACCAACACGTTTCGATTCAGTGAATCTGAACTTCCTGACTTAAAAACATGTCCCACCAGAAAATGTCCAATCATTTCTGGAAGAGAGATAGCAATTTAACTTATTAATAGAATTTAAGCTTTGTGAATTTAATTTTAAAACCAAGCCACTCTTGTATAAAAATTAAATATTTATGAGTCATAACAGTTTTGCTTAGTTTTCTTTCTCAGGGAAGGGTAACTGAACTCAACAGTGCTGTTCTAATTCATTGCCCAGCAGTACTGTGAATTCCCCTCAACAGTAAGTGTAACCCTTAAAGATGTACTACTATCTGAAATTTTCTTATCTGTTGGAGAACCATGAAATAGTTTCACGTGTTATGCATCTTGCACTCTGTAAATGTTAATGACAGTTTTTCCTCATTTAGCAGGATTTCTGCTTTTCCAGTTTGTTTAGGGTTTTGTTCTCTTGTGGTTTTCCAGTCGGTTTGTTTGGGGTTTTTTTGGGGGGAGAGGGGGTTGGGTTATTATTTTTATTTGTTTGTTTTGGTGGTATTAATGCCTGCAGCAGTTTCTCCAGATTCGTGACAGAGGAAATTTTTGAGGAAAGAAGTCTTTTGAGGGATAAGAGAAAGATATTTTTAGAGGTTGTACATGCATATTTTGGTTTTGTTGATGAAAGAGAACACCAAAAGAATCTACCGGAAACGTTGGCTATCAGCTTTCACACTGTTGCCACGCTTGTATTTACACTGGGACCTGAAGCTATACAAACCACTTCAGGCTGTGATCTTCTCTGATCACAAAGGCTAGACAGGATCAGAGCTACCCAGTGTTTAGCTGAAGGAAGTCCAAGGAAAAACCCAGGCAGCAGGGAGTGGGATGGAGGAGCATCTTTGCTTCAGAGTGGAGCCTGTTGCTGCCAGAGGCAGCATGTATCGACAGCACTAGGCCAAACACTCCTGTGTAATTAAGCCCCACTCAGCACAGAAGCAGAAGATCTAAGATGGAAACATTCCTAGATGAAGCTGTACAAACAGTCTGCGCTCCCAATTGGTTTTGTTATTCCACTTATCTGCTTTTCTACCTTTGGTAAAACTAGTCCCTTATGCCTGATCCAAAGCTCCTGTGATCTATGCATATCCTCTGTTTTCTGTTGGGATATTTTTATAATTACATTTGCCAGTATCTAAGGTGAGCAAATTCTTTTGAATACAGCACACAGCCATTCCACTCTGCATGGATTTCATTTTCGTTCACTGCTACTCAATACCGACAAATCTGATACAGCCCCACAGGTTTAAGTACAATCCAAATTAAACTTGATCATATCTCACAAGCTCTTCATTATTCCTGAGGAAATCTCTCATGTACCAATAGAGCAGCTGTTCTAATCACATTTTAATGCCTTTTGCGGATGTTTTTGTGAAACCTTTCCCCTGCTATTTTCTACTCACTATCCTGCATTACAGCTGTTGACCTCTGAGCACATGAGCAGTTTGAGACACCTTACATATGGGAAACTTTTTTCATTTTTTAATTAGTTTTACACAATCAAAAAAATTGCCCTTATCAAGAACACTTGCGTACTTGATATGATCCAGTATGAAGGGAAACTGCTTGAAATGGTTATTCAAATCCTTGCAGCTCGTTCTTCATTCTGAGGATCTTATTGTATATTAACAATTTTATCACATTTTTCTTGAGCCATCATCTTCATTTACTAAGCCATCAGCAAATAACTCAGCAGCTTTCCCCATTTTTACACTTTTCATAGCTGCATTGTATAGGTGGTGCACAATCCTGTGAAATAATCAGAATTTTCTTTATATATTTGCAAATAATTTGCAATTCATTGTAAAAATACTTTTATTAATCCCATGATATCTCACCATACACTTTGTATACTATTAAATTTATATTATCACTTCATTCATTAAGGGCATACACTACTTCAGTTGTTCATGATTCTTCTGAACTTTGTGTCATGGACAAATTTCATTAATACTCTCTCATGAATTAAGGTATTTGAGAATGTTGATCCTCTGATTCATCCTGGAGGAATGTCCCTCCCATCTTAGACTTTCCACTTCATCATTGCCATTGTTACTATCTCTATAGTAAGATCAATTTACAGACTTTGTCCTCTCCATCTTCTGCAAGTGGGATTTTATTAAAAATTTCACCAAAGTCTTTCAGCAAACTCAACTAAATTAAACCATCTGCTTCTGGACTAGATGATGCCAGAAGTCCTTTCCATCCATAACTACTTCTATGGTTCTTTATATAGATTGGCAAGATTTCTTTTATTTCTCCCCTCTAAAAGAAAGGTTATTTAGTACACTAAGTTAGACTAATATGGCCTGTTTTGCTAAACAAATTTCAAATTTGTCCAATTTTTTTATTTACCTCCATGTCTTGCCTTGAAAATCTGACAAGTATCCTGGTACATATGCTGTGATTGTTGTTTTATCTGTGTTATGCTACTCCACAGACTAAGCCTGAGTTAAATGCACTTCTCCTTCTAGGGTTGAATAGGGTTGAATTTAGTTGAAAACTAAAGAAGTTTGTTAAGTAACTAAAATTTTTTTCAGTATTCCAAATCATGGGAATACTTTTACTTAATGACCATTCATATTTATTAGTTTCATCTATCTTATCTTTATTAATCTGTGTTGTGTTTTTTGTTTTGTTTTTAATACAGTTATTTTAGCTTGGATTTGCCAGACTTTATCCCTGAGGTTTAAATTCTTGATATGTTTTCACTCTCTTAATCTGAAGATAGCTTTAAAATCTGGCATTTTCTTGATGGGAATTTAAAAGTAGAAAAGAAACAAGTCATGTGTTCATCTTTTTATTTACTTATAGGTGTTCAATTCTTTCTACTCTTTTCAGGCATTTTTCAATTAAATTATGTCTATATTTACTGCATTTTTCAAATTTTATTTTCAAATGGGGGCATAAGACATAAAAGCAGCATCTGATTCATCAATATTCAGAGATCTACAACCATTGCATTATTTGGATGAATTGCTGAGGGTTACATTTGAAGGGTACTGCCACTGTTCTGTTTCTGAACCCTACTTTTACCACGGTACCACTTGCCCTTGAACAGATTTACAAATTCCTACACGTTCCTATTTTTCATCATGTAAATGAGCAGTAAGTCAAGTGATATTCAAACAGCTCTCTCATGAAAGGATAACTACTTAATAGGACAAGGTAAAATTAATTTTAGAAGTACATTCCTGACATATTGTAGGTTGACTGGCCTATTGAACAATTATCTTTTCAGTGGTTTCTCTTAGGACAGTAATTTCAGTCCTAAGTACTGAAAAGGATGGGCTATGCCAACAAGCCTTAATATGAGAGGGAATTTTCCCTGCCTCAGGTTCTGATCGGAATGCAAGATATATTCACAGTGACAGCTATACATTTACTGAACATGTTTCAAACGAGTTGCTGGAAGCAGAGCAAACAGTTTTATCCAGTCTGCAAACCTTTCAGCTTACCAATAGAGCTTCTGTTTGAAAATTATGTGTTTGAAAATGTTTGTAATAAATGCATCTGTACATGCACTGCAATCAATATTTTCTTAAAAATGGGGAAAACTAAAATTGTTGTGGTATGCAAGCTATGTATTTTTTTCTAAATGTAGTATTAATCTTTGTTTATGTAACTTTAGCCTTGAGCTTTCTTGCTATTATTAGTTAAAAGTATCTTGCAATAAATAGCTAAATCATTGTTACCATGAGTGCTTTTCACTTTTAAATAGAGGTTATTCTTCTTTTTTTTTCAGTCTTCTTTCTTAGAAATTCTGTAATTATTTAGAAGCAGTTCTCTACATCGATTAGACAGAGCTTCAAAGCTCTGTATTTTAAGAAAAGACATTTTACTAAAAACAGATTGCATCTACAAATTTGGCTTGTGTTATTTTTGTCCAGTAGACTTTTCAATCCTATTATTTTCCCTTTTACTCCTCTTACTTCAGTTTCACACTCACAAAATATTTATAAACAAAGTCTATATAATCATCTATATATGAAATATATAATTATTTATACATAAAATATAAAATTGTTTTGAATGTAGTTCACTAAACCATTCTCAAGGACTAGCAGGTCTTTGTAGTCTAACCTCCACAAATAATTTGGATACATCTATAGGGTTTAGAGTTACATTGCTATACAGAGAGCTGGAGATTTTTGCATTTATGATGCTTCTTTATAATGGAGTTTCACCTATTAGGACTTCCTCTCACAGGAAAATTCTTGCAGTAGTTTCACTCAGATGTTAAAAGAACACACTTCCATTAACAACAGTATTGCCCAGGAACACAAGGGTGAGAAGGAGGACCCAGGAACTACACACAACCAATTACCCTTAACTCATGCTCAGTTCCTGGGACAGTTATAGAGCAAATGCTCCTGGAAACCCCCTCCAAACACACGGAGGACAAGAAGGTGGCTAAGAGCAGTCAGAAGGACTTTAAGAAGAATAGATCAGGCCTGACTAACCCCGCTGCCTTCTAAAATGACTTAATTAATGTTTTGGACAGGGGGAGAGCAGTGGCTGTCACATGCCTCAATTTAGTAAGGTCTTAGACACTGTGTCCCATAGCATGCCTATGGCCACACTACTAGTATCTGGTCTCATTAAGTGAATGAACCAGGCACGTGGAAAATTCACTGGACTACCAGTCTCTAGGGATTGTGATCAGTGACACAGGTCCAGCACGTAACTGGTAACAAGTGACGTCTTTCAGAGATTGTTACTAGAGGCTATTCTGTCAAGAGTACTTGCAGGGAATTCCACAGTTAGATACCACACAAAATGTTTTCACTGTGAGGATGGTCTAACACTACATCATTTTGCCCAAAAAGATTGTGGATTTCCTATCCTTAGAGATATTCAAAACTTGGCTTGATGGTTCTTAAGCTAGGAGATCTTATTGGACCTGCTTTGAGCAGAGAGTTGGATTCAACCTCCAGAGGTCTCTTCCTACCTAAATTATTCAGTGATTCTACAATTTATGAGATGTTCAATTGTTTCTTCTTAGTTGGTCTAATGAACAACTTCTTTTTCAGGGCACTAGATTTAATAGAACTTAAAGAAATCTGTCCAAAGGGACTGAAGTTCTTTTTAAAAATACTGTCTAAATACAGTGCACATGCAAATCAGGTCTGAAGAGATGTGCTTTCAGATTTACAAATGGTGATAAATCTGCCATTCTACCTCAAGAAAGTGTGCTGTTGTGCACCTCCTTTCAATAATATTACATGTGAATAAAATATTAGCGAATAGCAAACTATTCAAACATATGTAAAACTCCTCAATTAAACCTGGTTCTTGACAATTATAACATCTTTACAGAAATACTTTCGAGTCAGCTTTATTCCCCTGACACAGATAGATCTTTTGCTGGTATGACTGACCTGCAGGCTCTCTCAATGCAGCTAGATGGTGAAAAACAATTTGATCTTTTGCCTTGTAGGGCCAAGCTTAATCTGATAAAAATCTCTGCAATTACAGGATTCATCAGAAATAAAATCCACAGAAAAATTCAGCAAAAGACTTAATAAAGATAGAGATTAGTAAATTGATTCACCCTGCAAAGTTATTTGCTCAAAAGCTTTCTTTCTTAAGTAATACTTAACATTTTATACTACAGGGTTTTGAAGCATATCCTCAAGTACACAGACTCCTTTTTTGTAGACAAGCAGCCCATAAAATTTAACCTGGGACCAATTTAACCTGATGCAAATGAATACTTTGATTCATGTAAGATTTGCACCACTACATCAGTGGAAAGTAAAGAGTCCCTGTATTATTTGGGATCCTTTTCTATTAGCTACATAATTTCAAAAATATGTCACAAGTTTAGAATTCTTTTTTTTTATATTTTCATAAGTATCCTTAATGAAAATAAAATCTGCTTGCTGGGTTACTTAGTTTTTATTTGGCAATCACATTTCAGAAAAATTTTACAAGCCCTGGTAATTCCTGCAGGAAAGAAAAAGGGCCTAGAATATTTAATTAGTTCTTCTTCCTTATGCCTATACCTTATGTCATAGAGCCTTCAAATCATTTAGTTTTCTAAGTTTCAGAATTAATACATGCTAATCACACACTCACCCAATGTGCCATTAATCTGGATCTGCAAAAGAGCTATTATGCCTTGCTTCACTGTTTTTTTCACAAGAGCATCCTTCTCTAGAAAAGCATTATGATTTTACCAGCTTTTTATTTTTGAGTAGCAACCAATTGGTTTTGAAGCAATTATTGAATATTAAGTTTCCTCTGTGTGGTTTGATGTGACCAAGATTCCTCTGAGCTTCTTCTTTTAGTTGAAAAGTCAAATTCCCTATCAGATACCAAAGTTATTGCAAGTGATTTTTACAATGGCTTTGATTCCCAGAGGTACTGTAAATAGTGAAGAAATTGACTAACATAGTTTTTCTTCAAGAACAGCAAGTGTGAAAGGACAACAGGTTCACAACTGATTACCATTTGAATCAAGGCAATAAGAAAAGATCTTTCTGTAACATAGCCATGTACAGCAGATATAAATTGCAACATTGGCAACATTTCTATTTAGCATCCTGAGGTTAAAAATTATTTAGCAAAGTGTAATGATTAAAGTACAATACAAGAATTCAGGAACATTTAATACCACTGTTCTCAAAAGGGCATGTTTTAGAAATTTTGATCATACTGCAATCTGCTCAAAGCTGTTAAAGTATGGATAATTTCGTTCAATTTTCCAGTAGGTTTCTGCCTTGAATAAGTAAATAGTGGGTAATGGTTTGTGTCAAAGTCCTTGTAACACTCCATTAAACATAAAGCATGACAATCTGATCAGATGTCTCTTTTATAGTCAGAAACTGACTTGTGACTTTGGGAGTTACTCAGCTGCATCAGGTCACATCAGAAGTCTAGTCTTTTCATCTTCTAAAAATCCCTTATGGCTTTACATCTGACAAATTTTGAATCATAGCATCATGACCTCACTTTTAAAACTGCATTTGATATAGTCCAAGCACTGTTACTGAATGGAAAGTAGAACACTCTTCTGCTGGGGACTATATAAAAGGAAATCCTCTTTTCTTTTTTTTTTTTTTTTTCTTTTTTTTAAAATGCTTTAGATTAAATCATATCCTTAAGCTTCAAGTATTTCACTTACATGAAAAGAAATTAGAGTCCAGCTTAAAATTCACACAAAACCAAGAGAACTCAGAATCATATGTCCATTCAAACATTAATAGTTTATGAAGAAGTGTTAAAAAACAATCACTCATTTAAATAACTTAGAATAGAGATTCTAGACATATATAGCATTAGAGATCCTCTAATGTGTTGTGCATAGATATCAGTAGACTCTGCCTATGTAAAGTCTTTGTTACATTTAAAGTAATATTAAAAATCTAAAACATTATGATTCCCCAAATGAAACAGTCATCTTTCAGAAACTATTTGCCCATTTCTTTCTTTCCTGCAGGGTAATCTCACTTGTCTGAAGTTCCGAGAAAAGGGAAGGTTAGAACATAGTAAGGGAGGGAAAGAGTAAAGATTCAAAGGATAGAGGACAGAAGAACATCAAGGGAAGGTGGAGCAAAAAACCAGCTTGTTCCCAATATTCACCAGAGTGGGAGATCAGTGGAACCTCTTTAATAGGAGCAGTTTCAGTGAATTGAGAAGAGAACCATTGAACACAATAAAACAGACATTTTACACTTTCCAAATTACTTCTCAAAGCCAAATGTGTGGCTTTGCACCTTTGGCATATTGAAGTTTTACAGTTTGTAGCCAAACCTTAGCTTTTTCCCTATCACAGGGAGGGACTTAAATCATGCTCCCCTCCTGGCTAATGTTATAGAAGATATGGTCTATCATTCTTGGAACACTGAAATTGTGAAAACAATTTGATGGTATTATAAACAGTGTTTCTATAAAATCACTAACATTTTAGATGTCTAACTTTATACAATAACATATGACTGATCTATGACAGTCCACCTAATACAGTATGCCACCTCTCACTCAAAGCCATTCCTTCTCACATTCTTGGTAGAGTACTGCTACTGAAGCAAAAAATGAATGAAATGAAAAAGAGGTGATGTCCATCTATTAGTATTATCTTAGAGTGCACTAGATGACAGTCTTTGCAGAAAGAAAAATCTTAACTCTGTTTTATACAGAAGTTTTTGTATGGACTTGCTAGTGAAATCACACTTCCTTTCCTACAATTCCCTAACTTGACAATGGATTTTTTTGGGCAACATTCTCAAAAGTTTTGTTGTTGAAATATAATTTCAGCATCATCACTGCTACTTTTCTACAATAGTAAGTACAGATTATATTTCAATATTGTGTTTAATTTGAAACTATAACTTGCAAGTAGTTCCATCATATTCTGTCTTTTTCCATGAAGCTTGTCTTTTTGGAACACCCATGTCCAGCAGTGTGTTGTCCTTTACCTCTGCCTCATGCAGCAAAGCTAGGGGAAAGTGTTAATTTTCTTCACAATGGGGCAGTGTTTTGGATATGTGCTAAAAACACAGTTTATAACATAGGAATGTTTTTGTTATTGCTGGGAAGAACTTACACAGAGCCAAGGCTCTTTCTGCTTTTCCTACTGCCATGCTGAAAAGGAGTCTGAGGGAGCATGGGAGATTGGGAGGAGTCACAGCCAGGGTAGGTGACCCAAACTGACCAAAGGGATATTCTAGACCATATGACATCATGCTCAGTATATAAAGTGAGAGTAAGAAATGAGAAAGGGGGGAGATGTTTGGAGTGTGTGGTTGTGCATCCTCTGTCCGCCCCCAGGGTGACAGAGTGATAGATTTTGTCTTCCCAATTCACCAGTACATGTGATGGAGCTCTGCTCTCCTGGGGATGGCTGAACACCTGCCTGCCCTTCAGAAGCAGTAAGTTAATTCCTTGGTTTGCTTTGCTTGGAGGTGTGGCTTTTGTTTTCTCTATCAAATGGCCTGTATCTCAAGCCATGAGTTCTCTACCTTTTACCCTTCAGATTCTCTCCCTGATCTCTCACTGGTAGGGGAGTGAGTGAGCAACTGCATGGGGCTTGGTTGATGGCTGGGCTTAAACCATGACAACCATACAAAGCAGAGTATTGGTATAGAAAATAATACATTTTAATCAATTAGAAAGAATAATAATAACTTCCAGTTAATTCAAATCAGCTTCTTAAATCCCTTCTATAGAATAAGAGCCATTAGTAATATTAAACTTCAGTAAGGAAAACACTCTCTTTTTTCTTCATGGTTTGGGAAAATGTAGTTAAAGTATGGTTCATGCTCCTGACTTAAAGCCTCTGATATGAACTGAAAAATTAAAGGAAGTTTAGTCTAAATTAGAGCCTTTTAAAATATCCACAAAATAGTAACCTATTGTTCTCATGGGATTTCAAACTCTTATGCTTAATATCCAATAGATAGGCAAAGGCAAACCCTAGACCAAATATTTGGTGTAACTTGAGTTTTGCCAATTATTCTTTCTTCTTGCTGGCTGAAAAAAAAATCTTAGTGTAATTGTACCCTGGAGAAAAACAGTTTCTTACAAAGCATAAAGCCAGGTGCAGGAGAGCTTTTATTACAAACAAACAACCTTAAACTGAGGCCTGTGACCTGTTTAGGACTGTTTAGGATTTAACTAATTGTAAAATAGATACCAAAACACCGAGATATCCACTGTGTTTCATATTTAATTAATTGTTCTAATGAGCATCAAAGATAGGGATTTTATATAATTCTCAACAGACTTTTTTGTTAGTAAAGTCATTAAGGAAGTATAGAGAAACAAAATTTTTAAAAAAGGAAAATAACATTTTGCATTACAGAAATAAAATATTTATGAATCTTTTGAGACAAACATTTTAATATGAAATAGCACAATTAACTCTTGGGCAATGTTTTCTTATTAACATCATACTGTGATGGGAGTTGTCTCAGAAAGTTTATTTACATTTTGTTTAACAAAGGAAGAAATATAGATAGTTTTCACCAGAATTCAGAAAACTTCTTGAATTAAATCATTACAAATGCAAACAGGATGGATTTGAAAAGGGAAATTCTAAACACTTCAGGTATTTAATACTGATATCATACAAAAAAGAGTCTTTGACCCCTCTCCAGAAGTGAACATGATAGCTGTCCCATTGCATAGTCCTCTTTATGTTCCACAATGCCTAACTGCACAGAAGAGAATTTCATCCTTTATACCTTGAAATCAAGAAGTCCATGAACCATGCACTCATCTCTATGACCTATAGTTATCATAGTAGGATGGTCAGAAAATACATGCTAGTAAACAAAAAAAAAGTCTCAGTGAAAAAGTCATAGAAAATTAACAACTAAGTTTCATTATTCACAATTTTTCTTTGCAGATATTTTCTTTGCAGTATTTTCTTTATATTGTCAAATTTTAGGCTTTTACTAAAAACTGACATTCTTTTGCTATGACTATAGCCAAGTTCAGCATTCTTCATTCTCTATTCTACGTTTAAATGAATTCACTACAGGCCATAATTACATTTGAGTTTAACAGAACTCTGGTGTTGACAGCAGGTGGCAAGGTTTTGGTAGTGGGGGCTGGAGAGGTGACTTCTGTAAGTCAGTCAGACAGAGCCAGCCTAGCCAGCTCCCAGATGGACCCACTACTGGCTAAAGCTGAGCCCATTATAACATATTTTAAAACGGGTAAAAAATGTGGTGTGGCAGCTGTTAGAGGAGTGAGAAATATGTGGGACAAGCAACCCTGCAGACACCGAGGTCAGTGTAGAAGGAGGGGGAAGAGTTGCTCCAGGGGCCAGAGCAGAAATTCTCCTGCAGACTGTGGGCAAGACTATGGTGAGTCAGGCTGTGCCCCTGTTTTTCTGTGACAGGAACTAATGAGAGGCCTTCCTGTTGTTATCTCAGCCCCTGAACATACTTGTAGTATTTTTGTCTCCTGTCCTGCTGAGGAGGGGACCTGAACCAAATGGGCATCAGGTGGCCAGCCAAGGTTCACACATCACAGTCCTGTGTTGTATCCAGTATTGGCAAGCCAAACTCAGTACAACTGTGTAAATAAAATATAGTCAATTTCATGAGGTTGGATAGCTGAAGTTCATTGATAACTGGTAGGACGAGCAATTTCTAGTAACAGCAGATTTTTACATAGGTGATAAATGGAATAGTCTTAACAAAGAACTCACATGAAAAGTAAGTGAACTGTGCCCTTTATAAAAGCTAGATACATCCCACTGTGAATCAGAACAGCTATGAGAGGTCATTCTGTGCATAAGACCCTCCTTCTCTGAAATGCTAATGAAGCACCTTCATGGACAAGAAAATTAAATTCTAGTGACTTTGGCTCATATCAGATTAAAAACAAATTCGTTATTTTAGGACCTGCAGCAAAAGGTATTTGGGAATCACTCACCAGGTCAGGGCAGACAGAGTGTAGTGACCAGGAATCAGGAAGATCAAGGACATAGAAGCAGAATGGACACAGTAGTCATTTTCTCAAAATCTGCTTCTGGAAGCTCTGGGCTGCTTGTGAGCTTGAAGTGCAAAGTCTGGAAAGTGATCAGATCCATCCTCTTTATGATTTTATTTTTTTTTTCTTTTCTCCAAGGCATTTTACCTGTGGAAGGAAAGAGAGGGAGACTTGGGTCATGATGACCAATTAAAGGTCTATCATTTGTGTGCATGAGCACAAAGAAGCAGTTCCTAAAACCCAATAAGGGATCAGCAGATGAAACAGAAAAGGGAGGTGACAAAGTCATTATCAGCACACAGAGCCCCAGCAAAATTCCTTTGGAGTAGGCAAAAAGAGGGATTTTCCCTGTGATGCAATAACCAGCTAAGTTATGTTCATGTAGGACACATTTCCAGACTTTCTTTATTATCTACTGATCTCCAAGGCTGCACTGCATTCATTTAAGAATCACCATTCTAGTATATCCACTTGCAGGATTAGCTCATATATATTCTATCCTTTATACTTATTTTGAGGAAAGAATCAACATTTTTAGAATCATATCCCAGCTTAAAAACATAACTAACAGAATTCACTAAAACTCTGTGTTTATAAGTACCTAGACTTTGATAAGTGACTAAATCTGGATGATTGATGAGGATTTTTTAGTAGTGTTTTCTGTGTTTCTGCTAAAGAGAAAAAATTCTGATATACAAGATTCAATTTTCAAAGTAAATGTATTGCATTTTAATACATATACAACTGGCCCTGGCATACTTCACTAATAAACTTCTTCAACTGCCTTAAAATAAAGAAATGGAAGAAGTCATATTAAGTGATCTGAAATGACTAAATTATAGAAAAGAACAGCATGCACTCCAAAGCTGGTATATGAGCGCCTCAAAATTTCTGGGAAAAAAGCCAAAAATTTGTGTGCACCTTAGTCCCTCATCCAGCAGAAAGTATTTATCAGTTGCGTATTCCATCATTTGTTATGTATATCTCCACATTTCCCTTCAATAATTGTTTACCGAGATTTAAATTGCATAGTAATTTAGTCTTTAGTTAGGCTTACTGTTTATTTCAATATTTATTTAATTTAGAATAATAACCAATAGAACAAAACTGTTGCCTGAGACCATGTCCCCATTCCTATAGCATGCAAAATTGTCCAGTAAATTAAAATAACCAACAAGAGCTGTCAAGCTCCATAGTGTCATTTCAAATTAATCTCTGTAAGAAAAGTCAGGCTTTATATTATTAACAACAATAACTGTAATACATATTTTTCCTTAGCAAAATGCAAAAGTGACAGCACAGATCTCAAATGCCAATTAATACAGACAGCAGAAAACATATTTTGAGAGAAAGATGAAACAGCTTTCTATTGCTTATTTGTGATGCACTGTAAGAGCAATAGAGTAGCTGATGTACATGCCCATTATATTGTCTAAGACACAAATGTGCGCTCAGTAGCAGGAAGTCCCTGCCCAGCTGATAAGAAAGGAGGACTACTCTACACTATTCAAAA
>VXBC01006898.1:984360-1006043 GCA_013399945.1 Ploceus nigricollis | reverse complement strand
AATAAATAAAAAAAAAAAAAAAAAAAAAAAAGAGGTTATAATTGGGTTATTATTCAGCCTGCTTTAGTTTTGAAAAGCCTATTTTATTTTTAACCCTTAGAGAAATTTTCCAAGCAGATTTGAGTTTTAGAATTGTTAACCTTTTCTATATTTTAGGATTATTGGTCTATTTAAAAGTTTATTATTAGAAAAGAGGATGGTTATTTTATTTGCTCTATCTTAAACACCTATTTCTGAACTATTTAAAAAAAAATTGTGCATACATATTCAAGAAACAATTATAATTTAAAAACATTATTATTAATCCTCTGGAAAAAACAGAACAATTCAAAGTTAATAAAGTCAGAACAATGATAAGAATATATTAACAGGCTTTTAAGTTTGGGATACATTTCATTTAATGAAATTGCCACTATGATTGTCAGTACTAAATGAATTATAAATAAAATATATATTCCCTATGTGACCTGGTGGTTGGAATTCAGCTCCAGGGATCAGACCAAATTAATTTGATACTGTTATTTCAATATAAAGCAATAATCTGCAACAGAAGATCACCACACACAAAGTGTGAAAAATCTTTGCTATGCACTGAAAAATGCCAGCAATCAGAAAGACAAGAGGCAGATTTATTTGCTGTCTTCAGCAAAGTCAGAGAAATACCTGAAGTAATATATATTAGACCTCAAAACATTTTATGGGCTGAAGGGAAGTTAAAGTGAGAGTATGAGTGTAAATCACATGTGGAATTGTGGTGGAATTAATGAAGTAGGGCAATTGCTTTTTTCAGTTATAACTTTTAGTGTTCTTCATTTTGCAGTTTGTACTGATTTAGAATCCAGAGACAGTATCAGAATGGAAGAAAGTGACTTTACAGGACTGCTTCTGAGTGTGGAAGTGTCTGTCTTAGGTTGAACTTTACTCTGGGCTTATTTAGTAGGGTTCTGGAAAGAGTGCGTCATACAGAAGAAGAGATAAAATACAGGGTTTCAGATTTTCTTTTTTGTAGTTGTGCAGGTGATAAAACATATGGTTCCTCTTATTTGCAGAATTTTATCATTACCATTCTTATAATGGTCTGTAATCTAATCAGAGTAACCAGAGTAAATGCCAAATAATCACTTTGTTCCCCACCTATACACCTACTTTAAAAATATTACTTGCCTTTGGAATAATAGCTGCAGCTACATGCACAGCTTAGTAACTCTTGGGTAACTATGGAACATTGAAGAGAGTTTAAAAATTACTTCCACGGGGCTATATCATGCTAATAGCCACAAGGTTATTCATTTTGACTGAGGAATATGAGACTCTGTGGTCAGAGAGACTGAATCATCAGGGGCTTCTAAGATTAATATTGTCACATAATCTTTGGATCATCTACCCATCCGCTTGTTCAAGAAGAAAAGTCTGGGAGCTTCTAGGGAAGCACTGCTACCTACTGCCCCAGTTTACTTCTACACTTTTCCTCAGGTACCAGTGTTAAAGGTCAAAGTGACAGTTTTAAAGGCCCATGGCATACTGCAAAGGCTCTTCCTTCTTGTTTTGTTTTCTGGGTTTATTTTAGTAGAACTTCAGTGCAGTCTCCTGGCTCACTCAAAACCTTTAAAAGCACAGCGCATGTAACCCAAAACCACTGAAATGGAACAATAAATGCAAACACAATATTTAGTATGAAAAATAGCATTCATACTACACTTCCTTCTCGTTCTTTATAAATACCAGCAGAGGTGACTTTGAGGAGGAATGCTGGACAATAGCCACACACACATCGTGCCAATTTTACCTTAGACAGATCTAAGATATATTAAATGGATCACAGGATTTGTACCATGATTTTTTACAGCATTTTCCTCCATTACAGATGTTTCATGGGATTTGGGGACTTTTGACCTTAAGGATCACACCCACGAGTCAGTATGTTCTGTGATCCCAGTAATGAGAACGGTTCTACATAGTTCTTGGATATTTTTGTTCATCTATTTCTACACAGTATTTTTACAAAGCACGACCAACTATGAGCTCCTCTATTTGTCTGCCAACATATTTTGAAGAGTTTCCATGGTTTAGACAATACCTATGCCTTATGCCCTACTTAAGGTGAGAATAAAAGTACACAGCTTGAAAAACGTACTTCTTAGAAAGCTCTATCAGCCTGTATTCATATGGATAAGTTTCTAGAACAGGGAACTGTACAGAGTTCTGATTTGCACTGTAATACTTGGGATGTGGAAAAAATCCACATTGTGTAAAAGGACTTTTATCCTGTGTAGGAACATGTTCATGGAGTTTGACCAGTGATAACTGCAGCATGAAATGTTCATCTCCAGACTTGCTTATGAAAAGCAGGGGTCTACAGCTAAATGAAAAAAAGTGTTTTGTGGGGGAGCTAGAAGTAGTGACTTGTCACTGCTTGTCAATAAACCAGCAATGAGCTTCTGCCTCTGAGAGGCAAACTAAGATGACTGCAAGGAGATAACAGGTATGAAATATCTCAGCTCCCTTGCCTGTTATCATTGATCTGAGATTGCTTGCTAGAGCCTGAGTGAAGCCTGTGCCTGACCTAATTGGCATTTAAACATGTACCTGCTCCCTGGCCGAACCGTGTATCTTGCCCTTGCCTGCCCAAGCCACACTCAGTTCACTCCAGGCTCCCTTCAGTGAAGCCATGTGTCGCTTTACTGCCACCTCAGTTGTTTCACGCAGGCCTGGGGTGTCTCTCAGGCTCTTGTTATCAAACACAGCCTACAAGCTGTGTTTTACATTCCTTTGTAATTTGTCTCACACTTCACCCTCAGGTCATAAGACTAACATTGCTTCTTACAAGAGAGAAAAATTTTGTTTGACCATACTCAAACCGTACATGGCAGCAGTTTTCCCATCATGGCAAAACAGTTACAGATCATATAGAGGACTCTGCTGAAAACATTTCTCTGTCCCTCCATTAACTAAACTAATCCCAAAACAGATTTTGTAAAAAAAAAGCTTTCTGTATTCAGCCAAACACAAACAATATGCACAGAACACGGCCGAAATAGCAAGCTTGCACAAGGGTTTTTTCTAAATTTATGCTTTGCTTGAAAACATGTCTGGACTTCTCTTTGCCCAGTTGCACCCAGATATATGTAGCAGCAAACACAAAATACTGATGCACTGTCTCAACACCTTCTCTTTGAGATTGGGGAACTGCATATTTTTGGGGTCATGACTAAAGCCAGACAACCTGGGTGAGCACATCACAGAAACCAGGGCATGCTATTCAACTCAGCTTCTATTTGTTTCTGTCTCCCTCTTTAGAAATAATATTTAACTGTAAGGTGTCCCTTCAGCCCGAAGTTCTGCCCCCAGCCTCACTGCCCGAGAAAATAAATCAGTAGCTTCATTATAGTAGATGAGATAGCATTATCTAAAATCTGCTCTCCTACATATTTCTGAAGGGTTTTTGGAAAAAAAAAAAAAGTCTGTTATTTCTTCCCTGGTTTTATAATTGTCACATTTCCTTTTATTTTCCCCACAGAAGTTTCTTTCGGTTTAACTCCACACCACCTGCAGAATGGTAAGAAATAGGTAAATTAATAAGCATGCTATATTTTACAACACATTAGTGAGAAATCCTTCTTTTTTCACATCTTCTGCAACTTAGTGAAATAGCTGAGCTGTGTGGTAACTCTCCTAGAAAGTTTGGTTACAAATTCTATTTTTGATAGTATATTTGTTGCACCTAAAGGTAAAATGTTTCTTGGAGTACTCTCTTATTAACTATTTTCATAATGTAATAGACATTAGCTTCAAAATGTCAGTTTCCCAGATCAAAGTTTCCTATTCTATCCTGTGCCCTTATTGCCCCAAACCATCCTTTCAATAAGCCTATGTTTTGTTCCATCTAGTTGTAACTGAATGTCTCCAGGTAAAATGAAGCCACAGAATTTGTTGGCTCTTTCCTGATTGTCTTCATTCTTCCACAGGGATTTTCTTTCAAGGTCACATGCTTGACAATATTCTTTCCAAATGCAAGGAGGGATGGATGTTAAGTGCCTGTACTGCTTTTTTGACTCTGTTTCCCCCAATTCAAGTACATGGCACTGCACAACACACTCATCCCTAGTTTCTTACTAATGATATAAAGTAGGTTATCTTTCATGGTCACAGAGCACTTATTCCAAGTTGACCAATGTGCTTTCCCTGTGGAAATGGGTGGAGGTCCTGCTTGCTCTGAGTTATGTCATCTTACAGGCACTGGGATCATGACCTGAGGGAAATTACTTTCATTTTTGTCTGTAATAGAGGGAAAGGATGTTAACCTTCCCTCCCTTTGTGTTTTCCTATACCTTGTGTGTTTTTACTGATACTCTCAGCTGCATTCCTACAGCCAGCTGTCTGTGTTTTTAGTGAGGATAGGAACTGATTTCTGGCCCATGTTGTGTTATAACTTCCAAGCAAAATATCAAAAGGTATGTTCTTTGATATCTTCATTGACAGTATTCCGGACCTTAACTGGGTGTGTGCAGAAATATGCTCTTCAGACAGCAGACATGGCTTCATGTTTGGAACTTTCAACTGCATTTGATACCCTACCAGGTTCTGACGTTTTATTTGCCAATATGAAATCATACCAAAATTCCAGAAGCCATGGTACCATGATCCTCTTAAATGTCTCTCTCCTATGCGCCTTGCTTCACTTTCATGACAAGGTATTCTGAAAATACCAACATACAATGCTAGAATAAGCAGTAATTTTTAGATATTTGATGAGAAGAGTCACTTATGCAAAAATCATAGAACTCAGAGGAATGAATAGTGTACTTTTCTGGCAGATTTATCACATGGTTAACTGCATTAATTGGAAACCCAAGAGCCATTCTGGCTGGAAACACAGTGGGTCACTTGTCTGATCCTCACAACACTCTTCTAAACATCAGTTGGCAAATTCTCCCCAGCTAAAACTCCACATGACTGTTTCTGTGAGTGTTCTTCCCTTCATATCCTTGCATGTGCTTCTTGAGTAATTCACAAATGTTTTCTGACATGACCCTAACATGTTCTTCTTCCTTGGGAACTTATGAACCCTCTTTTCAGACTAAATCAATATCCCTCTTCTTTCGAACATGCTCTTTTCTAGGGCTTTCTGAGGTGAGCTTAACAGAGATGAAGAGACACATATTTTATGTTAGCTCATTTTTGAGTGCTTAATTGTCATAGAATAACCCATAAAACCTCAATCCATCAGTTTCAATCCTTTTTGTCATGTCGTATTTTCATCTCAAAGTTACTTAGCCATGTGCAAGTCTGGTACTGGTCCAATCATCTTAACTGACCTGAACATGCAGCTTTAATCTTGATCCCATACAAATCCAAAACTCTTGAATGAGATTTCCTTGTATCAGAGACCATGGGATTCTGAGTGCAGTCAATGTGTTCTGAGCATGCTTAATTCTTAAAGCAGGTATCTGGGAAAAAAAAAAAAAGGAAAATTCATTCCCTTCCAATTGAACATGTTTCTTGTGTTAACACCCTGTAGTCAAAGCACTCTCCCAGGAAACAGAAGTGAGTTTACCATCAGGTTTCACCTCTTACATTCAGTGATCCAGGCTATACATAAAAAGTTAGTCTGAGACCAGGTCAAGCAGCTCCTGTAATAGGACTGGTCATTCAGGCTTGCAGAATTCAAAAGGATCAGATAGGCAGAAGACATGAATCAGGTTTAGCAACCTGTGAAAAGGGTACTCACAAGAAGTTGGTGGATGAAGAAAAGATGAATAGATGTGCATGGGATATAATTCCAAAGACAGAGCATCCTGAAGCAAACAATTTTCAGATAGCATACATTCAGAATCCTCCATTCCTTCAGTTCTGCCAATGCAACATTGTATAGTATTTATACAGGATTTACTGTAGCCCATTTGACGTTCATTCTTGTAGCTTCATGTTTCTTGCCTATAGCACATTCTGTTTGCTCTGTCTCTGCTTGGTTGACAAGCCTCAGATACTGGATCCAGCTCTTCCTTTTAGTTCTGCTCTCTGCAATTTCTGTTTTAAAGACATTTCAAACTCATCCAAATGCATTTTTAAAAAGGAAATTTCTGATGTGAATAAGATTATTCTGATATTTAAGTTTTTAACATGTCCATAAGATATATACCATCTTTCCATGACATCTAAAGAAGCAGTGGATGGGGTCCATGTATAGGTCCTGGCATTTCCTCAAGCCCTACTAGTCCAGTGAAGAATGGATATAGACTGGGCAAGAGTGTATAAAATGCAGTACTGATGTCTTATTTCTAATGCCCTCCTACTATCTCAGTACCTCCACTGGTCACATGCAGAATCCTGACATGGAGTCACTCCTGAATTGCTCAGGAGCTGCAGGACTTGATTGTCTTGTAAAGGGATCTCTCAACTCATCTCCCTTCAATAATGGCTGTGGGAGAATTAAGTTTACCCCACTTTTAAAAATATGGCATACAGTTCTACACCTTATCAGCTTAATAAAGCCCAAGGGTATGAATCCCTTAATCAACAGTTTTTAGGTTCAGACACAGTCTTTATCAACTGGGTAATTTTAGAGAGATGTTTATAATAATTTCTATAACATGATCTTTTCTCCACTTCTCCTTTCTCAAGCAACCTGACAACCTTTTCTGTGACTTTCTCTTTAGCTGACATTATTGTCAGTATTGTTGTGAGTCATTGTAAAATGTCACTGCCACAATCCTGAAACTATCACCAACAGTCATAGGTATAGTCAGACACATTTTAAACACCTTGATGTATTGATCTAAGTTCGTGAATCTGCTTCCTTTGTCACTGTCAAGGGTGAAATCCTGCCATTTGAAGAGGTATATGGAAGAAATGGGTTGATGTCAAATAACAAATCAGGTTAAAAGCAGATAAGAAAAAAAAGCATATGGAAAAAACTATATCAGAATGTGAACTACTTGCCAGCTGTATAGAAAAGGTCTGGAGAAGACAAAATTCAAGACTTTCTTCAGAAGTCATGACACCCTTCAACTTCAAACCTGTTGCATCACTGTTTACATTGGTCAACAAGGGTTTAAAGTTATAAATCTTCCCTAGAAGGAGAAAGAAGAAAAAAAATACCAAAGGAAATATCTATAGCAGCTCTGAAAGATACCTTATTCCCCCAAACCATTAAAAATGTCAACTTCCCCCTCCTCTCCTCTGTTTATATAATTCACTTATCAGAGTTACATGTCAAAATACTGCAGTACACGGTTTTCTTTGTAGCATCTCTAGATCAAATGGAAAAGGGATGTAATTCTTTAAACTGTGTAAAAGAGAATCAAATTAGACAGATATTAAGAAAGAGCTAGAGTCTATTCAGGGACTTTTTTACTTCTTAAGAATTTTTTTAAATTTATTGGGGAAATAGGGAAACTGCCTCCTGCAGTAAAAAGGACTGTCAGCCGTAGAGANGAAAGGAAAGGAAAGGAAAGGCTTCTGCAACATCTAGAATAAAGAAATCTATCCCCTGTTTTTGTTATAGATATCATATTAAGCAAAGAAAGGAAAAGGTGTATGAATATGTGAAAGTGTAGAGCTGCAGGGAGGGAAGTCTAAGAAGAATCAAGCAACCATGAATATCCTGGAAGCAAGACTTTCACATGCAGCAGCATAAAGGCTTCCTGTGAATATCGAACTTTCTTATTACATAATACAAAAAAGGGCTAAGGCAGCATAAAGTGAACACAATTATATATTATGCTGTATATTATCAGAAATTAATACAATACCATTTCAAAGAGATTTATGACAGTGGTATAGCTTTTCAGTGGTTAAATAAAGACCTTTTTGCACAAAACTGGCTGTCACCTCTGCTAAGTGGAAACACATGCATTTTCATTCCACTGCATATAACAGAGGCATTTTATCCTGAAATTTAAAAAGCACACCCAATACATCAGTAATCAACCTGCATCTAGGGCTGCATATAGATCTAGGGCACGTGTGGAAGCTTATGTGGAGTCATATAGGCATGTGAATACATCCCATTTCAGCTGAAACTTAAAATTTTATAGAGTCACGTAACTCAAGTTACTCATGATGAACTCTTCATATTTTTCTGCATTCATGACTCACATTTCTGAATGCCACCTCCAATCTCTTACTTGCCTCCCTACCCCCACTCTCAGCCTCACCACCTTTTCTTCGTATGGTGCAATGCAGAGTACAAAGAAATAAAACTATAGAGAAGATCAATATAGTATATAGAAAGGAAAATGATGTTGATTTGCTCATTTGCTCCCCTCTGTAATAAGAGTGACTAATCTGCAGTAAAGTTCTCCAAAATTTCCTCAAAAACGGTTTCTGATGCAAGACACTAGATGGTGTCTTGGTTGAAAGGAGAATTTTACTACTGGCAATGGGCAAGTGACAAGTCTCCCAGTCATCTAATCTGTCATGCTGTGTATCTTCAATTCCCTGTCCTTAACCTGAAGCCTTAGTAGGAGGAAGCCAGACAGACTTATTTCAATATTTGCTACAATTTTTTTTCTTAAATACTTGACAGAATTTGAAGCATTAATTTTATTTTGAATTTTATTTCTGGGTGTGACTTTGGATGGGTTGTTGTGGCTTTGAGCAGTCAGGAGTGAGGGGCTGTTTAATCCACAAGACTAACAGAATTGTATTCCATGCTTACTTTAGTTTAACTTTTTGTGCCTGTTCAGTCATAGCCATTCTGAACCACAGGATGTACTTTCCTGCCTATTTCTGCAATGGCTGCATCAAATCTATTCACTTCAGAAACAGTCTTCCTTTGATAGAAAACCTCTTAGATACAAAATGACAATTGCTGTCATTAAAATTTTCACAATCTAAAAGCTATAAATGTTCAAATAACAATTCCTCTAGCATGCAGCAGATAAAAACTGTGCTTTGATTTACTTCTTAACACATTACTGAAGTCATCTCTTTGAAAGCTTTACAGCATGATTATTTCCCAGCAGCAGGGTATGCAGAGCCTAATTGAAACAATTAAGGTGACATCTAACAGCTTCAGTTGCATTTTGAGGATATCAGTTTGTATTAATATATTTCCATATGAATAACATTAAAATGTATGTAATTCTGTCACCCTTTGGATAAATTATAATCTTAGGGAAAAATTTAAAATTCCTCTTCCAAACGTTTGAATGTGGTTAGGGAAAAAGGACTGCCTGTGCCTATTTACTAAATAACCAGTACCACATCCTGCAAAAGAAACACATTTATCCAGGACATGAAATGCTGCCTCTTGGTTGTGTATCATTTCTGATAGTGGCTATCTGTTATAATGGAAAAAGCATCAGTGATGCATCAGGATCTATCTGGCAAGGCACTGCAAGGTTCTCAATCACTTGGTCTCTGCAAGGTGACAGATGTTGCAGTTCATGCTTTTTTTCTACAGAAACTTCAATACACTGAAAATGTCAAGTTACAGCAGCATAAAGATCTCCATCTATTTATTCCAAACTGAATATAAGACAAAAGTCACAGCACAGAATTGACTGCCTCTGATGCATTAGATGTGTTTCTCTCATTCTGAAATTCTATCACTGCCTCTATTTCTTTTTAAGTAATGCAGCACCATTTCAATCAAGATCAGAATCACTGTGTGGGTCCCACAAACCTGTGCCAGTTGAAAAGTTTTCATCATGAATCAACCTGTATTGCCTCCCCCTTTGGCTACAGCCAGTGCAGAAAGCTTTTCTGGCATGGTGCGACGGGGTTACACCCAGCCCTCTGTGCTGTCCAGCCTGCTCTGTTCTCAGTGCCTGTCCCTCTTACTCTCTGAGCTTCAGAGATAAATTAAGACACGTGTTCAACAAAAGAGTGAGGCAAACAATGGGAGGGAAAAATAATAAAAAAAAAAGCCTGATGGTGGTTCAGAATAGGAAACACTGCTGGTCACTGTTATCTGATTTCAAACCATTTTAAGTTTTAGAGATAGCAACATAAGCAGAAGCCAGGTTTCAATTTATAATGGTAAATATAGAAACAGGAGGCTAGGCAGGGAGGACTGCTGTTCAATATATCATGCTTGGTATATGCTGTGGATTTCCAGGTTTTCTCCGGTGACATCTCCCTTAAAAATACACACTGAAAATGTGAAGCTTCTTTGTTTTTCCTTCAAGGGTTCCACAGCTACTTATGGAGAGCTTTTTGTTTTCCCTTTCATTAACTGGCTGGTATTGCTTTTCCTTTCTCTCAAAGTCATTATAACAGTCTTTTAAAACAAGAGGTTTATCTCCCTCCCTCTGCCCCAAATTATTAATACTTTGCAGTGCCCTCATTTAGAGGCCAGAACAGTTTTTTATGCAGCCTTAAGGAGAGGAAAGAGAGTGTAAATCATTAATGATTCATTTGTAGCCAAACCTTGGTATATGAGATTATATTCTAGGAGGTAATTTTCCTTTAAAATAACATATTTAAAGCTGCTACAACCCCTAAGGTTGTGTTGACATGTTTTGTATTCATTCAACCCCCCAAAACATCCCACTAAGAGGAACTACTCAGCATTCTGATATTTCACTTTATGTTAGGTGAGTGAAAAAAGGAGTACCAATTTGAAGCAAGAACATTATAAACAGCAGCCCCTAAATATTTTCACCTCCTTTCTTAAGTTGAAGAGGTGGAGAGGAGGAGGGGAATATGCACTGTAAAAGTTACACAATCAATCATGAGTTGTTATATCTACCAAAAATCCAGCTGAACAAGAAGACCATGTTGCTGACACAGTGAGACACCTCAAACAGCTCTTATATACGTTCAAAAAAATGTGGGATATATCAGAAGCAGACACTATGAATTCATCCCATCAGTCCATTGCACGGTGCCTGCCACAGGAAGGATGCTGCCTGATGCACAACTCAAGTCAAAATATTGCAGACAATTGTAATGTCAAAATTTTTTTGTGTGATAGCAACATGCCCTCTTGTACCTAAAGGAGTCTCCCCTACCTTGCCCTAACCAGTTTAGGATACAGGGCACTACAGTTAAAGATGGCTTTGACTTAATTAATCTTTCCCAGTCAGTGTTATTTGAGAATGGGATAAGCCCAAAACAAAGCAGAGAACTCCAAGAGAATGGGTTCAGATAATTTGGTCTTAATAAAACAACAAAATATAAATTCATTTGCAATTAAATACTACAGAACACTTAAAAAACCTGTTATCATCAGCCAGGAAGAGACTTTATAGGAAGATTGCCAAAATTTTTATCTTAAATATTACTTTTGCAAATGTTCAATTCTAAAAGTTTTTATGGTGTTTTCTTTGAATATTACATACCCCAAATTTTCTCAATTTGAAAACATTTAATAAATTAATTTTGTTTTCTTTCAGATAGGATAATTATTTCTAAAAATTTTGTCTTTTAAACGACTCAATTATTTTCCAGATATTTTTGATGCATTTCACATAAAAAAAATCTTAGATTTGGCAACAAAAAGTGCACTGCAAATTGTATATTTAGAACCTGTTTACAAAGTATGGCTAAAGTCTTCCCTTCATGAGCGGCGGAAAGGATGTCACCTGGAAATGAAGGAACAGCATATGTCAACATAGCCATGGTGAATACAATTTGAAAATAATTATGGTGTCAACCAGGTCATATTTTTGTAACAGACATTTTCAACACTTAACTACAATGAATTTTATCATATAATTCCAGAGTTTTGCATTATTTTTAAATAGCAAGGAAATTCTTCATATATGTGTTTGTTTATTTGGAAAGAGAAAAGCTTTATCAGCTATCTTACATTTTTTTAAGAAAATACTAGATTAGTAGCTTTTTCACTTGAATCTCTCTGGAATCTTAAATCAATTTATAAAATACGAAATGGAGCTGCACAGGCAGCATTAAGAATCACTAGCTAATTCTGACACTGCATGAATTTTCATACAATTTGCAAAGGTGCGAGTCAATATAAAATGTTGTGAATGACTTCAGTGAATCACACACTGTGTCTCCTCTGAGAAAATGATGAGATGAAGTCATTGGTACAAGAAGCAATTGGGAAATCCACTGAACATTCACTTCACAAAGACTTATGGTTCCTTTTGCATCCCCCTACTTACAAAGAGCAGACTGAGCAGCCTTGTAATGTTTACTTAGCAAAATGGAACACCGTTGTGACAAAAACAAATATACAAGGGCATACTTTTCCAAAAGCCTGAACCCACTAAATTACCCTTATTATCGGGAGTTGCAAGCAGAAGAAAAAACAGAAACAGTATCCTGTAAGGTAGGATTTGAGCATATCCCAACACAAACAAAAGGATTATGTTTTGGACCCAGGATAGGTGCCCAGGCCGCTTTTCTGTATTGAGCAGAAGCTGCTTAGGCAGGGATCCAGACAGACCAGATCAGGCCAAGAAAAGCTTCCAGTTAGCTTTGTTTAGTTAGCTTTACCTGCTCAGATTCTACTCTACAGTTTGAAATAAAAGGGTGCACAGGTGTATTATACCTGCTCAATGAAATATCATGCTCCCAGTCATTCATTGTAATGCAGAACAGTTTCTCTCACTATAAAACCCCCAGAGGCAGCTGCAAATTGTAGCTGCACACACCTCTCTCGGTCAGCTAACATTCCTGCTCGCTTTTATAAGGTTTAGCCAGTCAAGAGCAAAGCTCAAGCTTTTCAGGTGAGGTACTGACATGGTATTTTGTCTTGTGTGGACAAAAAAAAGTACACCATTATGATGTATAACCTGAGTAAGATTTTCATACACAAACCAGGCAGAGTAGCCAAGCTTCAACTGGAAAGTAATAAACCCTCAAGCTATTCCTGTATTCCTCCAAAACTCCCACCAGAGTTTTTTAAGAACTCAGATGACTTCTTCTAATCTGCCTACTTTAGAAAAGGAAAGAAACTGAACAGGGAAATGGAAACACAAGCTTAAACTGAAGCTGGAGCCAGAGGTAGAGTCCTAGTGAGCACAGTGCGCAGAGGAGAGGACGAGTTGAGTGGGGTGAGGGCAGGGTAAGATCTCTGCAAGCTGTTTGTGATACAACCTCAGTGAGATGTGGATTGGTGAGACAATTCACAACAGTTGAACACAGAAGTGGAATTCGTTGGCCTAAAAATAGGCACCTACCACAAAAGCAAATACAAAGTACCTTGACTGCTCTCCAAAAGATTTTGGGTCAACAGCCAGTCTTTTCTCTTTGTCGCATCTTCCAGCCCTGTGTGGATGTCTTGGGTACCCTACAGCATCAAACATCTGCATCTTGGCCACTGACTTTCCTGCCATGCTTTGCAGCAATGTTTTAAAGTAATTCCCATTTTGACATATTTTGTAAATATTTGAACAGCTTGTTTTAGAAAAGCATTACAAAGTCTTGCTGAGTATTTATTGCCCAAGGAAATTGTAAAATGCACATTCTTTCCAAAAACATAGCTGTAGGTCTTGTACATCTTCCTTATCTGAGCAGTTGATTCAAGTTAAAAAAAATACTAACTTTATCATAAGGATTTTGATTCCACTGGGAGAGTTAGTGACATCATGAACATATGCTACATCACTTGAATACTCCCCAGTCTTGCTGATACATAAACCAGGCTTTTAAAATAGCTTCCAAAAGCAAATTCTGGTGAAGATGTGGATTGCATTCCCTTTACTCCAGGTCTGAAAATGAAGCACATTAGAGAACGACGGCACAGAGCCAAAGCCACTGTTACCAGGTCATTAATGCAGAAGGGCTTTTAGACATAGCAAACCCTGAGGCTCCACATGCTCTAGCCCTGCACACATACTCCTGTGCCATATGTAGCACCCACACACATCCTGTGATACCTCTCCAATATCCTACATCATACCTCTTCTGGAGGAATCCTACCTAGCAAGTCAGACATTCACCATTAGGAAGACTGGGCTGCTCCAGTAACAGTGCTGTGAGTCATGGCTCTCTCAGTGCCTGAATCATTTGAACAGTTCCAGAGACCAATACTGCTCTTTGGGAATAGATTCCCACTTCTTCCCAGGAAGCTTTGTGCTTTTTACTCTGCACATGGATTTGAAGGGTCTGCTGAAAAGGATTACTTGGCTCAACATACAAGGAATGCGTTACATATATTTGGCTTTTTCTAAAAGAAACAGTATCCAGTGAGAGTAGGAAGGTCCAACTCTTATCCTTCATCATTTACTCTACCAACTGGCTGACGTCATTCTCAAAAAACACCACATCTGAACAGCCAGGTTAAGAAGGGATGGAATTAACAACGCAAGTGAATTTTTGAAACAGTGCAGTAAGCCCCATCTAAGTCTTGCCAAACAGGCACAATGTCTCTGGTACTGACAGCCCGTTGACATTTTACACTGAAGAATTGGCCTGTTGCCATAGTAAGAATGGGAAAATCTGAAACTTTGAAAACACACAAAAAATTATCTTAGGTCTGATCATCCTCCAGGGTAATGAAACAAAATGCTTTGGCAGTATATTCTTACAGATTAGCCAAAAGGTTCACTGGAAGCTCAGATTTGCCTTGGCCTCTTTTGTCACCTATACAAGACCTTAGCAGCTCCAGGGTGTCAGCAGGTGGGATGCTTCTGAAAGGTACCTGTTGAAACTTATCACGGAGCCCCAGGACATACTGTCTTGCAGTTTGAGTGGATTATTCATGTGATACTATGGTGTCTGACAGCAAGTTTTTCATTTACAGTGGGGCATTTTCTAGTTAAGATCAGCCACAGTCTGATATGTACATGCAGATACAAGAAAAATATACATAAACTTAATGTATTTATACAGAGAAATATAAAAAAGATAGACACACATACAAGAAAGACTATTTTCTGTTTTATAAACTATAAAACAACGTGTATGTGGACAAGCCTTGATTAAGAGCCTGGGTAGGACACCGGATTTATAAGGGGTTTTAGGTAAAAATCATGTTGAATGCTTTGGAACTAAATCCCCCTCCAAGCCACACTAGCACTGATGTAATTTCAGCAGAGTTATTTGTATTGGGCAAGAACTAGAGGGGAGAATGTTTCTCTAGGTTTCTTTGCCTGAGTGAAAAAATAAGTATAGTAGATCTCTACTATAGCAGAGTTTCTCTACTGAGGATATATCTTGCATGTACTTATGCATGGAATTTTCTCTACATCCCTTCACTAGATTTAACAGATCCTGATGCCCATGATAATACTTTTTACAGATTTTTATACACTGTAATCACCACTGAAATAACAGAGCTACCATAGCATGGTCACCCTTGTAATGAAAATAGTTTCAAGGGCTGTTCAGGGTTTCGCAGCACAATAAATATTGCCTTGCCCTTTTTCACCTGCAAAATAACTCACTGGTAAAATTTTGCTTTGTGGCAGTCATAAGAATTATCTAAGAGTCTGTGAGAACAACATACACAGTACATTTGCTGTAACATATTCACACTTGCACACACAGACCTAGAGGAGTCTGTACAAGGTATACCCGCAAAAAATTCCCCTTGATTTCAGTGAAGTAATCACAATGGATGCCTTTGCATCTTCACAAGGAATAAAAGGATTGAGCCTTGAGGAGTGGGAGTATCAGCCCAGGTTCTCTTGGCATCATTTGCTGGTGGTCCTTGAAGTATAGCAAACTTGAGAGTTCACTGGCTTTGAAGGGCGTCACACCCAGAGGAAGATTGCCAGTCACAGCCTGCTGTGGTCCAGGAGAGCTTAAAGGGTCTCAGTTGGGACTGCTGTTTATAGGGCCACAAGAGGCTTTTGTCATAGTAATTTTCCATCCTGGTTGCAATTTGGGTTGATAACTTTCTTGGAATGTTCAATCACAAAAAAGTTGCTCCTCTTGGGTTGTTATTCAGGCAAGAAAAATCAGCTCCGAAGATTGTCAGTTAAAAATCAGGACCTCGTGAGACAGCACTAGTTCCTGGGAGCAGATTATTCCACCCTGAGAAAAGCAGATGAGGCCTGCCAACATCTCTCCTTCTAGTCAAGCCTATGAGAGGGACAGTATCCTTACTAGAATGCCTCACTCTTCTTAAAAACAATACTCTTTGTACCCATTCTAGAAATTAAAAAATTACATTTGGATTAATTGAGCTTTTTTGTATCCAAGTGCCATTTAAGAATCTGGGCCCATGTAATTTTATTTTTCAAAAATCACAGTACAATTTTAGTACAAAAAGACAATTCCTTCTTCACAGTTAAAAAAAAATCTTAAATCCATTGCAATTAATAGGAAAGTAGAAAAAATTAACATTGGCATTGTCTAATACTTGTTATAAAGCAAAGAGCAAAGACTTTTTTTTTTAATTATGATAACACAATACTGAGCCCAGTAGCCATATAATAATACTGTAAATATAGGATAATCGACAATCTGAGTAGAATGTAACCCCAGGATAATTATGCACTTCTCTATATCTTTAAAACAAAGCCTTATCGTCACATCTAAAAAGTGGAAGTTACATGGTAATTATTCTTTGAATTACTTTGTAACTGGTAGTATAATTATCAAGTAATCTGCATGAAAATAATTAGGTATTTACATAGTCTTTGCAATGTAATTACAGAGTCGTTGGCTGATTATGCAGCATGTGCCTTGTAACAGAAAGTGATACCACAAAGACAAAAAACCCTATAAACAATTTCCATTTCAAGCAAAACGAGTTAAATTTTAAAAATAATTTCTCTGTATTTTGTGTGAATATGTGTGTGTCTCTACGTACAAGTACATGCCTCTGTGTGTGCATTAGAAGGTGGAAAACAATAGAAACAGAGGTGTACAAATCACTGCAGTTTCCTCAGTGCAAGAAATTTGTGAAGTCAGTAATTTCCCAAGTCACAAACTTTTCTCAGAAGACAATAAAAATTTTTTCCATAATTCACAACTGTACTCTTCTCTCCATCTCACAAGCCTATCTGCATTCAGAGATGCTTAATAAGTTGATATATACAATATGAGGAAATGTCCTGGGGTGTCTAAACCAGAACAGGATACAATGATTTTTACTTTGGCTGATTTTTACTCTGATTTTCACCTAAAAAAAAATGAATTAATGGTATAATTTTTTTTAATTTTAAAGGCATTATTAATTATTTCCTTTTTTTATTTTTTTATTAAAAATGTGCCAGTGGAAATAATTCAATTTTTTTGTGGGCAAGGTAGCCCAATAATTGATTTTGATCCCTCTTATACATCTGCATCTTCTGCTCTTGATGCACAGATTTAGTCACATTCAATTATCAGATGCAGACCGTGCAACAATGGAGATTATTTCTTAAATAGAAAGTCATTATTTGGTAATCATTTGCATTAAAATAGCAATACAGTGTGAATAGAATGTAAGTGCTTGAAATATTATAAATATATGGTCACAAAGTAAATTATAAATGGAAAGGAGTATAAATATATGGTCACAAAGTAAATTATAAATGGAAAGGAGTAAGAACATTCCTTGCATATTACAACAAGTACCACCAACAGAAAAACAATCTGAGGAAGCAATCATTATTTTTACTGTTCTCTGTTATTAAATTGTTTTCTTCTGGATAGCTTTAGCCTCTGTTTTTCTAGGCCCTCCCTATCTATGTCCATCATTATTATAAACTCAATAAGAAAACTTTTTCCCTGTGGATTTTAAAGGCCACTGACTATTTATCGTCCAGGCTGAACTTCTATATAAGAGAAACCAGCTCGTTCTTGTGTCCCATCCAAACTGATGTGTCAGAGAGCTCTTCTTCAGATGAACAACTGTTTTTCCTCTTTTTTTTTTTTTTTTTGGTCTTTACTCAGGGAATTCCCCATTGTTCTTTGAATGAAATTGCCTAAATGAAATATTAAATACAAAATTAAACAGGGATTTCTATCTACATTTTTTTAAATCCGGTAAATAATATAATCTGATGGGAGCTATATAAATGAGTTTCTCAAGTGAATGTATAAAACTCAACTCATTTTATTATTTTGAATATCTGAATTATTTCCTAGTGAAATATTCCAGCAAAAATACATGCTTAAAGGTGCAGTGAATAACAAACACATGAGATGCACCTCACATGTCTGGAATAAATTTTTCCTGCTGAAACAAGAACATGTTTCAAGTTGACTAAGTGGGAGAGTTCATGTTTTTCTTCAGTGCTCAGCTTAATTTCATACAGAGACTAAGAGCTGCTGATAGGACTGACAGTGAAGTAACTTCTTAGGTATATACATGGAATTTAAGTGTGACACTACGCATGGTTATTTTCCAAAACATACTTTGCATCAGGACTGTGGCATTTACATGGTTCAGACTCTCATCTACTATCTATTTTTGGTAACACAAAAAAAGTCCAGATATACTTACTTATTAGTGTGCCCACTAAATTGGTCAATTTAGTGGAAGAGAGTTAATCAAACAGCTTCAAACTTTTGTACAAAGCTATCAAATGCCTTATTTTAACAATAGAAGTAAAATGGTTGACTAAAATAATAGCTGTCTTGTGTTTTCTTTATCATTTGAACAGCAAAGTACACTGAGCTACTTGAAGAAGCAAATTTCATTGTAGATGTCTGAAATGGATCTGAAAATGATTACCACATGCCATGTCATTAAAAAAACTAAAGTTCACAGCAAATTCCAGTGTCTGCCAAGTCATAAGTAAAAAATTAAAAAAAAAAAAATAGGGGCCTAATTCAGAAAGAGAAATAAAAAGAGAGAGAGAAAAACCCCACAGGTCAAATTAAGCTGAGGCATCTGTAGAGGGACTGAACTTGGTACCAAGCTTTAAGTGAGGAGGGAATGGGAGTCATCAATTCCATTGTGCTACAGAACCTCCACTTCCCATAACTAACTGACTGTGATTAGAGCTTGTCCAACGTACAAGAAGGATTTTTTTTATTTTACAATCCAGGGTGTCACCACTATGAACCCAAGAGAGAAACACATTAATGACAGCTATAAAGCTTTATAAATGTGTCATTAGAAAGCTGTGGAAAACTAAAAACAAAACTTTGTCAGATAACGATCAGACTTCATGAGTTGTTAGCTAGTGACTCTAAGGAGTTAACAATACTGACAAGAAAAAAAAGACTCCAATTCATAGCATGATCAGTATTTTAAGCTCCAGACAGCCTTGAAATATGTTCATACAAGTTTAAGCCATCAAGTTCCATTTCTGTTAGACAGGAGTTTTAAGAGCTATTTCCACTTGATTCAGTTGATTTACATGATAAACAGTGCCTGAGCTAGGACCAGCCACTGTTTCATTCTCCAACCTACACTAGGGAACCCAAGGCCCTCAACAGCTATGTATTTTTATTCCTCTGTGTTTCTTTTTTTTTAAATTCACATTTCTCTGTTAATTTCAGAATTACTACAGTTAGTTACTACAAGCCAGAGCCATTAATGGCCAGCAGGTCACATAAAGCAAGTTCTTGCATGCCGCATAGCAGGTTAAATTGCCCTCTAACTCTGCAGGACAAGCCTGAATGGAGACTCCACAGGAGCACAATTGGAGTTAAGAGCTCTGAATGCTCTTCTATGGCAAATGGCAGTAGTCTGACCCTGCAGGACTCTCTCTCTTGCAGCAAAGTGTGATAAAACAAATGCCTCTCTGATTAGAGGAATTAGTGCTGCTTCATCTCCTGTGAGTCTGTGTCTCAGTCCTCGGAGCCAAGTCCTCTTCCTCAGGTGCAGACACACTGGCTAGGGGCCAAGACCCTGCGAAGACTAGCAGACTTTTTCCCACCTGCCCTATATAGTTCAGAAGCTCCCAAGTTACATGACAGCAGTTGCTTCCCAGCTACATCGCTTCCCTCCAATTTAGAAGGTGTCTGCTCTGTCTTTGAGGAGCCACAGTGGCGGTGACCAGAGGGTTCTGAGAAAAAGGACTGCTTCAGCTTGACACCCAGACAAGGCAGGCAGCTGTAATCTTCCATGCCCTCTGTTTCAAAGAAATGCTTCAAATACTGAGAAAGTTTTTATCACCAGGGAATTTCTAAGAAGCTGTGAACTCACCTGGAAGCCTTTTTTTCACTCAGGTCACCTACAATTCTCCCTCCTCCACTAGTCACTATTTTCACGAACTCTTTCAAATGTAATTGTCTCAGAAATTTCACCTTTCCACCCAATCAGATAGCAGGCCAGAGAGGCTGAAGAGCACTAGAGTTGAATAGGCTTTTATTGGATATATCTGAGTAAATATGGTTCAAGTGGCTTCTGGAGTGTAAGATACTTCTCTGGATCAAGTCATGGTAATTGCTTATCAGCCATCATCAATACTGATCAGGTCTCATAGCTGTACTATTCATCAGTTTTCACACCAAGTTTATATTCATTTTATGCTACACCAATGCATTTAAAAGCTCATATAAAGCCAATTATTGAAGCCAGGTGAGAATTCTAATAGTTATTTTTTATGCGATTCATTTATACACCTTCACAATAAATGCTTTTGTAATATATGTTTGATGTAATTTGTGTAGTAAGGTACTTTGCAGAGCTGATGTGGTCAAACTATCGAAGTGGGGCGCTTCTTAAAAGCAGTATGTGGCTCAGTCTGGATATGGAACCCTAGAAGATTATTCTTGCTGCAGAGGAGATTATTTATCCTGCCGCTGGTGGCAACCCAGTGGGCGTGGGCAAGGGCAGAGGAGTACACCTATGGGGAATCCTGATGGGCCTGAGCCTAGTCGCGTGCAAGACTACTAGTCTGCACCCAGAAAACACCGCCCAGCACCGAGGTGCAGAATCCCAGTAATGAGTGCGGGCGATGCTTGCAGACTGTCCTGAAGGGACAAGGAGAGGCAAAAGCCTCAGTACACCCAGCCCCAGAAGACTGCTGCAGTAGTAAGAAAAACGGGCACTGTACCTTAAATGGCACTCGATATAGAATACGTGAATTAGATGGAAAAATAATATGTCGCATCCAAAAGTGAACTCTAAGGACGGGCAGTCAAGAAAATCTATGAATAGAATGTATAAAAGAAATGCAGAGCAAATACCTGTACCTAATTGTAATCAATGTAATCGCACAGTATGGATTAGAGGAAAATGATGTCAATATTTGTGGCCTATTTCCAAGTTAACCAATTATGTTATGACAACACCCAGTTGGGGATGTGTGTGATGGGAAGAAAAACTTACTGGGTGGGGAGGAATTTAAAATATGAGAACAAGGTAGACCTTAATAACAAAAATGAACCAGTCATATTTGATCTTCTGAGGGAAGATGATGACAGGGTCCGTCTGCAATACGACAGGGCTTTTTGTTTTTCTAGGAATAAAGAGGGCATGGACCCAGAAAGTATAATGAAACAGATAGCCCAGGAATTGAAGGAGAAACAGGAGTCAGAAATGAGGAAAAAGACGGTAAAGCAGGAAAGGCTAAAAGCCTTAAGTGAGCAATATGGCCAAATGGAGAAACAGTATAGTGACTGGGGATACAGGACCCCAATTTATCTGGTAAACAGATTAATAACGCTCCAAACTGCCGTGGAAATAGTATCAAATCATACCTCAGAAGCCCGTGAACTGTTATCAAGGCAAGACTCCCAGATGACAGCTTTTGTATACCAAAATCGGATGGCACTCGATTGTTTGTTAGCTGAAGGAAGGGGAGTGTGTGGAAAATTTAATGATTCTGAATGCTATACTGAAATTGACAAATTTGGGGAGACCATCAAGGGTCTGGCAGCTGAGATTAAGAAGTAGCTAATGTCCCAATTCAGAAATGGAACCCCATCCTCCA
>VXBC01006898.1:951506-983784 GCA_013399945.1 Ploceus nigricollis | reverse complement strand
GTAAAGAAACAAAAGAAACTTTGCTCCGGGCGAAATAAACAGTATAAAAACCCACCGTACGGGGACACTGGCATGAACAGAGGGGGATTTGATGCAGTAGAGGTCAGATCATTTGTTCACCCAGAGCCGGTTCCCAGGGTTGGCTCTGTTCCTTTAATTGTGGCTATTCTCAACCAAGCTTCAGTCGTGGAATTTTAGGACTTTAAATTTTTTTGTTAGTGATCGCGAAATAAATTTTTGTTATTAATTATGAATTTGGCTTTATCGAATTTTCATCTATAACACTTTTAAGCATCAAGTTATTCATGTACAGGATATTGCAAACCGTACTTAGTCTTTCTGTAAAACAAAGATTACTCCAGCAAAATTCCCGCCACTTAAGCCAAGAATTTCAACAGTCTCCTGTCCTTGAAAATACTATATGTATTGCTAACCTCAAACCCCAGAATTAAATTAAAGAACAAGTTTTTGTTCAGCCTTTCACATTCCCCAAAAGCCACT
Source organism: Ploceus nigricollis (assembly GCA_013399945.1). Classification (NCBI taxonomy): domain Eukaryota; kingdom Metazoa; phylum Chordata; class Aves; order Passeriformes; family Ploceidae; genus Ploceus; species Ploceus nigricollis. The sequence continues at coordinate 983,283 of VXBC01006898.1, read as the reverse complement.
TAGCACAGATAAGTGAATGCAGTTTTTCTTTTTGGGCTCTCCTCTGCCCACAGTGCTCCACCCCACCCCAGTGGCTCATGATCCTGGCCACTGCATCTTCCAACAGGTATGTGTATTCACAGTTATATAGTAGCCTTGCCCAGCAAGAGGAAAAATTCAGGAGCTTATTGTGGTGTTTGCGTCTGGGCGGATTGTGAGCTCTTCCCCAGCGGCTAGCTCCACTCACAACTCCCGAAAGAACCACTAGAGTGGGCCTGGCAGAGCTCCGGCGATGNGAGCTTATTACACTCAGAAGCCATCATCAATATGACACAAATGCTGTGTCTCAAAATTAAAAACTGAGAAAAATGATAAACATTTCACACCCTGCTAGAAAATCATACTTTATCTCACATTTCCTCTGTTTTTGTAAGAGAAATTCAGCAAACACAAAGCATTTTCGACAAATACTGATGAGATGTATCTCCCTGCTTAGGGTGCAACCAAGAACTACTGGCTTTCCTTAGACTCTTAATCTTCAGGAAATATCATGCAATTTACCTACCATAGTTTAATTAAAATCTTTCTCCAAAGAGCATTAAACCAAAAAGTAAATTTAACAGCATACCTAAGGAACTGAAGCTGTGAAGCTGAGAAAAGGATTTTTAAAAAGCCTAATGAACAACTGGGAGTGAATAAAGAAAACTACAAAAATGGCTAAAGTTCAATCTGGGACAGGGTGTGATATTTAAAATAAACAAAAGTGCCACAAAAGAATTCCTACCTGCATGCACTTCCAATAGCTGACTCTGCTGATACTTGCTGGTTTTGTAAGTGTTGGCTTTCTGAATTCGCTGATAACACTGAGTTAGGAGTTTTGCACAGGAGGGTGAGATACAGGCATTTCCAGCCGTATCCGTCAGGTGACAGATTTACGGAGATGTTGCGTTTTATAGCAACCTCATGTTTATGATTTGGCCGTACAATGTGCACAGAGATTATTGTCATGTAACAGGCTGGCAGCTTGTTCTTCTCACCCTGCTAACAGGTGTGGATCCTGCTGGGAGACGCAAAGTGATGACTCACTGCAGCAGATGGGGCTCCTGAAGTCTGCCCCATCTGTACCAGACATACAAGCCTCTCTGGAAGACAGACCTTGTGCTGAGCTCTTCTCAGGGAGGCACATCCCAGCTAAGTCTGTTGGTGGAGTCATGGCTGACCTAGAATGTGTCTTGTTTTGGTGATAATGAAGGAGAATAAAACAATCCACAAAAATTAAATGTGGGCAAGCTGTTTCAAAGGAGGCTTGAAAGATTGCTTCTATATTGTATTCTAGATGCATTTCTGTATGCTTTTCCTGTCTCAGAGGTCATGAATGTAAGGATTAGATGTACTTAGCAAATCCTCTCTCTTTGGTTTTGCTCGATGTGCCTGTTATTCAAAACACATTACTTGCTGTTGTTCATTTTTCAATCTGCTCTCTTTGTGCTACAACTGCAGGATGATGGCTCTTGCAGTAGTTTAATTTGAGAATTTCCTTTTTGTCAGTAAGCCAGTGATACTAGAATAGCATATTTCAGACACACTGCACACAAGCCAGCTCCAATATTACATCCAACAGTGAAGTACTTTGTGGTGATACATACATGTGAGATCAGAGCTTTTGTAACAAAGTTATTTGCTCTAAACTAAACAGCAATTCAGAGACAGTGATAACTGCTAAACTGCTGTGGGACTTCTTCCCTGATATTAGTATTGTAAGTAGATTTATGCTTTTCAAAAAACTTTTGGCCACTTTTTTAGAGGTCATAAGCTCTTCTGACAACATCTCTAAGCTGGCCATTCTTCTACCAGTATTATTATATTTATTGCCTCCCTTCTTAAATAGATTCACTCTTTGTCCAAAATTATCCACTCCCACGTTTTCATAAAATTATTTAATTAAACATATGAAAACTTGCAAAAAGCTTAAAGGGATCAAAACTGCAGTAGAGGTAACACCAACTAAAAAGCATAAATTCTCAGTCACAGAAACAGATGTTACTGTCTTCATCCACTCTGGTCTGAGTGATTTTACCTTTGGTTTTTGCTTTTGCTTTCATTTTTCTTCTGTGTTTTCACGTGCTGTTGATTACTGACCATCAGAAGCAGAAGGGAAAAAAGATCAATCCCAAATTTGTCTTTGAGAGGCACTAGTGATATGTTAGGAACTTCACAAGAGCATCCTAAACTGCATGGAAGACACTAAAAAACTGCCATGGGATCTAATTCAAGAGTCTTTGAAGTAGTTCAGCTCCTATGTATATTCATAACTAAGCTTAGTCATACATCTTTTGTGGACTAGACTAACTTGTTAAGAGTCTCTCATATAGCTTAGGCACTGTCTGCACTTAATACTGGACTTTCTTATACCAATAACAAAGGGAGAGTCCTTACTAAAAAAGCATAACACTGCTCATGAAAAATTTAGGGGAAAAATATAACATTACTTTATCCTAAGCACTGAAGATATTTCAAAAATCTCTGCTTTGGTAGAACTGGCTGAAAAATAGACTGCTGGATTATACTTACTACTGCTATTGAGATGCAACATTCCAGTGAAATTTGTGGCCAAAGTTGAAGATTTGGAAAGCTTCAGCCACCTTAGACAGAAAGCCAGTGTGTGAATGTGCCTCTTTAAGCTGCAAGATCCTGTGGTAGTTCTGCTTGAGTAAATGTATAGCATAGAGTCAAGGAAAAACATTGCTGAATGGTGTGTATCTGCACAAAGGTATTGAGGTGTAAACAGCACTGTTTAACTCAAATTTTGAAAAATAATGTCATTGCTATGAAGCAACCATGACCCTTCTTTGCAAGGGGTCATAGAAGAAAGCAGTCTTTAAACCAGAGAGCAAAATGCTTCTCCTCTCTCCTCATTTTCCCAAGAGTGTACTGAAAACAGACCTGTTAGATCTTCTTGCTCTTCATTGTAAGCTAGGAAAAAAAACCTGTAAGTTTGATAAATCACAAGTTTCTCTGAATGTCTCATAATAGGGTTGTGCACACAGATAGTTAGGAGACAGTCCAGCAGGAGAACAGCAAAGATTTCTTTATCTGTGTGCACTCTGCTTTCTGTCACTGGCCAATTGCTCCCAGCACAGTGTTATTTTTTATTGCACTGATATATCATTTTCTGATGAAAATATTCCAGTATTCCATCAATACAGCACATTCCTTCAAACTCAGTTTGTTGTTTTGGTAAATAAAGTACATAATGCCTCACCCCTTTTCCATTTGTGCTCCAATTGATTTTTTCATCGATTACTCAGGATTTCCAATAGTGTTTCATTGCAATCACTCAACCTACAATGCACATTCTGAGATAAAAATCAAAATTGAAATTAAAAAAATCTTGAGTAACCTTCTTGTCATCTACAAATAATTAAACCTTTTTTTAAGTTTTAGTGGACAGCTTTATGAAAAAACACAGACTGTTTAGCGTGCAAGTTACTTTACCAGAATCCACTGAGTAAAACTTATTTTATTAAAAAACCAAAGCTGACCCTCCATAGTTATTCATGGAAAATAATTCACACTTGCTTAAAGGAAAAAAAATTAAAAAGGAAAGTGATTACAAACCATGCTATAGCCAGGAAAACAAAATTAAATAAATTTTTTTTTAAAATCTTGTGAGGGTCCAGACAATACATAACACTTCAAAGACACTAATAATGCTGGCCAATGTTGAACGCAAAATATCTTCTTAAATCTGGGAGTGAAAGAGGTCTCCCAGTCACAGGCTCTATTGCCACAGTTGTCCTTTGGTGTGATGGATAACTGCAGTTTCCAGCTGGATAACCTATTTGCAGCCTGATGGAGGCCTTGGACAGGGCAGACAGAAAGACTGGCTCTGCAACTGAAGGAAACGCTTTAGAGACCAAAAAAGCAACAGGATTCTTGGGACAAGAAGCAAAACAAACAGAACAACAGAGGCAGGAATGAGATCAAAAGGTCTAAACAGAAGTACAAGATGAGACAAGAACAGACATCTGGACAGGAGCCACATTTCTGCAAAACAATTCTTAGCAGGCAGTGGAGGGAGACTCTACCCACATTTGCACGATGAAGTCGGTGTCACAGCTGCAGATTCAGACCCAGAATAAAAGGGGAGTGGAGAGGTAGGGTGTGGGAGGCAGGGAGACACAGAGGTTGCACCATGTCGTGTGATATAGTTGTAGGCAGCCAGATGTACAATCCATTCAATTCAAGCAAGAGCTGCAGGCATCTGTCAAAGCGACACCTCCCCCATGGAGCTTCCTTCTATCTGGCTGACGGATGGCTTCAGAGTTGCCAAACATATTTGTTCATCAGTAGAAGGGCAGCACCAAAAGCTATTCCTTATTAATCTCCTCAAACAATTTGATCAAAACCTATTTCCAAAAGCATGTGGCATAAAATAATCTAGACCACAAATAATTTTTCTTCACAGATACCCAGTGTTCCTTTTGTCTGTCTTTTGTTAAGACTCCTTAAATAAATCAGAACAACCCAGAATAAAATCAAATTCTGATATGTCTGGGCAAAATATTTTCATTTCTCAAAATCAGCAGAAATGTGATGAGTCATGCTTTCTTTAATGTCAGAGAATGCAGTGGAACAGGCTCCTTTCCTAATCTACAAGGGAAAATTTCATCCTCTAGTCTATTACAACTTCTCTGGGCCTGTTACTAAGGAGAATTAAGAGAAAAAGTTGCCAACATAGTTCCCACACAGATACTCAGAGAGTCAAAAAGGTAATTTAAAAAAGACTGCAATACTGAGTATCTGACAAATCATACAGATTATCTAGCATATCATATGTAAGACCTATATGTGGACTGTCTATATATTTGACCCTATAGTTTAAATTACGTTGATAGAAGCAATATAGTTTAAGGTGGTAAAGATAACAAATCCAAAACATTTATATCCTTCCTGGGAGTCGAGTTCAAGAGAGTGCATAATCCACCAGACCATTTGATTCTTTTCATTATTGCAAGGAGGAAAAAAAGATAATTCCTACTTGTTCATTCTGAAAATAAGAAGACAAAATAAAGGTTCCACACTAAGAATGTATTCCAAGAGGCATTTGGAGCAATTTTCCTTAAAAAGGACAATCATTCAAGGGATTATAGATCATCGCTTCCCTAAGTCCTCCCACTGAGACAATATTCTTTCAGCAACTTCACATGTTCTGGATCATTCATATTTGAAGCTTTAGTGCCATTGACTGCTCTCGGTTTTTGGGGGATTAACGTGATTTCAATGAGGTGAGCTGGTGCTCTGCAAGCTTAGAGCACAGAGCCTGAAGTGTATTTCAGGACCATTATATCTTCAGTCCATAACTACACAACCCTGAAGTGTCACAGCATTTTGTTTCACAGTGACTTCCACTGAGGACAAGCTTTTAGAATAGGCATCACTAGGCAATGGGTCAGAAGTATGTTTATCTCCCTGAATTGTTCAAGCTTTCCAAACAAGAGAAATTGATAATTTGGGTTTCTGAATGAGGCTTAGCCTCTTTGGAAGCTGAGCTATGAAAGCCTATCGCCATGGGGGCGCTTTCAAAGAGTCACGTGGGGGTTTAGCAGTGTGGTTTTCATGCACTATTCAAGAGCAAAGGCTTGCCTCTGCATTTTCAGTTGAGGAGCGTTGGGTAAAAGCAAGAACTAAATGTGTATATGGACATACATAGAGATATAATTTTTTGTTGGTGTTCCTTTATATATTACATCCAAATTTCTTCAGTTTTCTAGAGTCACACCTATCCACCGGCTGCAAATGAAGCAATTCTTTCTCAAGAAAGGGATCTGATCTGGGTAGGTAATGTCTTGAGGGCATTCCTTACCCACTCCTAGACAATTTTATGAGTAGTCAGTAATTTAAATGACTGTTACGTTAGGTATCTAACAACACATTTCCAAACACATATGTCACATTGCCACAGTCGTACTCCAGTGGCCACATATTCTAGTATTGTAGATAGACTTCTTTCACATAAACCCTAATACTTTTTAAATGACATTTTGTATGAATTTCCTGGGGTTTTAGCTTCAGTTTGGTAAGAGAAAGACTATTGTGATATAAGAATTATAGGTGCTCCTATTACAGAAAAAAATGTACATTAGTAAACCATATCTAATTTATATTCCTTGTTCCTAATCTTAGATAATTGAAAAAAGTTTTATTTATCTTTATAAACACAAATCTATCTTTAGATAGATTTTTGAGTCTGGAACTCAAAGAAGAAACTTAAATCGAGATTTAGAAACCTTTCTAAATGAGTATTTCTACTAAAAATCTTTCTATACTCTGTAACCTTTTTTTATTAGAAGTGTAGATTGTTTATGTTGGAGATCAAAATAATTGCAAAAATGTGTTCCTATGTTTATCCAAATGATTAGCCCTCCTGATTCCAGCAGACAATATATTCATATTTTAGAGCTAATTTTCGGGAATTTATATTTGTTCTAAAACTCTTGACCAAAGCATTTAATATCTGTAATCACTAAGCATATTTCTGAGATAAGAGTTTTCAGATTAAATTCTCCATTCAGAATTTCCTCTAGTGAATTCAGGCTTCTAAACCATATTTGTGTATGTATTTAAAGCAAACATTTAATGACAACTACAAATAATTATAAAAAATTTGGAAAAATCTTGCTAGATTTTACAGTGACTTCTCAGATCAATTTTCTGGGCAATATAAAAAATTAAAAGAAAAAGAATAGAAATAAAACCAAGCTGAAATAAATTATATAAATACTGTAATTTTTAAAAAAGTTAATTTGTAATAAAATTAATAGCTTCACTTAGGTAGTGTTCTTCACACAAGGTGAATATTGGTCACTAGTATACATTCTTGTGAAGACTAATGAGCAATGTTATTTCAAAACAAATTTGAAGGAAATCAGAATATATCCCACAATATTTTAGTGCTTACCACAGTGACAGAATTTCCTACTAACAGTCAGGCAGATTTGAAGCACAGGCTTTGAGTCACATCCAAGTTTGGGCGAGGAGGAATGCAAGAGGGTGCATGTTTTTACCCAACTCTCTAGCCCACAGCTTTCTCAGGAAGCAAAAGAAGATAACAAAAACCACCCTCACCTTATGGTTAAAAGAAAGAGACAAATCTTTATGAGTAAATACATTCTCTATTTGTCGTGCTCATCTGCTTCAACATTCTTTTGTTAATTGGAATCATGGCAGGAGAATTCTGTGTTTCCTACCTTCTTCTAGATAACAAGACATTCTAGAAATAAAAGCCCATGAGAATTTTCATTACCAATGTTCAAATTAAGCATATCTTCAAATGTTTGGCTTTATCGCTGTAGAATGCTAAAACCAGTAAGGGTTCAGACAGTGTTGCAGTTTAGAAAAGTTTCTGAACCCCAGTATAGCTGTCACAACAAACGTTATGTGTTCTTTATCCACAGCAAGTATAAGGTAATTTTGAGTTAACCCAGAGTTGAAGAGAGTCAGACTAAGTTAAACTACTTCTCTTCTCTCTCAGATTTGGAGGGTTCTCTTGAAAAGCCCATATGCAGTAACTCAGTCATGTTTTCAAGACCTAAGATCATACTCAAGGGCTTTGATTGTAATACTGTTTCTTGCAAAACAATCACAAGGAATAAATTAACAAAAAAGGTAAGCTGGTTTTGGTATTTAAAAGAAAATTTCAAAGATGTGTTAACAAGATACTAGGCAACAAAAATGTGTAAAGGAGTTATTTATATTTAAATTGCCAAAGGGTTCCTATATGCAAGAGTGCTATGCACCCTTACAGCTAATTAAACTTACAATCCATATAGGAATAGTATCACATCAGTGTAATTAGTTTACCAGCCAGTGAGTCAGAATAGCAGATCCTATATATAATAATAAGGGATAATAATTCCTATACTGATCCTTTGGATAATTTCCATTGCAAGCAGAAGACAGGAAACATGGCATGTGTTCTCCAAAGTATATGAGAATATTTTGTACAATAAAAATTAATGAAACCACCTGAATAACATCCACCAGCTCTAAAAACGCATAAGCATCCAGTTATTTTAGATGCTGCTTGCACTTAGAACAAAGCCCATTCCTGACTGAAATGGCAAGGGACCTAAAGGTTCCTTATGCTTAAGCTAAGCAGTGAGACAGCACCAAAATGAACACACTCAAGACTAACACCTACACTGCAATTCACTATCACATACACATTTACATTCCTTCCTCTCAATTTTGTTTACTCTCTCCCTTTCATTTGATTAACTCATTTTCATCTAGACAGGATTTTGGCTCCACCCACACTGGAAAAGAAACACTCATTTTACAGCTGCTGGGAAAGATTAAAATGTTTAGAACAAGACTATGAAATTAACAGGTTTTTAACATCAATTACTAATGGACTTTTGCCCTGAAGAAAACTATCATCATCTCTGTTTCTGTTTTACATGGGATAATAAAACCCACAGTAAACCTGACCTCCTGAAGTTAGTTTATCTTGGATTATAATTTGAATCTTTTATTGCTGAAGCAGTTAAAGGAAGTAGTTATTTCCTGTTATTCACTCTATATGATAAGTACATTTTGGAAAAATTGTATACCATATGATTATGTATACCAAAACACAGAAATTATAGATAGTGTTTCCATATGTTTTCATAGTTATATTCAATTTATTATCAAACTTTCAGGTAGGGTTATATACTCTCCTCAAAATGGGATTTGTTAGAGGATATAAAAATAGCTTCTTATAAAATTAAGTTGATACATACACAGCATTTGCTGATGCTAGAGCATACCTTCATAAAACCCCTTCAATGTGTGTTTAATTCATTTGATTTTAGTGTATTAAAAGGAAAAATTCTCACTTGACTACATTCAATCATATTCCTCATTTACTGCCCCAGTACTGTTCTCCTTCCAAGAAAACAACCTTGTACTTTGGGAATGGTGGATACAGCCAGAACATCCATGACTTGTGGTTATTTAGAAACGATGATGAATATATGAGGTTTTTTCAGCTAACTAGACACTAAAGAAAGAAAAATATATATGCCAAACCACCACTGAATCATGCAATTAGTAAATTCCTAACTCCAAGGCTCCCATCTTAACTGGAAAGAAAAGAAAATGATTGGGAGCTATTGCACAAAAATATGTGTCAGGCTGCACGTACTTCAAGAGCAGAAGTGACAACAGAAAGCATGTGTAGGGGGTAGGAGTGAGGGAAATGAGAGGAGATGAGTCTGCATGTTGCAAATCATAGTCTGGGACATGAAACAGGTTTCTGAAAGATACTGTTAATGCTGCAACTTTTTTTTTCCTCCACGTAATCAACCAACATAATCAACAACATTTACAAGCCAAAAGCTTAAAGGAAAGATTCCTCCAAGAAACATGGAATACTTCTGAGTTCTGTGCCCTGTTATGCTGTACTCCCACTGTGAGCTGCTTAACTTCTCTGGTCTTCTCTTCTCTTACAAGAAAAATAACATTTTTTCCTTTGTTCTTTGTTTGTTTTATTTGCTTAAGAACAATACCTAATTCAACACACAAACCAGTGAAATTATATCCTCACTACAAGTAGAACTGGGATCCAAACAAGTACAAATTATGTGGAGGGATACAAATGTGAGTGCACTTGTTTAGTGATTTTAAAATTACGTACAATGGATCACTTAATTGATGTGATATTTGATTAATTATTCTTGCTGAGGGTTAGTGTGAAAGCCAAAGTTATACATGTGTTCAAAAAGGGATTCAACAATGTAATGAAGAACAAAGCAAGCCAGCTTTAGAGATGCCTAACCAATTTATTACTGGAAAATGACCAGGTATTTATGATCACACTGTATGCACACTTCTTTTATACCCTTTTTTTTGACCTTAGAATCTTAGAAAAAACTCAAGGGCTTTCAAGAGAGATTAAAAAAACAGCTGAAACTCTTTTCTCCATTCCTGTTCCTCCTTGCCCTCTTTCCCCCTTCTGCCAGCAGCAGACAACAAATGCAAAGTATTGTAATACCTACAAAAAAATGTTTTCTGATTTCCAAATATTAGTTTATCTCTGTCAGCTTGTGTGTCTGCTGTAATGTCACCATTTATCTTGCAAAATGAACTTTGCATCCTGAGCATACCTGGATGTGCCTAAACTTTGCTCAGTGTTTTGACTGAGAATGTTCTTTTTCTGCATTCCTGTTGCTTGAAGTTGTCAGAGGAGAAACTTAACTCTGCCACTAAACAAAGACCTTTTTGATATTTTTCTAAGCTGCTGCTGAGTGATTTTTGCATGTTTACCATTAAGCTAACCTACAGGAACTGTATCAGCATTGTAAAGCTTCATGGCATGACACAGTGTAATGTCGGGGGAGGAAAAATTATCAATTAAAGAATACAACTATTTTCGCACCATCTCAGTCACCTGCATGATGATTGTAATAACACAAAACCCAACACATTTCAATGTGCTGGTATGTTTTCTTCTTTCTGTTCTGTCTGTTCAAGTTCTTTCCCATGCATTCACCACATTTTGTTAGAGTTTTCTGGAAAAACCGATAAATACTTAGTGAATGTGTTATTTATAAGGAAAAAAAAATCATCCCTTTTTATGTCACCAGAAGAGAGAGAGAAAAGGGCTCATTATGCAAATAAAGTTTTTCCTCTTTTATGACTACTAGAAAATTGAATTTGGAGAGGAAAAAAAAATTACAGTAACTTTGTTCCATAACAGTTTAGTTAATGATATTATATCTTCTCTACATCCAAAAATAAACAGTCCCTGGTAATGGCTATATTGAAGCAGGTAAAGTGAACATATCCATGGTGCTTGAAAAGAGAACTGCTCTGATGACAGCAAACTTCTTCTATGCAGTTTCAAAGGGATTTTATTTTTTTTCCTTTTCATCAAACTTTTCCTTTTAAAACTTTTGGAGATTCATCTTCATTATTTCTTATGTTTTATTTCCAGCACCTGAAAGTTAACGGTGAAAAGGCTTCATTTGTTAAAAAATTTTGGTTATTTTTTTTTTTCAGTGAAGCAGTGTCTGTAGGAAAAAAAAAATTAAATCAAATTTATGTTAATAAAGAATTCATTTTTTTTCAGCTGATCATGGATGACTTTTTCAGTATTCCAAATCTTTATCCCATTTTAAACCTTCTACTTCTCCAGCCCTACAATAACTATGATGATTTCATTACCCCAGAGGGTATCACTGACCTACTTCATAGTTTAGGACAACATGAAACCTTACTTTTAAATTAGTGTTCATTGACTAGTTTAAGAATGAGAATCCTGGATTGAATTACTATGATTCCCATCCTATACCATTAGAATTTCTATTTGCAAATTCAAATTTTTCACTACAGAACTGTAAATATCCTGAGCACTTCCTGCTCTTTGCTCTGAGCCTGGCTTAACCTCCTCTGTAGTAGTGTAGGTCAGTTTCCAATTGATACAGATTTATACTGTTCCTGAAGCATTGACTCACTAACCAATTATTTTGTTTCCAGAAAGACAGCCTTTTCTACCAATACACCTTGTAGACTTTGTAGGAAAATTCAAACTCCAGTCAATAAATTAAGGACTTGAGCATTATTTTTGCACTAACTTGTAACACAGACAGGCGCTGTGACACATAAGAAATGCGTAAGTAAAAAACCTCATACAGTAAATACAATTTGAAGCATTCCAACAAAGAAATAAATCCTAGTTCATGCCTAACATTTCAGTCCCACACTGAGAGCGATTATAGTTAACAGCTTCATTTTTCATAAAAGGGAGGTAATTTCCTCCTTATTTTACCATGTACAAAAGAAAAGCATAATCTGCAGTCTCTATTTTATTTTCAGGTGATATCCAAGACAACACTTGAGCATTAAAATGTACTCTGAAGTAGAAATTAGATGTCTAAATTTTTGAGCAAATTAAAAAAAAAAAAACAAAAAAAAAAAGAAGAAGAAATCTAAACAAAACAAGCCCTGTGTCTTCTATATTCAGCTAAAAAAATTTTGGGTAGACCTCTGACATTGTGCTAATAGATCACTTCTGACTACAACCAAAGAGAACACAGTCTCCTGCCATCAGCCAGGCAGGAGCTTCACCACACCCCTGGTCGCCCTCCCTGGCCTGAATGCCTACTTACAGGCCAGACAGCCTGCTTGTTTGGCATAAAATTCTCTTTTTTGATCATGAAAGGTACTTAAGACTTTCACTGCAGGGACCTGAAAGGTGGAGGTAACCTGGGGCAACTAAATCAAATAGTGAACACTGTCTCCTGAAAGGAAGAGAATGGTGATATTTTTTATATGAAATGCAAAAAAACTAAGTTTCTAGGGATTTTGCTGAAACAATTTTTTAACAATTAAGTAAAATGTGTCAATAAAAAACCAAAAAGATTCTATTTTTCTAGAAATTTCAAAGTGATTTAGGATCAATTTTAGCAAACCCTCTTTATCTGTGTTTGTCTTGTGAAGGATTTATGCTTATTATCTTTTTTACTGGAGAGGGAACTATGTCTCAAAGGAGTGAAAAAACACAAGCCTTCATGCAAAAAATAGTAATCTTCACCTTGTCTTAGTGATGAGAGGTGGTTTTGTTTCATTTTTTTCCACCTTTAGATATCTCTGCAAGCCTACTCTTGCTTAGAGCTCTGAAACATTATTTTCTACTTCCTCTTGCTCCTCACTCACTTCCCAAGCCTCTTTCTAAATGTCACCTTTGAACCACCCTTTCCAGATGTTTGGGGGATTAATTCCTACCACCTCTCTTAACAGTGAAATTCTGGATTCCCAGAAGACATCAACAAATTTCACATCAACTTCAGCAGAGATTTCACCCTGGCTACTTTGATTTTCTCATCTGCTGAGTAGTGTTATGGCTTTTTGGGTTTTTTTCTTTTTCTCTCCTATTTTTTTTACTCCTTTTAAAACTACAGTTCTCAGATTTGAGTATTTTCCACAATAAAATAAAATAAATTTTCAAAAAAACCAACAACAATCCAAACCAACCCAACCCAACAAACAAAAAAATTCCACATAACTAATGCAGGTAACAAAGGAATCAAAGCCTTTATTTATCACAAGCTCCATTTGTTACCTTCAGGAAATCATTCCATTCTTTGGTCCCTCAGTTTCTTCTTTTGCAATCTAATAACTATTGTTCACAATAAGAAAACTGGACAGTGGATCCAGTAAAGACAAACACTGTTTCACTACTATTGCTGTAATGGGCCCCCAGGAATTTCACTATTCCATGCTAGGAATGGCCCTAGATTGCATCAGGACTGAGATAAACCAGGACTTAGTCTGAAACACTATAATTTTTTTTCACATGGTTGTGCCCAAATCTACTCCTATGTTCATTTTCACAAGTATGCAATCTTTAAGAAAACATATAGATTTATATTCTTATTAAAGACAATGAAAATGTTAATTCAAATGACATAAAAATAATAGGGGTAAATAAGATAATTTAAAAATATCTATAAGAAATATCAATTAAGTCCTGTAAAATTAATTTTAAAAAATACTTTTTTTCTATCTCTTTTTATGAACTGTAGTACAAATTATGATTGTGGATCTCCAGAATACAAATGAAAATGTGTGTCTACAGCCCTAATGGGTTCTGACCTGTAGTGCAATTCTGGAGAACTTGGTAATTCGTTATCAGCAACTTTGCTTCTCCTTCAAAGCAAAGTTATCAAAACACAGAGAGTCAAAAGTTGTCAGATCCTGACTATCGGTCTTGGTCCCTTAACTTGGTGGTTAATATACATGCATTTTGGCAAAAGAAATTTGATAAGGAATTAAATAAATGATTATTCTCTCATAATATATAAATCAATTCCATTCTTTATTAGAAATCTTTTACAAAGAGTATTAGATAATTAAGCTGTTATATAGTAACTCATGCATATCAAATATCTCAGCAAAGAAGGTTAATTGAAGCTCCCTCTTCATCATTGTAAATGTCTTCAAACTGCTTTGACTGGGTCAAGTTGAAACAAAATAGGTAGGCTCAAAGAAGTGCTCTGAACAAATTAGTGATAGGGAAAAAAACTAAAGGGAATAAAATTTTTATTTGCATATTCTGATTTTTGAAAGAATATAATGCAATTAAATATTTTCTTCCCTTCAGCTTGACTGCTGGTATCAAATATTACATCCTTATAAAAATGTAGGAAAAAACCATCAATTTGTTTCAAAGGTACCATTAAAAAAACATGTCCCACTAGGCACTTTGCACAGTGGGACAGTGAACTTTGCACATATGCCATGTTTTCGTTGTCAATGATTAAGATACATACAGTTTCATCAGTATTTATTATTCGTTTGAGTTTGTCTCACCTTATCAGTGCAACATATTGACGAGATACCTGCATAAATTGGGCATAATGTAAAAAATTAGCTCAGTGAAGACAGAGCTTGATCTTCCCAGAAGTTACAGTCTCAGGTTTTCCTTCAAGTTACAAATTTAAGTAACTTAAAAAAACCCTGTGGTAACAGAAATTGAAGGAAAGACTAGTAACATTAGTGTTACTCCACAGTAAAAGTTCATAAGCACTGGCTTTAACAACATTCATTGGATATATACCATCCCATTTACTTGTGTTTCCTTTTGGCTGATATTGTGGTGGATAGACAGCAAGGGAAGATTTTACAGTTTTGCCTTGGAGGAGGTGTGGTTGTGGTGTTGCTTTTTCAGTTTTAATTAAATTTGGATTATTCTTTTAGAATACGCTAATTTAAAGTACACGTATCCTACAGAACACGCTTCCATTAATTTCAGGTCTCCTCTAATTGAGCTGCTTTATTTCACAGATTCCCAGCCCCCTTCCTAGAAAAACTACTCTTTATTCGTTTTTGCATAATGGTGCAAAAGAATCCCTAACTAGTGAACCATGATACAGTCTTTCACCACAAGCAGTTTGTGAGGGAGAAAGCTCTAAATAACTATCAAAGTATAATGAACATTGCTACTAAATGCTAAGTAAATTCCTCATTGGAAAATTTGAAAGGCATTAATTCAGACAACAGTTTCTCTTTATCTCCTATATTTCCTGGTTCTAATTCCTCCTTTTTTATTTATTAGTAAAGCAATTTGCATGAAAGAAGCATCTTTGTTTCTTCAATATTCATTTCCTTTTTCTCAATGAGGGTATCATTCTGCTTCACTGAAAACAATGGCAATTTTACTGGTTATCCTCAGGGAGAGTTGTTCTGGTAGTGAGACACGCTGGCTGTCTCCAGGTCCCGTTGAAGTCAGCCACCAGGTAACAGCCTTCGGAATCCTTTCAGATAAGGATCCCTGAAGTGCGACTTCCTTTGTGCAACTTTAATCTTCATTTGCTGTTGCAGAAATGCTGATTACTTCATCAGGGATTATGACTTTATGCAAAGAGTAAACAACAAGAGTAGGTGGATTTCCAAGTCCACCCCTTCCGCCACCCTCTCTTTTCATGCAAATAGCTGTAATTATGCCAAAAGAAGGCAGAAGATGTATGTCCCAGAAAAGCAGGGTACTGAAAAGTAGTTTTCATACACCACTGGTAGTTCAAAATTTGAACCAAGCAAAAAATGTCTATCCATCATTAACTGCTGCAGAATAGCCAGGAAAATCCAAAAATACATCTTCATGGTATCAAAATACCTTTTGTATCAAGATATCAGGGGCGAGGGGGGGAAGAATGTCATTACTGCCAATGAAAGCATTCTGACACTATGATACAAAGTGTTTTGAGTAAACCCATTTCCATCATCTCGTACACTGGTTGCATTAACAAACCAGTCATTTCCAAGAGGATTTTTTTAACCAGGTTTGTTTGTGAAGATGTGATTTGTTCATCTAGGACTTCAAACTTTGTGCATATGTGTGTGCCTGTAAATTAACCCACCAGGGCCAGAAAATGGAATTTTGATTGGAAGGTCCTGTCAAAGGCTGTCTGAGTGATGGTTGTGTTTTTCATCAGTGTAATCTGTAATCCCCATTTCCAGCGGTTAGAAATAATTCATTGTCACACACACAGCATCCTCTCTTTCCTGGGCACATCCAGCAGAGAAAGATTCTTCACAAGCCATTAAATTCTACTACACTTGATATATAGGCTGATGCTTGCAAATTATCCAGTCAGAATCTTCCTTAGAAACACCTGTATTTTGTAGTATAGCTCAGAATTTACTGCTTGTCAAGGGGGCATATGACCTATGATGCTGTGTCAATCATGGCCCAAAACCTGTTACTTAGAGCCTCCGAGCTGTTTTTTCACACTGTTAGAGGAAGTCTGACATCTCATAAAACTTTGAAATGAATTTTCACTCCAGGAGAAGTAGAGAAGAAACTGAAAGTGCCACTAATTAAGCAGAAGATAATATACCATGTGTCAGGTCCAGACATGAATGACGGTATTTACAGAATGTTTTAGTGAAAGCAATGTGCTAGCAACAGATAAGAGTTATTTGTTCTTTAGTGCTTCTAATGCAAATATCCTCTCTGCTTTACCCTAACTTAAAGATTCAGATCTTATATCCGAAGTATGCATGTTATTAGATATATTACCTTTAAAAACATTTTTTTTTCTAATTTACACTGAAAAACTACTAAAAACAGCTAAAAGAACCCCAAATCAATGCTTCTAGACTGCACATGGGTGCTCCTCTATATGAAAATGATGGTTAACTAATTAAATTGTATCCAAATTGGTTAAGTCCAAGATATCAAACAGCCACAAAACTGTTAGGGCAAATATTATTTTGCTATAGCCTTAAAGCAAATTGCTATGTTACCTTTAAAAATAAGCAGCAGCTTGCAGACCCTCAACAACCTTATTTTAAAAAAAGGAAGAAAAAAAAGAAATCATCAAGATGACTCAGGAAAAGTTTTGCAATGTTTGAACACCATAATCCCTCATCATGCTGTCTCCATCCCACACTTCCTGAAAAAATGTGCTGGACTCCACTGCCTGAAGCAGGGTGGAATATTCAGTGAAGCGATGACCACAACTTCCTGCCTGCCAGAAAGATCCCACCAGAGTTTGGGGAATCTTACAATTATGAAACAGTGAACAAAGCAACTATAAATAATGTGCAGATGTTTATGTCAATTATTTTAAGTTTAAGCAATGTGATCTCTAAGAGAGCAGAGTGCAGAACAAGTAAATCTATCTTGATGTCATTAGTGCTCCTTCTCCTCCATGTGGTATTTTTTAATTGCAATACATATACTGTAGTGTTGTGCCTTCAGGTTTTGGCATGTACACCCTGCAGGTGAACACTGGCCATCTGACAGAGGAGTTTTTCTTGCATAACAAGATGTATTTCTACAATTCAGTCCTCGACTCACCACAGATTGCACAATTAAAAATAAAAGTACAGTGCTGACATTCCTGTGATTCATTAGTTCAGTCAGGCCATTCGTTACTGGTACATGGACAAACGCAGAGGGAAATAAAGCCACTTCCAGTCTGTCATAAATTTCAATTCTGCAGTTGAGTTCTGCAGAGATCTGTTTTAAAATATTAATGTGTATTTATAACTTGAATTCAGCCAATGACATGAGAATCATCCCATGTACGTATTCAGCAGCACAATAAGAATAAAAAGTAATAAAAATAAAAATATCATGGGGAAATTTGTAACGACTTTTATAAAAGCTATATAAAATTCTGATTTAAAGCAACCACAAGCAAAAAAAACCAACCAAACAAAAAAAAGACAATAAATTTTAAATAATGTCTATAATTCACAACTGTCCTAAGTCTACTCTAGTTTGTCACAATACACCTGAAGTTTTTGTTTCTGTTTTATTTCTTTTCAGCAATTATGTCAATTTTTGTGCTAGTAAAAGGACAAATGTGCAAAGAAATTAACAGAATAGAACTTCAAATCATGCCTCCCAATCACCCTACATTTTGATGTCGAATGTTTTAGTAAATTTTCATGTATTGGATAGTTAATTAATTAATTTATTGGAGAAAATAGCGCTTGTAGACATTACAAGTTAACACATGGAAAATTGATGAAAAAACACTGAGATATACTTTTAGATTACAAGATTTTGTTTCCTGTGTGTCATCTCCAGCTGGATTTATTACAGAGAAAAAGAAGCCAGGGCAATGAAATAGAGGTCATGGATGAACTGAACATTTCTTTGAAAATTCATCAGACATGCCATTTAATGACACATTGAAGTTCAGGAAGGAAAAATTAAAGGTGATCTGCTCAGCAATCTGTGTATTCAACATTCACTGAAAGGTTTCCTGTAGCTTTATTATCAGTATTATCTGCATATTTCAGGACTTATACAATCTTGTCCTCTGTAACTTAATTGATTTTTCTTCAGATAGGATACTTTTGGCACTTTCCTTTTTAATTTCCAACTATGTAAGAGTGGAGAAAGGCTCCATTTAAGAAACAGGAGGTCAAAGGATTCATTTCTTATTTCACTTCTGTGGTAACAGGGAAGATCAAGCCAGTTCAGAAGTACAGAGGTAGAAAGCTAAAAGGGGAGTGTCAGATTTTAATTCAGAGAAAAGACACCTGGCTTCTTTAAAAATCTCAAACTTATCAGTAGCACCAAGTCAGAGATCAGGTTCTCAAATATTCACAACAATTCACTTTTTTAAAGTCCGAACTTGGAAGTATAATTCCCACAGAAAGTGCAAATTAGTGGGAGGTACTGGTGGGAGATTTTGAAAGCTAAATATTTGATATATGATTTAGCTTTGGAAGCTAAATCATCAGATGCCAATTATTTATCTCATTCTCAATGAAGTTCTAAATATTTTGCCACTCTTTGGCATGATCAGCTCTGTAGCAAAAGAAAACACATTTTGCTCCCAAAGAGGACACCTTCTTAGTTCAGGTACTTTCAGCCAAAAAAGGGTAATAAATTTAATTTTTCAATTTCAGTTGTAGCTCTTTGGTCTCCTTTTACATATAACTGCAAGACCTTTCTGGCTCAAAAATTGGTCTGTTGCATTAAAGCTGTTTTCTTTTCATTCACCATTTAGGCTTAATAACCATAAAAATTAACAACTTCTAAGTGAATACTCTAAATTTCACATCTGTCTGATTGTGACATCAGACATATTTAATGCAGAATATGAGGAAAGAGGTCATTTTTGTTCTCAAAGCACAGATCTCACTCAATACATTTCCTTAATTCTCTGTTGCAAGAGTCAAAACTTGCCATTTTTTAGTAAAAGAAGTTCAAATGTTATAACAAGAAATCAAATGACCCAAAAATGCTCATCTACATTTCCTCGATCTTATGGAGGAAGATATGATCTTACAATCTTAATCCTATGCTCCTAGAGCTGCATATTTGGAAGAACTATTTTTTCTCCAGCCTTCCCAGTCCTTGTACCCAGGAAAATACATATACATAGAAAATTTAGCCTGCACTAAGTTTCCACTCTGGTTTACCTCCCTGTAATTTGGATGTCTTCCATGCACTTTGACATTTTTTTCTTCTTCACGTCACTTGTTTCCTTAATTACTGAAAATCAAATTTTCATAACATAAAAACAAAAATTTTCATTTTTTCTTATGTATACAGAATTATAATTTCTGCAAGCTCTGAAAAAGCTCTGGGTGACAACTTCAACCTGCCTGTCATTTGCTTATAAGAAAACAATTTGTTTTTTAAATTTCAGAGATTAAAACCCCCATTTATTAAAGAAGCAAAACCAGAATAACTAAAAACACATGTACTTCTCATATTTACAGGATTTATTACGAGTAAAAATTGAAAATCATTAACAGATAGCCATGCAAACACAGCATCATGTAAGAAAGGGGAAAAAACATTTTGAAGTCACTTATCAAAATTATGTTTTCAATGCTGTACTAACTCACAGAAAGATTAGTTTTTCTTTGGTTTATAAGCTGCAGTATTCTTTTATTTGCCAAATTCATTTTTTTGGATACCTTACAGACAGCATTTTATAATGCCAAGTGTATTAAGACTTGGATATTGGCTTTAAGAAGAATTATATACACATTTTTAGACCCACAGGAGCAAATCATATTAAATTTTCATCATTTATATAGTTGCACAAACCTATGTGCAAAATCTTATTCCAAAGCTGAGGGGAGCAAAGCATAAATATTATATAACATATAGGTTATATATTTTATTATACATACATAGAGCAAATCATATATTAACTGCCTGGGACCAGCAAGAGAGGGGAAAAATTTGTTGTCTTTACCAGAAAATTCTCTGAATTTCTACTGAAAGACTGTGGACTTTGTGAAAGTAGAAAGAATTTTTTAAATGCTGACTTTGGCTTTAAGAACCTCCCACTCCACCCAAAGTCATGAAAAGAGATGTGTATCCCTAGGGAGGGGTTCAGGACATGACCCTGACTGAGGAGCCTACCATTTCCCTGGAGAACTCACTCTACATGGAAGGAGCCTGAGAAGATTGGCCTCATAAGTCTAAAGCAAAGGCTTAACAATACTCTGTCAGTATGTCAGTCTGCCATAATAAAATGTATCTACTCCAAGTAAAGCTCTCAAGCACTGAATTCAAATAGCTTTAGCATTTTAGAATTTCAATCTTTTGGTAGTCACATTTGAAAAGGGTACTTTTTCATTCATGAAAACTAGGTTCCAATTTCAATAATTTCTCCCATTCTGAAAGTGTAATATAAGATACCCAAACGTATTTCCATAACCAAAGCGTACTGCAGCAAAGATTGCAGGCAAAAATTATGGCTTGGTACAAGTTAAATGTGTGGTTCAAAGACTACAGAAACTTCTTCAAGAGACCTATCATAGTTTTGACTGCTGTCTTAAATATTCTTTTCCTGAATGCACTGATTGTTTAAAAATTCAAGCAAGCAATGTTGTTTTAGTTGCACATGAGAATGCATAGAAAATAAAAATATCTTTTTTGCCAGTGATGTAATTATGAGGAATAAAAGTTCCCTCTCTAGGAGATGATCCATTTGTGTTCTACAGAATTTTGTTAAGCTACTATCTTTTCCAAAAAGAAGGTGTCATTTGATATTATTCATTACTCTTTGTGGTCAGATTAATGATCTAGGACATGAAGTGAAAATGGTGAAGCTTTTCTTTGTGTCATTTGTAAGTACTCAAATGACTGAAAACTACAGAGGCACTAAGTAGAGACCAGTCACAGATATACAGAATATTCTGAGATGTAAGGGACCCACAAGGATCATCAAGTCCAGCTCTTAAGTGGACGGCCCACATGGGGATTGAACATGCTACTTAGGTGTCCCCAGCACCATGCTCTAACCTAAAGAGGTTAGAGCACAGTCAGTGTCTAGCTTTACTAAGCACTACAGAAACATAAATTACAATTTCTGTTAGAGGAACTTGTAGCTTAAAATTATTCCTCCAAAGGGTCCACTTGGTTTCACTTTTATCGTACACAAAATATCAACAGATGACACAGTCCAGGTTTCTTTGTATTGGTCCTATAACACAACATGAAATATCTTCCAAGTATGGTTTCTTCTTCAAGCCCTTTATTATTTTGACTGCAGAGGAGTGATTGCAAATTCAAACATGTTTGCAGCAGCAGAAACAGCAAGCTTTGCTCATATTTCTCCGGAAACTTTCCGCTTCACAACCATTAAAGAGCACTTCTCTGTTAGATATTGCTGTGCTAGGTATGACATATCACTACCAGAGATTAATTTACCTGCACTGATGTCTTCTTTAGTGATGCAAATCTCACATAAGGTTGGTTTGGAGAAGCAATATATTATTTAGGAACCTGGATACTTCTTTCGGCTAATAGCAGAAATCAATATTGATCTGAGAACATATTTTGCTGGACCATCAGTTTATGTCCACTTGCCTTGGCCTAGATTTTTCTCTTCTCTAAATAAGCCTCAAAACTGAGGTCTATTTGAGATTTCTAAAGAATTGCGAGATGTAGAAAGAATGGTGTATTAGGTGCTGCTGGCAAGGTTTGCAGGGGGGCTGCAGGGATGGCTTCTGTGAGATGACACCGGGAATATCCAACACTGACCCCTGTGTTGGATAAAGTCAGCTCCAGCTGGCTCTAAGACATACTGACTACTGGCCAAAGCTCAGTCCATCAGCCTCAAAACCTGAGATAATAGCTTTTAAAAAGTTTAAAACCCTGCATTCTACTAGCCTAGGCATCATACTGTGGAGATGTAGAGCATCCTTGCTTCTTCACTTTAATACTTTAATTATCCACTCAATATATATCAAAGAAATAAAAAATAAAAAAATTAAAAAAATAAAAGTAATGTTTCCTTTACCAGAGTATTTTGGGAATCACTACTCAGTTACCTCCCTGATTAAAAATTCATTTCTTAATCAGATATTATTTTTCAATCAAGAGCTTCTACAAATGTTCTTCTCTCCATACCCTGTGACTTCAATAGTTGTTTTAATACGTCTCATCCCTTGCTTATGTCTAGTAATAGTCTTCCATATTTCATGGAAGACCAAACAGATTTACTGTTATAAAAGATTGACAGGTATATAATCTATCTCAGCTGTCCTCTTACACAAAAATATCTGGAGCATGCATTGACAAAACAGCTTCTCCTCCTGATTAGTATTCAAGTAGAAAATCATACATATGTGCCTAAAAAACAAATAAATTTCTACAACCTTACTCTGTTATTTATCTGACAATTCCAGTAATTGGGTTCTGTTCACTCACACTGAATTTCCATTAAAAAGACATGAAATCTTTCATTTCAGCAGGCTAAGACCACAGCTTCTTTCTTTATTTGAGCATATTGACAAACAATTTTAGTGATAGCTCATTATGCAGAAGAATTTTCTTGTCTTATTCTTTTTGAAAAAGATTTTCTCTAAGAACTGTATCAGGCCTCTTATTACACAAACTCGTGGACAATTTTTTAATTTGCTTTCCACGTGTTTCAGAAATTATGCCTTTAGTTCCTTATGTTCTTTATTAATATCCTGAGGTGTATCTATTAGATACTTCTGTATCAGAGCACTCTCGAACTGCTAGCAGCCAAATTGGGCACTTCACCCTTCACAGTTCACCTCTCCAAAGAAAACTTTGCTTCAACTTCCATATTTGAGAACAAGCATCTTTGAGAGCTCCCTCCTGTAGTGACCTGCCTATAGTTTTTGCTCTGCTAGCTTTACCAGGGATATTTTTCTATTAAATAGATTTTTTAATTGTTATTTCTATAGCTTTAGCCTATGCTCTGAATATTTCTAAGGTTCTTTCTTGTTGCACTTTGAACTGTTTTCCCATGGTGAACAGTACTATCAGATATAATAGCTGTTGTGACATCAAACTTTCTTACAACACATTATAGTGACACACCTCAGGAGCAAAGCATAAACAAATAGTCTAGAAAATAGCATCTCTTTAAGCAAGGGTTGAACAGGAAAAGATGCACACTTAGTTTTTCTAAAGATACATGCCAAAACTCTCTGAACAAGCAAGCTCAGTGAAAGGTTAAATTAAATACCTTTTCCAGCATTTTTCCAATTGAAAGCAATGGAAAATTTTCCCTTCCAGTACAGTTATTTAGTTCTGTGAGGTCCCTCTGTATGGAAAGGGACTAGCAAGTGTGCATACTTGCTCTTACCTTCATTGAACCTTGCAAATGACTCTCCTTAACCTCTGTCTTCAGGTGAATGGAGTGCTTTATTGGTGAGACTCATGGACAAGTGGGGCTCTTTAAGCTCTATTCTGTAGTTTATTGAGAATATCCCTACCCTTAGTAAATAACTTAAATTCTTCTTCATGTCTTCTCTTGAAAGTCTGACACCTTTTTTGAGCTATCATACAGAGCTTCTGAACCAACATAATATTTTTTAATCATACTGGTCCTACTGTTTCAAACAGTTTATTTGTCAGACAACTATTTGCTCATAGAGTAAATCCACACACCATGTCCATTTAGCTCACAATAAAATCCTGGGGTTTACCAAATATTTTNCAGGCTTCAAAAGGTGGGGGGAGGGGGGGGCAGGGGGTTATTACTTGAAATTTGTTTAAAACACATATACATTTTTCTGGGGAATTGGGAGCTAGCTTTGTGTCTGAGATGACACAAGGGCTCCTGAGGCGCAAGTGCATCAACCTGTGAACTCTTTTTGCTGCACCTTTCATTTGTAGGTAGGAAATTAATGACTTTCAACCTCTCTAGTTGTGCCCCAGAGATTCTAAGAGATTTCAGCTTTTTAGATTATGCATGCATTTCACTTTATTCCAAATAATTTGTATTTTTAAGGAATTGGTCTACTCTCTATTTCCCAGGTTGACCAATTTGCACTATGCAGTGGCAGCCTCAGTACATTATCAAATTCCAATGGCCCATCACATATCCCAGTGCTCCTACTCCTATTTCTTACAAGCTAGTCCAAGGAATATATTAGTCCTGTACCGTTTCTTAAAGACTTAATTATGCTGATAAATCTAACATAAAATTGGTACAACATCTTTTTTTTTTTGTCCACAGTGTTGGATTTTAGAAACTGAGGAATTTTTTCAGCTGATCTCAAAAATGATTGATAAAACCAAGCTTGATTTGTCTGCTGTCACTTTGAAATTTGTTCAGTTATTGATATAAAATATTCCTCTGACACTCTAACAAAAATACACTGCTTACGAGTTCTTGTGATACATAATAAAATTCATAAAATTTTCATTTCAAAATTTTTAAATGAATACAGCACAGTTTCTTATTGTGCATGGGAAATCCACAGCTCAGTTCTGTGCTTAGGGTAACTCTTTTCACCTACCATATATAAATCCCCTCAATATATCACCTCTATTGTCTTAATTTTCTATTTAAATTCTAAATTTAAGTTATCCATACTGAGGCCAAACATTTTTTCTTGAATTGCTTTAATTCTGTATTACCTAAACACAGCATTAAACTAAGAATAATTTTACAGATATCAGAACCACAGAATGGATGATGCTGGAAGGAAACTCTCAAGATCAAGTCCAATGCCCCTGCTCAAGTAAGGTACTCTAGAACAGTTTTCCCAGGGCCATGTCCACACAGGTTTGCAGTATCTCCAAGAATAGAAATTCTGCAGTATCTCTAGGAAAACTTTTTGTTATGTTCAGCCAACCTTATAGTAAAAGAACTCTTTCTTTATAGTCCACAATATTTTTGTGTGTTTCAATGTTGTGCCTATTGCCTCCTGTACTTGGGCCCACTAGGAAGAGTCTGACTGTCTTCTTCACTCTCTCCATCAGGTACTTATATACATTGATGACATTTCTCCAAGCCTTTTCCACTCCAGGCTGAACACTCCTAGTCTTCCTTCACAGAAGAGATCACAAGATCACAGAATCATAGAATGACAATGGGGTTGCAAGGGACTTCTGGACATTATCCAGTCCAACTCCCCTGCTAAAGCAGCTTTACCTAGGTAAGCAGGTTACACAAAATCACGCCTGGGTGGGTTTTGAATATCGGCAGAGTCGGAAATTCCACAGGTTCCCCGTGCAGCCTGTTTCAGTGCTCTGTCACCCTGACAGCATGTTTTTCATAGCTCAGTGTTGCAGTTTGTGCCCATTACCTCTTGTCCTATCACTGGGCACCGCTGCAAAGAGTCCAACCCCCTCCTCTTGATGCCCTCCCTTCAAATAGTGACCTACATTGATGAGGCTCTCTCAGTTGTCTCTTCTCGAGGCTAAATAGGCCCAGGTCCCTCATCCTTTCCTCATAACAGAGATCCTCCTCTCTCCTGATCATCTTCATAGCCCTTTGCTGGACCCTCTCTGGCGGTTCCTTGACTCTTGTACAGGGAAGTCCAGAACTGGACACAGCACTCCAGCTGAGGCCTCACCACTGCTGAGTAGAGGGGGAGGATCATCTCCTTCAACCTGCTGGCAGTGCTCTGGCTAATGCAGGTCAGAACACTGTTGGCTGAAGGGCGTGTTGATGGCTCCTGTTCAACCTGTTGTCCACCAAAACCCCCAGGGTCTTCTCTGCAGAGCTGCTTTCCAGACTGTCGCTTCCAGGTCCATACTGGTACATGGCGTTGGTAATGCCCTCCCAGAGGAACAACTCTTCATTTTCTATGGTTGGACTCCATGAGGTTCCTTTGAGCGAATTGTCCGGTCTGTACAGGTCCATCTGACAGGCCTAACAACCTTCTGATATATCACCCACCTCTCCCAGCTTTGTATCAGCTGCAAGCACAAGCAAAGAATTAATCTAAGATCAAATAGGACCAAGGGGAGTTTGAGAAAATGAATACAAAGCACTTCAGCAACAAGGCAAGGGAGACCCTCCCTTGAATAACCATAGCTGTCTGCCACAGAATGGAGCAATGTGTTGTACCTCTTACAGCCTTTAGCTTGGCCAGAGCAAATGAAAAGGTTGCTCTGGGACAAAACAGCCCTCCTCATAAAGCCTCATTATCCTAGCATTCTCAGCCCAGCCTCCCCACATTCTTACTTCATTTTGGAACATAAGGATGTCATTGTTCTCTCACAAATGTACTCAAGGTCCTCTATGAGTCTATTTCTTTCTGTGATACTTTACTCAGCTGCTTTCATTAAAGATCCCTTTAATGATCCTTCAAAAAAAAATTGGAGAGTTCTACATCATGCTCAGTTGATATTCTTCATTTTAAGCATGCTGTCTTCCTTGAAATCTTTGTCAAAAAAAAAATTCAAACATTTTCCTGTCAGGTGGAGCAGTATGTATGCATCATAATGGATTAATGATTTCTTTATAGCTAGATGAGCAACAGGTCAGTTGTTAAAATTCTGTTTATCTCACAGACAAAGGATAATTTGGGACACAGACAGAGATAAGGATAGGATGTGTATGTAAGTGCTTTGTTTCCCAGTTCATCTGATTCTAAAATGTCTGTAATAATATTGTCAATATTTAGAACTTTTCTGTGTCCTTCTTTGTTTTTTGCCACAGGATATTTTGCATTAAGGATAACTGCACAGTAAGTGTACCCAAAGCCTTAGGACCAGCAACACAGATGCTCAGCATTTTCTTATAATTCTCAATGACAGCAAAATGAATACCCAATAAAAGCTGAGAGGAACCACAGGAACTTGTGGAACTGGACATTTTCGTGAAAGAAATTTTTTTAGTAAGTAGCACTAGCTGAGAAAGTTCTTTGACAGGTGTGCTGCCAGTCAGCAGAAACATAATGAATGCTGAGGTTCTGGCTGATTTTGTAGCCCATGCAGAGACCAACTTCGCTGAATTTTTTTTCATAGCATCTGTCATACAGTGAAACAAACTCTCTTCTAATTAAACATAGCAATATTCTATTGAATTTCCTTAAAGAAGCAATTTGACCTATTGTGTTTTCTAACATTGCCATTAGGCTGACATTTTCAGTCCCTGTTAGAGGATTTGAATGCTAGGTCTCCTTGCATCTCCAAAGTCCATGAAACAGCCTTAAAAAAATCTCACTTTAAACATCAAAAAAGTTAAATTTCCCATATTTTAGAATGTGATTTCCCATAGGAATCTGATGCATTTTATATAGTTTTTTAAAAAAATGATTGAAGAATAATAGGATCCAAAATAATATGCTATGTAATAATTGCAATTTATAGTTGTAATTTTATAACCCTATCACTATTAAATCTTTTCTTATAGGTTTTGGATATCCATAATTTGTAAATTTGGGTATATTAGACATCACATTCTTTACTCACCTTAATTAAAATTGAGAAGTAATTTACATTATTGACAGAACCACCAAAACCCCTTTTTCCTTTGGTAGGAAGTACATTTCCTTCAGCAAGTATGATGAAGTCAGTGAGATCTGATTGCTTAGGACTTGAGGGAGGGAGAAGTATCAAACCTATTCTTTTATTGGTTTGTTCCTCTTTCAGAAGGACAATCTCAATCTCTTCCATTGTCCAATACCAAGAGCCTCCACAGTAATACTACCCTTGCCTGTGCTGACAAGAATTCCTCACTAAGTATTACACTATTTTAATCACATAATCTTTACCACGTTTCTTAACACCACATGTTAAAGTCTGCCAGAAGCACAGGCAGTAGATGAAAATCAAGCCTATAGAAAGAGCTAAATTGAAGCTTACACAGCATGCAAATTCCATCTAAACTGCAGGACAGCACAAAAATTATGTATGGGTGGATGAGATTACTCTACACAGTGCTCTATTCAACTCAGTTTCTCTTTCTCCTGTTATTTGTGGAAAACATTGCACCACAAGAATTTTTCTTCCCAGATTTTTTAGGAGGTAACAAATCTCTAGAGTCTTTTAATCACAAATAGATTCACCATGTTACTGATATTTTCTTCAAGCAACACTAGCCTCCTTCCATCAGCACTTCCTACTAAATTTTACCTAAGACACTTCCTTAAACCCAGTCACTCATCTTCCTCCCACAGAACAGCAAGGCCTGCTTCTTATTTTGTGTCTTTTCCTCATAAGTCATGAGAGCTCTCAACATTCCCTGTAAGCAGCTGTGATACTTTCTGGCCACAAGTTAGCATTTTAGTAACAGTGCAGAAATGATGTCTTAGCAAGTTGTCACACCATCTTTATTGCCTTCATCTGCTAAAAGTAAAGTAAGAGGTTTTGAAACCTGTCCCTTGGAAATGAACATATAGATTCATTCCTGCTTCATCACACTGGCTGTTAAAGGCTGTCAGCAATTTGCAGTGATTAATTGGGAAATGATTGTAGACTCAGAACTCTGAGGTTAAGGAATTTGAAGATGACATATAGAACTGCAGCTAAGTGATTATGCCCACAAATTTGGTGTTTAATATGAAAGGCACACATGAGAGCTTTTAATTCATGCAGTTACGAAATTAAGAAAGGACCACTTGCTCTTACCTGACCCTTTTCAGTGTCTTTTAGTCCCAGACTTTCTGCTGTTGGATTACAAGTCTCTGTTTGTTCCTTCCAAGAAACAAACCTGACCCATTTGTATTCTTTATTTCAGATTGCTTTCCCTTGTAATTTATTCCATATGTTTATTGCTAAGTACACACAAAAGTCCGTATTGTGATCCCCTCTATAGAGCATGTAACTTCAGTCAGTATTGAAAATAGTGAATTACATAACTGAATTCCCCTGTGAAAAATTATCATGCCAAGATGATGCACGTTAGACAATGCAGTTAACCCTCCCAAAGTGGTACAGTAAGTAATGGTTTCAAATAAAGAGTGTCATTTTCTTTTCCCTTTAGGATAAGGCTATTTTTCAGATCTCACAGACTCTTCTTAATAACTGTAATAAAAAGCATCCAATATGCTAGGGTTCATATGTATTACATATAGATGTTTTTATAGCTGGATTTGATTGCCTGTTTATGCTTCTCTGCAGTCTGCATTCAAAGTTCAGATACTCTGTTTCACTTTGAGTGCTTCCTATAGGGAAGGACATTGCAAACAGGGGTAGCTGTAATCTTCACAGACAGTGCTAATGTCTGCTTTAGGGGAGAGCAGAGCTTCTCAGTCGTCCTGTCAGCACAACTGGTTTCACCCCTCCCAACTTCCCTTTCTTTCCACTGGATGTTATTGGATGCATTTAATACTTTTTTTTCCTTTAAGAATGTACTTCAACCCCCAACTAATCATAAGGGCTTTTCAGAATACAATTTATTTGTGCCAAACATAAGGGAAATTGAACAAAAACCAGTTAAAAAAATACATATTAGAAATAGAAGCAAAAATTCTAGATGATATTTTAACGGTAAAACATTTATATGGTTTAAGAAAAAGCATTTAAAGGAAATTACAAAGAAAGAGAATAGAGAGAATAAGGTCTAGGAAATTATGTTGTGAAAGCCAGAAGAGAAAGATGAAGAAATGAAAAAGTCAATGACTAATTAGGAAAGGGGAAGACAAAGACTGTGCACATAAAGGAAGGTGAACCAAGGAAAGAGCAAAGGAAACAAACTAATATCAGGTAAAAAAAAAAAAAAAAAAAAAAAAAAAAAGAAGAGGTGTAAGAGTATGGCAAGAAAAGGGTAAATTAGATTACAATCTTAATGGCAATTCATTTCATACCTATAGGTCCTCTGGGAGGGCTTTGGGAGCAATGTGTTGGTGACTTTGTGCTCTTGCCCCAGCAGCCACAGACTGGGTGGCTGAGGAGCCACCACTCTGCCCCATCCCTCTGTATGCTGCCCATCACAAGAAAACTGATGGATATGGATATTCACTGCTGATGTGAGGGTCCCTGAAGAGGGCCCTTGTCATGGCTTTTCTGTAGAAATCACCACCCAGCATCGGGAGAAGGTTTCAGTGTGTCCCTCCACTGCTCTGGCTGTCTATGCACTGTAAAGCAAGGAGAGCAATGTGACCCCTGTGGCAATTTTTCTCTGAGGAAAGGTCAGACCCATGTAGCACTTATGTATTAATTTAAGATATACAGGGTCTCTAGGTCTGCTGCTGACCCCCATAAGTTTAGATTAATTTAATTCATACCAAGTATATAAGCATATCTTTAATCTCACTTAATTCTGCAGTGAAGAGACTGAATCCAAGTTCAGACCCTGTGGATCAGGAAGCAGATGGACTTACTTATTTTACTATGGCAGTCATTCTAAATATCCGTATTTTCTGAGGTCTCTCATTTCACTAAAATATTCGGATTTTATTTGGAAGCAATTGGATGAGTCCTTCCTTATTAGAAAATCTAATTTTCTTCCCCCTAGATGGAAGCAGTTGTTTCCTTAGTAAGACAATAAAAACTCAATTTTTGCTTTAACAGCATAAGCACTCTATATAAACTTCAGCTTTTTCACCACTCTATTAGTGAAGATAAAACAACTTGCAGAAGGAAAGGGAAAACTTACAAGGCGTTCATTTTCCCTCCAGAGAAAAAGGTGCTTCATTCTATGGGATTTGCAGCTGAATGTTAAACATTTTAAAAATGCAAACAACACTACCACCATTTTCACTAAATAGTCTGATGATGCTGCAGTTTTATCAATAACACACCAGGGAAATCACCTTTCCTTTTGTGTCGACATTAACAGAAGTTTTTAAAAAAACAAAATCAAAAAGATTTTCTTTACACTTTTTATCCTGAAAGTGTTCCAAAAAATAAGTTCACACCAAAGAAAGTCACTATTTGTGCACTTTTTGGTAATTTAGAAAGCCATAAAAAGATTGGGATTCCTTAGATGGTGATTTTGACATTATGCAAGGAAGGAGTATTCTCATGCTAATTTACAAACCTAAGCTACTCACAAAAGAAAGCTCCCTGAATAGTGCAAAAGTTGAGTTGCTAATGGATTGAAGCAGAGGAGGGACAAAAGCTGGTTTAAAACTACTTTTGCTATTCCAAGGTTTTATGAGTCTTTGTCTTGATTTTTACCTTCTTTATAAGTAAAAATATTTATTTGAAACTAAAACATGCTAAATGTCAGATTGTGCGATGTGGTAGTGTGTTTTATTAAGCTAGGTTAATTGAACACTGTTAAATATGGAATTGGTATGTTCCTCGTTCCCCCCATGTTTTCTCCCTCAGAATGGTTTGTCCCAGGTTGTTTTTCCCCGGTTTTCCCGCCACTCAGCCCAGCAGTTATGTGTCTGTCACATTGTCCTCTCCCCTGTGTTACCTTATAAAGCTGCATGCTCCCCTGTCAGTCAAGTTATCGCGCCTAATTCCTTCTGGATTGTTCCCTGTCACTTTTCCCAGTTATGAACACTCATTCGTTGTTAAGATTCCATCCCTCCCCATGCTTGTCCCCACTGGTTGTAAGATCCCACCTTTCCCCGCCTTCCTCGATACCTATAAACTGTATCCCGACCCGCCCGCGCGCGTCTCCTGTCCCTGTCCCCCTTCGGAGAAGCTCCC
>VXBC01006898.1:808488-951447 GCA_013399945.1 Ploceus nigricollis | reverse complement strand
AGTGCAAATAGCTGCACTTAAGACAAAATAATAAAATAATAAATAACAAATAATAAATAATAAATAATAAAAATAAATAATAAATAATAAAAATAAGACAAAATAAGTACTACTTTACTGTAGTACTTTCCCCTTACCTTCTCTCACATNAACATGCTAAATGTCAGATTGTGCAAGAAGGCACCTTGTGGTAAGCATAACAATCAAGTATAAATATTTGGAGAAATAATAATTACTTGAGTCATGGGACAGCTTGAAACCAACTTTCATTGTGTAAGGCCTCATTTAATATGATAGCTGGGTTTTAAGTGCATTTGTGAGTCATGTTTTGCCTTCATGGAAAAGAAGACATTTTTTATTGAGGGGACTAGAAATAGTCATAATGTCTTGTAGCAGTAAAACAGAAAACTAAAGAAATGTTTTTAAGTTTAAATTGGTTTAAATTAAAATTTAAATTTAAATTGGTTTAAATGAAAATAAATGTTTAAATTGGTTTCAGTATAAGAATCCACTCCAACATGCTGTTCATTATCATAATAATTTTTTTATTTGGATTATAGTACAGAAGTTCCACCATAGGAAAGATAAAATGCATTTATCTTGATACAGTGGAGGAAAAGTATTCTATTTTGTAATTAATAAAATAATAATGTTATCAGGTTGTAGAAAAACTATGGGAATATAGGGCAAATTGGATAAAGGTTCATCCTCACAATAATTNGAGTCATCGAATCATTAAGGTTGGAGGAGACCCCCAAGATCATCAAATTCAACACCAAGTCAACTAAACCGTAGCACTAAATGCCACATTCTGTTGCTTCTTGAACAGCTCCACAGATGGTGACTCCACCACTTCACTGGGAAGCTCATTCCAATGCTTGAGCAGGCTTCCAGTGAAGAAATTCTTCCTGATGTCCAACTATAACCTCCCCTGGAGCAGCTTGAGGCCATTTCCTCTTGTCCTATTGCTAGTTGCCTGGGGGGAGAGGCCAACACCCACCTGCCTATAATCTCCTTTCTGGTGTTTGTAGAAAGTGAGCAGGTCTCCTTTTTTCCAGGCTAAACAAACCCCATTCAGTCAGCCACTTATTTTTCACCTGAAATGAATGTGATTGCTCATTTGAAACTGACTGATATACATTCAATGGCTACTAGGTCCACCAAGAGTGACCTCATGATAAAGTCATCAAATTATAATATGGATCCAACACTACTCCCACTGAAATAGTGTATATATAAGGCTATATCTTACCTACTTGAGAGCAGGTTCTCAACCTGTATCTTTCACAAAGGAAATTTCTTTAAAAATAACAGAGACAAGTGTACTTTANTCCCACTTAAGGTCTAATCTCATGGCTTTAATGGTTATTTGTCTTTTACAGACTCTGTTGCCCCTCTGTACATGGTAAATTTCAAACCTTGGCAATAATTGGGGAAATAAAGTATTCCTAATGCAGGGCCAGATCAACTTTATATTCATGATGCATGAAAACATTCCAGCAGACTTGAATAAGCCCTGGATCAGGTCTATATTAAGGAACTCAGTATGATCAGACCCCAGTCTTTCTCAATGACTTCACTGTAATCACTCATGTTTCATGGAATAATTTTCGAAGTGCAAATAGCTGCANTCCAGGCTAAACAAACCCCATTCAGTCAGCCACTTATTTTTCACCTGAAATGAATGTGATTGCTCATTTGAAACTGACTGATATACATTCAATGGCTACTAGGTCCACCAAGAGTGACCTCATGATAAAGTCATCAAATTATAATATGGATCCAACACTACTCCCACTGAAATAGTGTGTATATAAGTGTATATATAAGGCTATATCTTACCTACTTGAGAGCAGGTTCTCAACCTGTATCTTTCACAAAGGAAATTTCTTTAAAAATAACAGAGACAAGTGTACTTTAGCTTTTAAAGCACAGTTTATGGTTACTTTACATTATGTCCAATTTTTGAAGTTAGAAAGCTGACAATAGCAACTGCTATGCAGATGGCATATCTGATTCCTGCTGTAACTGATTTTCAGACAAAAAGAGATGCTTTTCAAAATATAATACAGAGGATAAGAGATGGTACCTATAAATCTTACACAACACAGTGCATACATAGACAGTCAAATCCAGCTCACACACTACTTCAATAGTGACACTGAAGTTAATAGCATTAATCATGTAAAGTAGAGAGCAGTTTCATTCTATACATAAACAGGCATAAAAGCTTATAACTTATTTGACATTTATCCTTGGCAGGGAGGGTGAGGGAAGGATATCTCTTATCAGAACAGGTCAAGCTTTAATTCCTGAAGAGAAACACTATGGAAGCCACCAAAAACTTAATTTTTCTGGGCCTAATTATCACTGGAGTTGCTGTAGTTCATAATCAGTAACACTGGAAAACCCTGAATTCAATCAACTCCATGTTTCTCTTCATTCAATTTATGGCCAAAGCCAAAAAGATCCAGGACTACAAGAGGTGCCATGAATGCTAAGAGAACTCTACCTGATCCCACTCCAAAACCTTTGGATCCAATGTATTGTAAAGTAATGATAATTCTTGAACGTATCTATCCAAGTCATTAAAAGTAACTTAAGAATATCTCAAACGTTTAAAAAAATAACTACAGGACATATTTTCTCCTTGCTTCGGGAAGAAAATTACTTGACTGAAATAGTGCATGTCTAGTATATATCTTGGAATATTTTGTATGTGAAAGGGTTGAGCCTGTTTGTTTTGTGCTAAGAAGATCTAATCTTACGTAGACTCCAATTGTAATTTATTTTCTGCATCAACATGCAGGAATTCTGAGTTACTATTTTATGGGGAAATTGCTAAAACAGGAAATTATTTTTAACATAGGATTTATAATCTGTTTGAATATTTACTGGGTATCTCAGAGAATATTGTTTATATATATATATTTATGCACACACATACCAACGCTTTTAGATCAGGTTGAAGAAATGCATAAATGAGAAACCTCTAAGTGAAACATCTAGTTCATGGTTTCTCAGACTGCAGCATACATGAACTTTGGGTGAGCAGTTATTTGCCCTCTCCAACCCCTGTACATAGATGCGAAGGACTGCTGCTGCTGTCACCACTTCTACACCATGAAGTCTGCAGAATCCTGACCCAAATTATGCACTATATTTCATTCATGCCAGCCCAGACATTTTCCTTAACTAGTCCAGTGTTTGTGGCATCCCCATGTTTATGCCAGCCCAAACATCTTCAGTAGACTTTTAAAAAACAAATAAGAAAATAAAAAACTGAAGCAGGTTTGCATTGTTTTTTGGGGAGTTTTTTGGAAGGTGAAATCTTGGCTGTATTCCATCAACAACAAAACTTGTAGAGGTTTTTAACGATGCCAGAACACAACCATATAAGGAGTATTCCTATTTGTACAGAGAGGGCTAGTGTTCAAAGGAAAGCCTGAGTAGCTGAGTGCCAAAATAAGACTTAGAAGATACTTGAAAGATATTCTTGCTCACAGGCTCAAAACCCCAGTACAGTCAACTACAGGAAAGAACAAATAGGCTATCCATGGGCAAAATTAACTTAGATCTGTGACATTTTAATCTAGATGAGAGCTAAAACTTACTCTGCACTTTCCATTAATAACCTCTGCCCCTTTGAGCTGCAGAAAAAGAGAACAAGACAGCATACACTGGTAAGGCAAAAAATGATTTACTGTTATAAACAAACCTTACTGCCAGTATAATTTTTCCCATTGAAGTAATGATTCTCTTTTTCTCACTAATTTTGGCAATACTAGGCAAATATTTAACATCAGTACTTAGGTAGGCATTCACTGTTTCTTTTTTAAGTACCATGGAAGAAGAGAATACCACAATATAAGCATCCAAACCCAGATCTCTGTCACTGGGGAAGAGGCCTGAAAGTTGATAGAAAGCTGGCACCAGCACACTAAGCCAGTCATTGGAAATCTCTATGTAGTCACTTGCACACTTTCTGCCCATGGGTCCAAATTCAGCAGAAAGAATGCCAGCTCCAGTCTCAGAGATCTTTGGGCAACTGGATTCATAATTTTAATGCAATAAAATTACCCTGATTTAATACCCTAACTCTACCTGAGTTTCTTACATAACTACATGGCTTTGACATGCAAACTAGCTCATCCCTTTCTGGCTTACAAAAAACAACACATGAAAGTAGAGCATACCTGAGTACCTAAACATGCCCAGAGTGCATTTTCAGAATCCTTTCTATGGCATTTTTTTCCTGGAAAATGAGCATTCTTTTGAAGAAGTGCTGAAGTAACAAAAAAATAATAGCTGCAGGCTGGCAAGCTACAAGGCCAACAGCAGCACAACCACGCAACTAGTTAAACTGTTTTCCTACAAGTGTACAATATAAATTTGGTGGGATGGAGTAAATGCATGACTAGGAATAAGAAGCTTCTTGGCTATTATAGATCTCTTCAGTTAAGAAAGTATGTATTGACTGTTTGACAGGGGAAGCTTCATGGGACACTTTTTTCTCAAAGACACCAATTGCCATTTTTGCTGTTCTAATAATTATGGTTTAATAGAAACTGTCAAACTGCTCAGCAAGACACAAAACCCAGATGGAATATATACTTTGCCCTAAAAACCTTGAAATCTAAATGAGACAAGCAATGCTGTCCAGACCCGTACTGTACTAGATCCCCCACCAAAAGACATTAAGGTTAAACGTTACTGTGCCTTTTGTTTGTTTGTTTTTAAAACAGAATTTAGGTGGTTGATTAGCACTGTACAACAGTTACTCTATCACTTATATGATTTCACATACTCAGTATACAATGAAGGTATAAACTGCTTCAGAAAGAAAAATATGTGTAGTAAGCAACAAAATACCTCATTCATTTTAATTGTATGACCACAGCAAGGTTTTATTTCCTAACTTTCAGCCTTCACATCTATACTGGTTTTAAGCTATGTTTTACAAATACAGAAAGCACAAAAACTAGTAGGGAAAATAAAATCTGAACAAATGTACACAAAAAAAATAATTTTCCAGTTATTGGGATTTTATTTTTCTTTTTTGATGTTTCCCCACACGCACTATATATGAAATTAATTTGGTTTGGGGTTTTTTTTAGGTAATTATAGACCAAAATAAATACCTATATATTTTTAAATCATTTCTGCATATATTTCACAGTAAATTCAGAAAGCATGTCATTTTAATAGACACACTGAACATCTAACTACCAGGAGAAATCAAGCCTGTGCAATCTCTATGCATGCAATTTCAGTTAATGCAAACATAGCAAGAGCTATGGGCTAAGCATGTGTAACTGTAACAGTAAAGCTCAAGGACGCTAACCTCGCTTACATGATAAGGCAAGCTTGAGGTTTGCTTTGATCCATAAGAGATGAGTTGTAAAAAGCACTTCTGTTCACTTCTGTTCCCCTGCTCAGGAATGAAGAATTCCTTTTGCTGCATTATGCATAACATCATTACAGACAAGGTACAAGTCAAGAGCAAGTGGTTCAGATATCCTACCAGCATACTAAAATAGCAGTGGGACTATAAAATTATTTAGGTACTATATTACACAGCTCTTCTTTAAATACCACTTACGCCGTCACATTTGCCAGGAATCTTTCTTTTTAAGTGTTCTAAATGTAAAGTTTCTGGTATCTGTTCCCTGGGGGCAGCTTCAACTAGAATAGGCAGGTTGGTACAGCAGATGACTATCTGCTCCTTACAAACTAAGATGTACTCTGTAGTGATAAAAAGCTCCTTATCAGTTTGGATTCCAACCTAAAGGCAACTGCCATCCAGATCTTACTGTGAAAGATAATGTGGTGTAATTAAAGCTCATGGCCTACAGATACAGCCTGCCAAACATCACTTGCTTTAGTCAGGACTGGAAATTTTGGTTGTAAATTTACTGCGAAGATTTTTGTAATCTAAGAAATCCTTTTTAGGCCTTTCCCTTTCCTTTTAACATTCACAGCCTCTCTCTCTCTCTTTTCTCCCCCTCCCCTTTTCTCTTCTCAGATACACTAGCAAGACACATTTAAAACACTTCATGAACATGGTCTATATATAACAGTCATGGTTTTTGCATCCACTTGCAAACTTTCCCAAATTTATTCTAGGCGCTTGAAGAATGACAGTTCAAACATTCAGTAGAGATTTACTCAATTTTAGCAATAAACTTTAAAATCCAATTTCCACTTAGCATGCCAAAGCCTCACACAATTTTTATGTGCAATTGAACTGGGTGAACTGGTAAATTAAACTGTGATTGGGAATGTTCTCAAACAGTGGGACGCAGTTGCCTCTGGGTGTATGTGTGGAAGCATTTTAGTTCAGATCAGGATGCACTACTAAAGCAAATGTCCCAGTAGTTCCCACTTCCTGCACTTTGGTTCACATCATGTTTGGAATGTGCAAAATGAATTCCTTTCAGATAAAAATAAACCTGGAGGAGCAGTCTCAGTCTCAGAGGGTATCTAATGCACTTTGACTGCTAATGGGCCTCCTGTCTGCAAAAGTAAGCTAGAGCTAGGCAACAGTAAAACTCTGAAACACAAAGACTTTGAATGCCAGTGTGGATGTGATCCTCAGCACCAGATGTTTTCTGCCATAGACCAGTTCTTATTGGGACTTTTCCTAATATAGGCATTCCCTAAATTGTCAGACCATTTCCTGGCACACTTTTGGCACACATGCCATCCAGCATGCATACATTTCCCAAACCAGCTTGGGAGTATAAATATTCCCAGGGCCATTTTCAACAGGCACTTTTTCATGCAGTCATCTAATTTCAGAGAATGATGGAATTTATTAGAAGGAACATGGTTTGTTTTCTAGTCCAGCAGCAGAGCCTGGGAACATTTTCAGGCACTTCTAATTCATTGATACAGTGGTCTCCCACTACAGTGCAGTTTTTAGTCTCTGATGCAGAGACCAAAGAGTGGACACTTTCCTCTCTACGTCCTTCCTCAGGTCTTTCAGGCAAGGGTAAGGATGGCTGCTGTAATAAAGAAAACAGAAGCCATGTGTAGAGCACCTCATGTCATATTCAGCTGGTTTTTTCAGTGTTTCTATTATTCTATCTCAAATCCACACTCTCTGACAACAGCTGTTAAGTCACTCTGTTAGTTGCTGTGACATAGATCAGTTCAGTCCATTCAAATATTTTGACTTCACCATACAGAATTATAGAATTAAAAACACAACCAACTATATTCAAGAACTCAGAGATTTTCAAATGCGACTTGGAGTTATCTGTGTCCTCTGAGTACTGTGTGGACTCATCATCCTGCCCACGTGTCAGAAACTGCACTGAGTTTTCAGTGTACAGGCTTGCAAGACAAGCAAACTTTTACAAATTCTCAATGGTCCTGCCATGGTAATCAGAAGCTTCCCATTTGCGTTAGCCTTCTTTGAAGAGTCTGAGCTACATGGATGTTAAACACCCAGTGAAAACCTCCCCTGATGGTAAAATTCATCTATATCCATACTTTAAAGTGTCTCCACACTGCCAATGTTGGCTCTCGCTCTGACTCTCCTGGTGTTATCATGTACCACATCCATCTCACAGTCCTTCACAGTGCCCTATTTAGCACTTCCTCAGCCTTTCACCCAAAAGTGCGATGCCTGCCCCATCTCACCCTTGCCACAGAGCCCTGCATCTCCCACGACAGCCTGCTGCCACCCACCCTGCTGTCTCTACAGTAGTGTGCTCTCCAGGACTCTGGCTGAATACCTCAGATGTGATGATTTTGAGGTGGCACTGCAGACCTCCTTGTTTAGACAGACATTTGAGATGGACAGTGTGGCATGCATGCCACAGGACAGAAAGAAGAATGATCTAGAGAGCTGAAATATATACTACATATCATGAGTCCTTGAGATCATTATTTAGTTTTGTACCTTTAAATAACTAGCAGAGTTCTTGGAAGCATGGGGTGCAATTTGGTATGCTTTTTGAATCACATAAATAAAGTTTGTCAGCTTGATGTAGGGGGACACTTTCAGCTTGATGCCTGAGGGACTTCGGAGCACACGTCCCACTGACTTAATTAACAAAGCACACTAAGAAAATAATGAAGGTGTTAATTTCTAAATATTTAAACTTAGGTTGAAACATAGCTGGTTTTCATCTCGTTGTATAGCTGACATTTGTTCATCCTGTGAAAGATAATGTCAGCATTTAACAATCTGTTAGCTCTTTTTATAACTCTCTTAATAAATTGTCTAGTTCCAATTTTTCCTTTATCTGTACTATCACAGTTACTGAGAATAGATTGTCATAAAGTCAGCTTATTTTTTGTATAAAGCACTTTATATAGTAGCAGTAGTGATTTAATAATTAGCAATTATTTTTGCTATGTCCTGGCTGCTTCTTATCTTTATATTTTGATGCTGCTGCAGGAAACCCTTTTGTATTTAGACAGGGAGAACCTATATATTTATACAGCCAGAAGAATCTGACCCATAGGCAGGTTTTTTCTGTTCAGCTCCTAACCATTCATGAAAGAATTCATTACATTTCAAAAGAGAATAGGAAAACAACCTGGCTTCTCCAGAGTAGCAAACAGTACAATTACAAAAACTCTGTTTCAAGACAGACATAAAAAGCAATCACAAAGAGCAGCAAAAATCATACTCCAGATGATGGGAAACAATAGACTCCATATTGTGTATATGGAGTCTTCTGCATTCTATAGACTGATGACAGTACAGGACATAAGGCTGAAATTTCATCTGGAAGTTGTCATACATGACTTCAAGGTCATTATTATCTGTTTAGTCTACTCAAGTAGTGAAACACAATTATGCAAATCTGTGTAACTGGTTAAGCAATGGAGGATAGTGAGATCACCTCTCATGTTACTTATATTCTCTGATAGAAACACAGGTCTCCTTGGGATCCTCATATCATTATGGGACATTGCTAGATTCCTCCAGAGAGCAATTCAGAGAGGAAGCCAAAAAAAACCCTATGTCAAGCTGCAAAATCTGGGAGTGTTTTTCAGGAGGCTGAGATATATTTCAGGAGGACCAGATACATTCCTCACGGGGAGGGGAGTGGGTATGAAAAAAACAAAGAGGGATGCTGTTCTCCCTCCCCTTCCTGTGAAGCACAGCCCAAGTTGCTTTGTACTGCCCCTTGATGAAGGTTCAGCCTTTCTGCTGCCTCTGCATGGGAGATACTTCACAGAGGCCCTGGTTCAACTCTCACAGGAGAAACATGGGTTTATATGAGAGATGCAAGGCTAGCAAAACCAGCACTATGTGGCATCTCTCAGTGCATCTGTGTGGCCACACAGACCCAATGTGTGCTTCGATGTGCCTTGGCCAAGCCCAAAGCAAGCGCAGAATTGTACCAAAACCAAGAGAAGACCCAACTTGTCAACTGATGCCAGTGGGCCTGGGCCTGCTGCACATTACAATTGTAGACCTGTGTTTTGTTTGCTGCGGTAGTCAAGCTTAGACAGGACATAAGCATGTCTTAAAAACATTTCCTAAACAGAAATGTTTCCATTTCCTGGCTCCGAGGATGTACCGTGTCCTACAGAATAGTGCCATGGGAAATTAGGAAGAAATTTTAGCTAGTACATGATGTAGAGAATATGGAGCTATCTTGCATCTCCTCTTGAGAAGCTGGATTTGTTTGCTTGTTCTGCCTTTCTCTTCTCAAAATTCATTCTCCTCAGTCAAAACTCCCTTAAATACACCTCAGTTTTATTCTCAATACAGACTGCAGGATTGCAAAAGGGATGAAAAGAAGCCTTTGCCAAATCCAAACCTATCTGAAACTTGGCAGTTTCCATCCTCAGACTTTTATCAGTGTCCTTGGGTTTAGTTTCTAGGGGGCTGTCTCTCATGAAACTCGGTTTGAACTCCAAGCTTAAATAAACCAAAATATCTCCAAGTGTAGCACAGTAAGAAAAAACCCTGAACCTTGACTTGTTAGATATATGTGACCATAAATCAGTCAATATTCACTCAAAATTAGCCATAAGTTTATTTGAAAGGTTCACAACTTTAGCTAACCTTTATGACAAACCTGGCAGAGTTTTCAGAATGTGTGGGTGCAGGTTTTATAATACAAGCTTTCACACCTCAAGTCATCACCTGCACTCTGCACTCTGTACATGCATTACAAAGCAAGACTTGGTTCTGGGCTCTTTTATTGTAAGTCAGATACTTCAGCCCCTTGGATTTGAGTTACATCTCTGAAAAAACATCCTGCTTAGAGCATTTATATGCTGTTCTTAAAAGAATGACTTGAATGTACAAAGAAATTCAAGCTTCGGTGGATCATAATTCTCAGAAATTCAAGCTTATTTGGTAGACCATAATTCTCAGAAGCAGAGTGCATATTTGGACTGGCTTTTTTATATAAATATGCCAACTCCAGGAAAAGGAAATAAAAAGTTTTAAAACTATAACCCGCATCACAGATTTAATTTGATTGCAAATACTGTTAGATATAAAGTCCATTTTCTAAAAGCACAATGATTTCAGTTAAGTCCGTACTTTAACTTTCATATTCTTTTTTCTAGAGAAAATTGTTTCATTTTCAGAGTGAACTTGCTTTTGCAGCTGCTTTTATGCCTGCAGCTTTGTGTAATCTGGAGTTCCACTTATTGAAGGCGGATGTTCTCTTGAGATTGGTCTCTCTCAGTTCCATACAACACTCACTTGACATTTGCTGAGGACAAGAAATAAGGCAAAGGATATAATATGGTTAAAAGTCAAAAGCTATAAATACTATCAGCCTTTGAAATATTCAGCATCTCAATATGGTTACAGACAAAGTTCAAGTAAAAAGCACTCAAGGTTCATTTTTCATGTTGTGCTTAGTTTGTGCTCTGACCTAAAATAATATTCAGAGTTTGATTTGCTGATCATTTAATATATTTATGAATAGATATCAACACTGAAAAGTGAAGTCAGATTAATGCCTGTGCATTAATGTTAGGATTTTCACAGCACTTGTAGCAGTTTCTCACATTGGCCAAAAAACTACTCTCATAAATCTTTTATTTTTCTCACAAACTAATATGGCTGTTAAACATTCACCAACACTCAGATCTACAAATATAGCCAAATATCCATCTGTTAATTCCTGTTAAAATCAAAAGAATTTCGACAACTTTAAATTTTAGTTACCTTAATATCTTTCTGGATGCAAACTCTCAGTTACTGTGTAAAGATAAGGAAAAAAATAGTGAGGTTGCTAGAGTCAAGCACAGAGAGTGTACCAAGGCTAAGTGCAAGAAAGTCATGGAGCACTGACTCAGAGATTACATTTATCACTGTTTGCACAGCATGAACATTCCCCTTGCACACATGCACAATATACAAAAAAGCACATGAAAGGTGGTCAGCAGTGTCTATTTAACCCTGGTCCCAATTTGATACCAATTTACCCTGCACCCAGAGTGAAAGTGGCTAGACCACAGATGTTTAAAGGCAGAGCTACACAAGGCAAATAGCCAGGGAAATTCTCCTGGGCCCTAAGGGGAAAAAAGATAGCACTCACCTAAATTAGGTGGAGATGTAAGTCATCCAGCAGGTGGGCGTGGGGAAGGAGTGGCTCATGCTTAAATCTCTGCCTAAGAGCCCAGATGTCTACTGCCAGCACACTGCAAAGGTATTTAGGTGCCTACCACCCCTTCCAAGAAATTCAGTTTAGGGTCTATAATGTATCTAAGGTACCTACCTGAACTTTTGGTGTCATGGGTAGCTTTCAAAATATTCTTGGGAAAAAAAAATATTTTTTG
Organism: Ploceus nigricollis; assembly: GCA_013399945.1. Lineage (NCBI taxonomy): Eukaryota > Metazoa > Chordata > Aves > Passeriformes > Ploceidae > Ploceus > Ploceus nigricollis. The sequence continues at coordinate 939,675 of VXBC01006898.1, read as the reverse complement.
TCCCTATGTATTGTCAGAATCAAGTCATGAATTCTGGTACATTGTGGAAAATGGTGGGCATTATTTGAAGGGTAAATAGAAGCATTATATTCCTCGTGGTGTTAAGTAAGTTGTGCAACTTTGCTGGACTTGCGCCAGAACTGAGCTCCAGTAGTTTATGAAGGAGCTCTGTTAGTTCTTGTAATGATAAATCAGGCTAAATGAAGGAAGCATTCTTGTTTCTGGCAGGTACATTCCAAAGCTGGCTGCTATAAAATGAAATGTACCTCTGTGCAGATTCACCCTTGATAGTGTCTGAAAAAATACTTTTTTGTCAGCTACTGTACATGTCTTTCCACAGGGTGAGGGTCGCTCAAAGATTCCTGGAATGTCTGGTGAAGTGACAGACCAAAGCTATTTGATCCCTCCATTTTCCTATTTAAGATTGTACGTGCCATTTCTAATACCAGTGATAAGATCGTACTCTCGGTTAAGCCGTGGCCATTGTACTCGAGAGTTAAGCATTTAACCACATAGTTTGTCTGGAGTGTTTGACAGCAACACTGCTCTTGGAAAGAGATTTCTGACAGAGATATTTTAGCCATCATTTTTATTATGAAACCAGGCCAGTGTCTCTCACTGGAACCTGTGCTAGGGAGAAAAAAAAAGAAGAAGAAAAGCAAATTAGGATGGAGACGGTGAAAGGAAGTACTCATCCAGTGGATGGCTGAGCGGCATAGACCCACAACACAAATCCCTGAGCAGCTGTTTCAGGAAGAATATTCCTGGGTTTACTAATAGTGACTTGGTTCCAGTTCCTGTAAATGTGGAGAGCCCTACTTCAATTAGTCTGTCAGTGTTGTAAATTCAATAGCATGCTCACAGCAGGTCAAATTGACATAATGTTAAAACACGGGTCACTCTACTATGCTAAGACTCCCAGTGCTACTGACACTTGCTGAGATGACCTGGTGCTTGCATACCAGCAAGTGACAGATTTTTAGAATAAGTCTCCAATATAAAGGGCTTTTGTAAGGGAAAAAAAGCTAATTAGTTACCTCAGCAGAGCAGTAGGAGGAATAGAATTCATTGTTTCTGTGAGACCACAAAAGTGCCTGTAAGGCTTTTTTTTGTTTGTTTTTAATATATCTATATTGAAGCAATTTTTTCCTCGGTCTGGGTATGTGCAGTCTAAACCATTTTCTCCATATAGTAATTTTACTCTGCTGAGAGGCAGCATCACCTGGGGAGGGCTAAAGAACTGTAGAAAAGCTAAGTCATTTTCTATGTCCGGTTTTTCCACTTAAATGCTTCACAGCGCCCCTTTTTATCAGACTTTGTTTATTTGTTTGCTTTTGATTTCAAAGAGTTTTTAACAGACTGGGACAGAAAAGTGAAAACAGCAAGGGTTTGATAATTGCAATCTTTTGCAATCAAATTTATGACATTTATAAATATAGATGCATGGATTAAAATTCCTAGACAATGGAATATTGTTATTGGCCAGCATCCTAGGCTGCATACCTGGTATGCTGAGGTATAATCAAGCATTGGGTAGGGTTTTATGTGTGAAAGCAATGCTTGACTGGATTTAAATGGTTTTGATTGGAGCCAATATGATGCATAGTTGGACATAATGTTCATAATTGCCTATTTTTCTTGGCAAACAACAAGGTGCTTGATGACCATTTTCTGAAATGTTCACATCTATTTCTTTGTGAAGTGTACCACAATTTAACAGTAATTCTAAACAAGTTTGTGTTATAGTCCTCTGACTTTGAAAGAATGCACTCCTTATTGACTTAATGTCCTCATTACAGCAGAATTGCATGTCTCCTATGTCAAAGTTGAATATTGGTCTGGTTTGAATGGCAATTTCCACAAACACCTTTATTCTTTGCATTGTGCTCATCTATTTTCTACACACATACTAAAAACCATCACCAAAATTCAGTCAAAACTGCAAGCAGTCTCACATGTGTTTCTCAGGCAGACTATTTTATCTTTTTTCATTAGTATTTGACACAATCCAGAGGAGGTGTTTAGAGATAGGCGTCACAGAGCTACAATGACTCTAGCCAGCTTGACACAATTGTGCACATGCACACACTTTTTTGCTTCCCAAAGCACAGCTCTGCCTCAGAAAGGTAAATGTACACTACCTTACTTGCAAAATGTCTTTCCAAGTTTAATGCATGAACATTTTCCAGACAGGAACTGGGAGAAGGACAGCCCTAGTCCTCTTCAAGCAAGGCTCCTTCCATTGCCATAACCCTGTAGAAGTAATTACAGGCCCTTCACAAATGTAGAGGTTTCAGAAAGTCTTGCCTGTTCTGTTTTATTTTAGGTTTTTTTCAGAATGTTCTGAGGTCTCTGTTGTGTTTACCCACGTTTACCTCCTGGGATAATATTTACCTCCATGATGCTCTGAGAACATGGTTCCTCAGACACGTAAATCTGCCACCTGTGAGATAGTGGAGTGACTGCAGTCAGGATATGTGTTTATTTTTTCCCTCCAATCCTCTCTGATAGCAACTCTCAGAACTATTTGTTTCATCTCTCTTTTACTGCCCTTTATTTCACTTACACTGATGTCCTTAGTCCATGCCAGCCTGCTTTCTTGATCCCCTGCTCCAGCTTCTTCTCCCACGACTACAAAAACAGTTCAGCAATTGTCCCAGCAAATTTGGTACAATTCACACCTTCTTCCCTGAGTCTGGACAAATCAAAAGTGTTTCCAGAGAGAGTGTTTCACAGACCTTTGAGTTGGCTTGTGCACATAGTCATCTCAGTCATTCTTTGATGTAAATACAAGAGTCCCGTAAGACACAGATGTCAGAAAGGCTTCAACACTGTAAGAAACTGTTCATGTGCAAAGTCACTTGAGCAGAAAAGTCCCATTCAAGATTTAGTGGGATCTTGGCACTGAGTAATCAGATGTTACACATCTATTATGCCTCTCATAATAAGTAGGCAGAAACTCAGCATCTCTCCCTATCTTCATAACTAGAAGTTGCCACTTCCAAGGCAGTGTGTCACAGGGATTTGATAATTTTCTCATGTTTCACACAAGAGAGGCTATGTAGAGACCTGACACGTAAGACTGCTTCTTGAGCAGAAGTAAAAAACATGCCCAGCTGGAAAACGAAATCTGTTCTTATGAGAGAGCATAAGGCAATCACCCAGTCCATTGTCTCCTTAATGAGACAATCAGTCTGAGCATCAGAAAAAGCAAAACATTCCTCAAAAAAAAGTCATTAAAGTCCTAATGCTCTAACATGAATGCTTCCTGAAAACTCTACCCTAGTGTAGAGGAAGAAAACAGGCTGTGAACTTACATCATAAAAAGTCTCCATCTAAAATGATGGAGGAGATACCATTAGGCTCCTGAAAAGATGGCAGTCAAAAACAGTATTTCCTGTACCATTGCCTGCTCATGAAGAACCAGGAGGCATGGCTGGCTGGGGTGTGCGAGCCATAGACTGAATGTCCCTCTGTGTTTCCCAACAAACAAATTTGCTTCCTCACAGCCCAAAATGAGAAGCTGAGAGAGGGAAATGTCTTTTTCACCTCCATAATATTCTTCTTTTTAGGCCATCTCTATGGAAAGACATAAGTCCCTGTTGTGTTGGAAGGAATTATTTCTTCAGCTAACAGTGTGCTGCTGCCCCAGCCACCATCCAGAATATTTAGAGCATGTATTTACCTTTGATAGGGTTGCTACATTTGTGAAACATTCTCCAGTAGAGCTGGGGAGAAGGAAAGAATGCCTAAAACCATCTAGGAATATAATTTCTAATCATAGAGCCCGAGAAACTTCATTAATTTTACTTATGGGAAAGCTGAAATTCAAGCAATAATATAATATTCAGCAAATTTACTGTTTAAAAGACATAGACTTCACAGTCTTTCCACATTGGGATTTGGGTGATGTGAGATAATTCTGCTCCAGCAGACCCTAAAAGTAATAACAGACACTCCCCCACTCATTTGGCAGATTTTTAGTGTGTGATAAATTAACACACTGAGAAAATGGAGTGTGCTGGTTCTCTTTGAGAGTTAAAATGCTCAAGATTTGCTAATGGTTTTAGATCTTCTTTCTTTAAGAGGGGTAAGAAGTTGTGCAGACACACTTGTTTCAGTTTGATAAAGATAGTTGCAAATCAGATGGTTCAAAGCTAGCTAAGAGTGTCTACATGAGTTTACCACTGATTTAAGTTAATTAGTTTAATGAAAAGGTACAGATTTGCATAAAGATGAGCTGTCACCTTTCCTGCTCCCAAACAGCTGTGCTTAGTTCTGTTTTATCAGTAAAGGGCAAAGGAGGAGAAGGGGAGAAGTGTCTTTGAGATAATCTTATTGGAAAGAAAGAAAACAAATGTGTGCTCTGCCTTCTCCAGCTGCTCTCCACCCCAGGAGTAATAGTTTGAAGTGAGCTTTTATATAAACAATAAACAAGTTATTCCTGGAGCATTTGCTTTGAGCTAAGACTGTGTGTAAGGGATTGGCTTTGAAATTGCTGTCAAAGTACCCACCTTTCAAAATTAGACTCTGCATATCAGGTTCATTAAGATAGCCTTGAGCAAGAGTCTTTTATTCAACCTTTCTTTAAAGGTATGAAGTGTGAACTTGATAAGTAAAAATAACTTGAGTAAAGAATGTCTAAAAATGGAGGAATTAACCACAGTGATATTTATGCAGCCTAGGAATGGATTTCAATACATCTCTTTAACACCTATCTTCTTGTGGTTATCTCTCCTTCCTGTTTGTATACTCTGTTCAAAAGATTAAAATTAAGTCTTCAAAACGGGAAAAAGATAAAATGAGATCTCTAGTCCTGGTATACGTCTCTTGTGGGTCATTTGCCAACTTTTCTCCCCAGAGAAGACAAACCTACCATCTTGTCTGAAGTTTGAGATACGTGTTTGATAGGATTTTATTTTCTTCTCCATTTTTCAAGTCATCTTGAAATCAACCACTCGGACAAGATGCAAATTATTAATCCTGGGTGAGGCTTGCCACAAATATTAACACTGGAGAATATATCTGTGTGGTAATAGCAAATCACACTGTTCCTGAGAGCAATTGATAGTATTATAAACCAAGGCTTTGCACGGATAGCTATGAACAAGTACTGTCTGCATACAATTCGACAGAAACCCCAGAGGAAAAATTGTAAAGAACATAAGCCTTAAAACAACAAAAGCAGAATAAGTAACTCAGTGAATTTCTTGAAGCATTAGTAACTTGACAGCATCTACTCATTCACAACAACAAAGCCAGCACAAGCTCAATATTTTCTACTGCTGCACTAAATAAAAAGTTGATGCTAAGTCTCAATACTTAAGAACAAATGACAACTCTTTAGAAAGTGCTGTAGCTCTAAAATGTCAAAAAAAAAAAAAAAAAGAAAGTGATTTTCAAACCACATTGTGTAGTATTTTCTTTTAAGGGAACAGGATCTCTGGTACCTTCTGGTACCTTTAATAAAAAGTTGTGTAACAATTCTTCTTTAATTCCCTGTGATTTCACCTTAGAAATGACTCCTCCACTTCATTCATCTGCCATTACTTCTAATCATGAACGTATTAAGTTATAAAAAGGGGACAAATGAAGTTGACAAACAATTTTTAAACATTTCTGGAAAGTGAGAAAAAATAAGTGAAGAGATAAATGTTCAGCTCTGAAGTATCTATCTCATCTTTTTTATATTTTAATTTAAAGGCTATGGAACAACACTACTTTTCACAAAATGGCACTCACTATGTGAGTGACCTTAAGGTAAACAACCATGCTATTAGTATAAGAACAATTGTTCAAAATGACAGAATCAGGCTCCAACATTTCTCCAGCTGCCTTAATTTCTCTTTCAGACAATCAAGTATTTTAGATAACTAGCATTTTGATATTTGTCTTTTGTGTTGTTTACTTTCCTAATTAAAGAGCAAAATATATTGGCATTCTAGAGTCAAAGAAACACTTCTTAAATGAATCATCCTATTTAATAAAATGTCCTCTTGCAAACACTGTTTTTCTTGATAAGTACATGCACAAATAAAAGGATGGAAAAGGGTAATTGTTTGGTTGAGACGTAAGGGCACACAAAGTGGTTAGCTCTAAATAACCTGGTCATCAGCCCAACTAATCTGCTGTGGTTTGTTTTCACAGCTTTCCTCTGAACATCAGTGCTGATGGTCTGACACTCCCTGCAGAGCCTGAGAGCGAATGGTAAGTCAAGATACCAGCTGCACAATGCTTTACCTGCGATGCCAGAGATGTGGAAGAAGGAGAATAACAATTTGTAAAAACACCCATAAACTTCACTGGATCTTTCTTTCTCTCTCTTTCTTTCTTTCTTGTTTGCTTTCTTGCTTTCTTGCTTTCTTTTCTCTCTTTCCCTCTTTCTTTCTCTCTTTCTTTCTCTCTTCCTGCAAACTTCCTGTCAAAGTTGCCAGATATATTACAAGGTCATTTAATGAAGTGGAACACTTCCTTTCTTTCTAATGTTAAATCAAGCCTGAGGTTCTTTTTTATTTATTATTATTTTAATTTCAAATCTGCAATGTTAATGTGACAGATGAAGAGAATCCAACTGCTCTCAAGGGGGCTACAAAGCACGGAAGATCCCTAAAGGATCTGTGTTACCTATTCCAAAACCTGCTCATGCAACACTCCCAGTCCAGGGCAATCAGCATGATCACAAATCAGCCTTGACTCCAGTGAGACCAAGCTCATTTTCTGAGCCACACAGCACAGGAATGAGCTCCACGGAACCCTGGAACCCTACCGCAGAGCTGATCCTGCCTTTGTCCTTGCTTTGCTGCTTGGTGAGATAAAAGCAGCCAAATTGCCTGAGTGAGATTTTGAAATCTATTCAAAGCAAAAGATTATCTGATAAGAGCTTCCTCCCTAATTATGCTTTAAGGCCTGACCCTGTTTGGTGCTGAGGGTTTCCTGCTTAAGGTCTACCAATCATCCAGTGAAAGCACCACTGCATACTCAAACCCTGTGCTACTGCTGAGGTCAAATGGGATTTTTACTGCTGTGACAGACCTGTTCTCAGGGTGTATATGGCTGGTTTAGATGGCTTCTTACTCAGTATGTTACCTGTTATCAGTTATACTGACAGACCTAATTGTGCCGATTCATTGCCTATAATATCCTAATAAAAGCTGTAAAGGGGCAGGCAAAAAAAACCCACCTATTGCAGAACCATATTCAAATGTGGCTAACAGCAGGTACCTAGAGGGCAGGACTAGAATACAGTTAAAGTCCCCTTATTGACTTTCTCTTCCTCCATAAACTTGCAAAAGACAGCCTTCCTGAGCCAGTCCATAACTTCACATTGAATACTATGGGTATTTTTTTCCACACGTCTAATCACTTTTCTGAACCAGGGATTCTTTCAATCCACAATAATTTAAGGTCCAGAGTTGCACAGCATGTCTATCATGGAGACAACCTCTCTTTTTGTTCATTTTCAACTTAACCCCTGACAGTTTTATTTGTTTAACTCTAGTTCTTGCATTAGGAGAAACATCAAATCATTTCTAACACAAGTTTTCTGAGCCATCCATTTTTTCCAGAATCATTCATCTCTCACTTTAACAATTTCTTTCTCATACTGAAGAATCCTAGTATATTTAGTTATTGAAATCATTCCATGCCTTTAATCATTGCTGTCATGCTTCCCTATACTATTTTCAACTTTACTGTATTGTTTTTGACTTGGCAGTCAATTGCCCATTCAGTGAGATACTTCTACGCAGAGAGAAAATTTCTTTTTCTTGTTGCGTTTAATAATTTAGGATGCTTAGCTAGCTCCATTTTTCTGTTAGTTCTCTGTCCACATAATTATGGCTATGTTGAAAGATACATGATCTAGGAGAGACCCCTAAGGGTTTTCACTTGATACATCCTCCTAAGGAGAAAACAGACATTAATTCGCTATTCTTTACTTCTCACTTTTTAAAGCGGAACTTAGATACTCACCTCATGGTTCCAAATGGCACCTGATGTCCTTTTAGGTGCCAGCAAGGTGTCCACTGTAACATTTATCAGTGCAGTATCTACTACCAGTTTCGATCTAATCCAAACTGCAACTGTAAATTCTAGGAGACATATGACCACCCAAGTAATAGGCATTGCAATGGGTTTTGCTGCCAACACAGGTCAACTTGCTGCAACAGTGGGCTTCTCATGACTCTGCCACACATCTGTGATGTGCAGCAAGTATTTTTGATAACTTTCTTGGCTTCACATCCCAATCATCTCCTCAGTATTTGTCATGCCTTTTTAATGTAAGGTCTTCAGTTTGGTTTTTTTTTTGTTATGGCTATCTGTAACAACCCATACAGTGATTTTTGAGCTGTTGGCAACTCTTGGATGGAGCTTCAAGATACTACTGCAATAACAAACATAAATAATAATAATGGGTATGAAAAATGTAAGGCTGTGAACGACTTAGAATTGTTCACTGTTCTCTTTCATAATGCTTTCTATCAGCAGGAAGGAGCTTGATTTCTCTCACATATGTAGACCCAGATAGAGACTAGACTAGGCTTTTCTGCTAGTTCAGTTAGAAAGGAGTTCTATCGTGGCAGTCAGGCAAGCCTGTCAATCTAAGCATAGATTGAGCATTCACTTCACTGGGAAATACATGAGGATGGGACATTTAAGTTCCCAGTTTTTTCCCCTTGAAGCATTATTTAACACAGAAGGCAAGCTAGAATGATTAGTCAGGAGAATACAGACACTGCTAGAGTTACTTAACTGTTTGCACACGCAAAGGAGGTGTACCTCCTTCTTAGCTGTCGCCTTGTGCCAGCCTCATCCCACCAGGACCCTTAGTTCAAGGATCTATATATAAAATGAAAATCCAGACAAAACAAAAAGACTGTAATTTATGTCATAAACAACACTGATGTACAACATTCATTTATTTATTTAATGGCAGTAGAATGAGACCTGAATCAAAGTAAGCATCTAACTACTTGAGACCCAAGCCTGATCTCATCAATTAGACTCTCCAAAAGACTCATCCAGTGTGCCTGGTATCACCTGATTCCTGGAATGAGGTGTCTGATCATTTCATAGGAATTACTCTCTGAGACTCAGTGGTTGCATTTTGAAAGCTATGAAAGAAAAAAAGAAAGTAAAAGCAAGCCAGAGGTATTTGAAGTAACATTTTCGAAGATAGGATTTATGTGTCAAAAAAGTAGGAGGCTTTTTGACAATATGATCATATCTCATTATATCAGATATAGAATCAGATTTTTAAATCTATTAAATGTATAGTACATTACTTTTTAAACATTCACGGGTTTGATTAATGAAAAAGTTTTAATACTACAAAGCTGAAAAAAATAATGTTTACAAGAAATTGTAATTTGTAGGTCACTAGAAGATGAACATTTTCATTTTTTTATTGAGAGAATTTCTCTATCATCTCCTAAGTTTCCTAGTACACTGCAGTGGAATATCTGTTTCTCAGCTATGTTTTGTGACAGTTTAATAAGAGAGTTGAAGAAGCCATTTCTTGCTACAGTATTTCAGGAATAAGTTCACTCATGCACTGCCTAGAGCAGGGGCAAAAAAAGGGATAATCTGTATAAAAGAAGATCAGACACCCAGTGCTCATCCTGAAACTATTCCCTTTTTATTGAAGGCATGTAAGTGCTGCTTTAATGAGCTCTGGGTAGAGGTGCTAGTTGGAACAAAGTGTTACCGAACAGAGGCTGCAAATAATGTGCCATTAGCTGCATTTCCATGAGAGGAGATGATTGAAAAGTAAATAAAAAAATTTATTCTAGTGTGAGAGATTCAGCACATGTGATCAAAAGGTGCAAGTTTGACACTACACACTGAAAGTGAGACTCTGGCAGTAAGAATATTCAATAAGTCAGGAATTCTAGTGGGTTCTGTCTACATAGTGTATGGAAACAATTATGAAATTCAAATATTTGTAAATGACACCAAACTGCAGTCTTCAGTGTAATTTTTAGAAAAAATGAAAGATCTTAATACTAAAAGTGTTCCTATCCTGCTGTTCAGAGAAAATGGGATAAGAAGTTCCTACAGTGTCAGCTGATTCCTGCTTTGTTGAACAATATTGAAATCAGCTTGATTTTCCATTGATGTTTTGTTTTTCTAATTCCACTTAAAAGAGTAAGTGCTGACAATGCAAATGCCAAGCTTATGGATAGAAGGGCTGAATTTACTGAATTGCAAAAAACCCTTGGCTTCATGCAGAGAGAGGTTTGTTTGGGTTTCCTCTATTTTTGGGGTGGGATTTTTTCTGAATTTTGACTGGAAAATAAGATTATGGATTGGAGATACTGGGGTCCCATGAGTATAATTCTGGCAGCCAGTAACTGAACTTAAATAAACAGGCATGCAGCCTATAAAGCTCAGCCATGATATGTGTCACTATTCAAACAATTTAGATGCTGCTTGGATCTACTTTGCTGTTTTTACCAAGTTTTATGGAAGAAATTAGGGTACACAGAGCCTCTCCATTTCAAAATCTTCTGATTTAATGTAGCTTTTCAGAAAAGTAAGCTTCTCTTTTCAAACAAGTCATGACGAGCAAGGAGGGAGACAGATAGAATTGGATCTTAATTGGGTTTTGTTTCCCTGAGAAAGAAAGGGTGGCAGAGACAAAAGACTTAGAGCTGATCTAGGATTTCTGATCAGAATATTTATTTACCATTAATCTGCCAACATTTTTGAAAGCACAGTAAAAATTCTCAGAACATAAGCAAAACATTTCAGTATTAAGGAAATTTAAAAGCTCACTCCACCTAGGGAACTATACACACACGCAGACCATTTTTGAGATTCAGGCCATCTCAAGCATAAGTGAAAATATTATTAGCTATCTGAATCTTTAAGAAAGATAAGTTAAGGGAGAAGTTCCCTTTCCAACCCTAAAAGTTAATGTGGTAGAAGAACAATTTCCCTCTGCTGAAGGAAAAATCATTGGTTTCATACTTGAAAGTTACAACATTAAATTACACTCACTGAGTACGGTAGCCTAAGATCAGTCCCTAAGTGTCAACCATTGTGTAGTCTGTCGCTGTAAAGTAATTTTTCAATCTTTCAATTAAGTGCACTGTATAATTTTATGGCTTCAGTCTGAACGCACGGTTCATGCACAACTGTGTTAAACAATGACAGGAGCAGCCTGGAATGAGGAAGAGACTACAGGGAGGATCCAGTCTGACAATGAAGCTGACATAGCAAAGGTAAAAGAGGCTTAACGTCTGACAGACACCCATGATTTTTAATTATCCTTTCCCCGTGCTGATTGTTGCAATCCATCTCGCCCCCACACCTCTCTCTATCACTACCCTCCTCTTTGTCACATGCCTGCTCCCTCCTCTCCTCTCCACATCCTGAAATGCCCTTGCCTTTCTTTCCCTGCCTTTTCTTTGTCCTGTTTAACTGATCTCCACCTACCCAAACCCCTATCAAACAAAATAAAAATGTTTGGAACTCACAGGGTGTTTCCTGACAGGCTGTTGTTCATTCCTTCCCTGTGACTCAACCCTTCCCATCCCCACTCTCCTCCTGTGTGGTGAGCCCTTCGTTTCTGTGTATACACCCTCTCCCTACATGTCTTTTGTATTTTCAGGTGGTAAACTCCTCAAGGCAAAGACCATCTGTTCCTTCACTGTTCAATCAGACTTTTCCATGCATTAGTGTGTATTCAATACCAATTTAAATTGCATGTGCTTTCAAAATTAATGAGAATAGTTAGCCATTCTAGTACAGAATGAACTTTGTGGTATTTTTAGCAAACCTTCTTAGATGCAGGTACATAGCCATAATGAACAGCAGAGGATCAAAATGTTCTCATATCACTCATGTACAGTAATAACTCTGGAAAATGAACATATCAAAGCCTTAGCTGATATTTCCTAACTTTACTTACTTACAGGAATTCTGGTATTCCAAACAGTCATAAAATTGGAAATATGTCAGAAGACATAAAGAAGAATAAATAGAAAAAAAATTTAAAAGTTAAAAAATTAAAATAAAAAAAGCCAAGCTGTTCTGTGGGTGGCCATGGGTAAAATTTACAAAAGTAATAGACAGGCTCTTACATGTCTATCTCACATTTTTTCCATCAGTTCAGACTGTTTCTGATGTATTCAGCATGATGAGAAATGAGAAAGAAAAAAAATGAACCAGAGTGAGAGAATAAACTCTATAACGTATTTCGGGGACAACCACAGTAATGGAGTGGGTGTATGGGCAGGATGAAAAATACTATGGAAGTATTGTTGTACACAGTCTGCTACAGCTAACTGAGTATTAGGCACAATGAATACACCATCAAGTATAATGACATCTTCCTCCTAACTGACACAGAAAAGCAGACTCTTTTAAAACACATTATTACACTCTAAATCAGTCTCCTTTATGATAGTCATTACCTAAATATTTTACACAAGAGATTTATTCTATTAAGAAGCACCCAAAACCTACATAAACTTAATTATATTTTAGGTAAGGTTTTTTTTTTGGCTCTGATTAATTAAAATATTCTTGGATTGCAATAAATTTGTGCTGTTTAATTATTCAAACACAGGCTTTTGATTATTCCATTTCTTTGTCGATTCCATCTATATGGCTTCCCCTTTATTATATGTACAGATTGTACAAATGTGAATAAGGAATGAAGTACCAAAGCTCTGGCACATCTAACTAATAGTGGTACACCATATAATGTAAACTTATATGGAAATATTTCAGATGCTGCATATAACATTTTAAGATCCTCCTAGGTGATAGTCACTACCTGACATAATTTTCTCATCTTACCTGTGCTTCTCTCTCTCTCTCTCTCTCGCCTTCTTTTAGGCTCTGCAAACTTTCTCACATGCTGAAAGCTAAGTTCACACATAGAGGCAGGCTTTCAGCATCAAGTACTAAGATTTAATTGTTCAAAGAAATGCATATGAGTTAGGTATCTTTGGTCTATTCGAGGCACCTAACTTCACTGTACAGTGCGGCATTTTAGTTTATGAGCATGATCAGGGATTCAGGCCCCCCCACCCTCTCATTGTTCAGATTGCTGAGAACCTGCCTCCCTAAGATATCAATTGGAAAAAGGTAGTCACAGGATTTAGTCTAAATATTGTGTATATGGGAACCACATTCAAAGGGGAATATAACAAATTAAATTGATTCTCCTTTGACATGATTATTAGAAGATGCAGTATGTTCAGTAATTAACAACAAACAGCAGTTATTAGAATCCACATGTTGAGGGGGAAAAGAATCCCAAACATATTTCATTGTTTTAACCAAAACATTTTCACCTTGATTTTTTTATATCAGTCTCTTCTGCATTTATGAAATTTGTTTCAAAATGTTCCATTCTTGAAGTATCTACCTAGAAAATAAGTGTTTCCTGGGAATATTGAACAAAGCCCTGAAATAATTTTAAAGAAAAACAATCTGGTATTGTATACTGCACTGCACAGAAGTAATGTAAACTGTCACATAATCCAAACACAAGGTTTTCTGCCTTGTTGCTTTGAAGGAAACAACTGATACAAGTTTTGAACTTTACCATGTCAGAAAGACCAGATTCCTGAATGTTGTGCAGAGTGGCTGTTCTAAGGAGGCTGAATGAATTGATGATTTCTAGGAAAATAATTTCTAGTGAAGAGATTTCCTTGGATTTTCTCACCAGAGGAGAGAACTGTAAATTTAAAGGCAAAGATGAAAACCACTAAGGAAAAGAAGCAGAAGCATCAGTGAAGAGAAAATAAAAGCCTCAAGAACATGACACAGAAACAAATGCAGATCACTTCAGGGATATGCAGTTAGCAATGAAAAGCACTTTTTACAACAAACAAAAGTATTGTTTTTCTACACTTATTTGTTTAGAGAAATAGCAGTAAGCCACTGTGTTTTTAGGGAAGACGAAACAGCTGCAACTAATGGTTCCCATGGAAGATTTCTGTAGACTCTAAAAGACTGTGAATAGCTGAGTTCTTGACCATATGTGCATTTTTGTTGAATTAAACTTCGTAACTACGAGGAGAAATAATCCCATAGGAATTACCTATATATAATGTCTTTTAGTAAAGACTAAAATGACTGTCTACAAGACATTTGTCTACAGTCATTTGCATGCAGTTCAGGATGACTTTTTATGAGAAGAACCTCACAGGAAAAATCCACATTAGAACTCATGTTCCTGACACTGGTGAACTGAGATACTGGGACTTAGCAGTAAAATGCTTGTTGTTTAGCAGTGACTAGACAAGTTGAATGTCTGTTTTAAATGAGGTATAGATCTTATCAGTCAGCTGTTTTGCTACTGCTGATGAATTTGAGAAAATTATTTGGAATAAATTAAAAAATAACTGTGTTTCAAATAACTGTGACAAAGAAATCAATTAAATTTTGCACAACTTTTATTATAATTGATGAAGAACTAAATAAAAATGTGGCCTCTGACAAAGAAAGTCCTTAGCCATACAGCACTGGAAACCTAGGAGACACATAAATCATCACTCTAAGAAGAGTAGGTAAAGATAAGTCTCTGGCTTGAGCTAGCACAGTTTTTCCTATAAAGCACATCTTTTAACAATGATAAGAGGGAAGTAACACTAGTCAGTGAAGCCTTGTATCCAGTAAAACTGATTTTTTACTTGCTGCATCCAACTGTGCATGCCAGACTCTAAATGTATTTCATTTGGCAAAGTGCTGGAGCTGTTATACTCTCTCTAAGCCAAATTCTGCCCTTGGCTTCAGGCACACAACTCCCATTGACTCCACTGGAAGTTGTACAGAAGGAGATAGATTTTGTAAATTAGGCATGTTCTTGAGATGGTGGAGGGAGATTCACGGCTGAATCCCAGGGTAGGAGTTCAACAAGGGCCAGCAAAGTCAATCTCACCAGTCAGTCCTTTCCAATTCATCAGAGCAATGGCTTGAAAGATCTATAAAATAAATAGCTCATACACATGGCTTAAAAAGTAAACGGTCTTTCTCAGCCTTTGAAGCAGGCCTTCCCTTCACTCATTACCTCAGAAGCAGTACATCCTCGAAGAATTTTTTTACTCTGCTGTAATTGGTGAGAAGTACCACTATTTCCTCAAAATTGTTCCACCCAGATCTGTCCAGGACCTTTCTTACCTATACTGCCATAATTCACGTCATCCTCCCATCAGCTACATCCCTGCTTTTTTCCCTGTTCTAATGCAAGTTATTCCCATTGACTTGGCTTGTTTGATGGCTCTTGATTTCTTCCTCTTCCAGAATCAGTGGATTTATTTTTTTATTTTCTCACAAGTTTAGAGTAACACATTCTGTGTCATGCAAAGTTTAACAGATGGGTGCTTTAACTTGGACCTCTCATTTTAACCTCAGTGACAGAGAAAAGGCCTCTAAGCATAATGGAAACAAGCCCAGCTCATTGCAGTTCTCCCACACTCATTTCTTTAAGCAAAAAACATGCATCTGTTCTGAAAATCCCCAAAAGTCACAGAGAGTGTAGTAGGCTTGCAAAGACACAAGTACCAGAACCAAATCAGTAGCGCCAATTCAAGTTTACAATTTTTATGTGCTTTCAGTGCAGAGATAAACAATTCTCCTTTAGGTCATACTCACAAACCCAGTGAAGTTCAGATTCTGCTTTGATATTCACATCCCAGGTTCTGCTTGTCTTGTAAATGAAATTCATTTGTTTAACAAGCAGATGAGAACACTGCAGCCTAAAATGTATGGATCTACTTAGCATGTTCTCCTAAGGAAAAATATTTTTGTTTATTATTTTTTATTTATAAATATTGTCACACCAAAACGACAAGATGTACTGTGCAGGTATTTGCAGAAAAAGAATTACCTTGTTAAATTAGCCCAATGTAAATATGTTACAGAATTAGACGTAGAATGGCTTGTGAAAAAGATAAAGCATAATAAAATAGAGATAAGAGTGTGATGGAAGAAGTAGGTGACTAAATGACTGAAGTATGTTGGGTTTCTAAGATAACAGATAGAACTGTATTTTTCCAGTGGTTTCTAGCAGTCAGCAGCAGTTTCTTTGAGCATTCCTGCCTCCAACTACCAGACCCTGTTCCATTTTCTAGCAGGCAAAGGTAGTGAGAGAGGGGAAGACCAGTTTTCAGTTCTCTCACAATGACTGTTTTGGTCTCCAGAAAAACTCCAGTCCACCTCTTGCTGCTGACTGGAAGCAGCAGTGACTTCATAACATCAGTGCCTGGCCTGTTATATAAAGTGTTTTAAATATAAAATCCTAGAAAATATAAAACTTTATGTAAGCAAAGAGAGAGGTCAGCCTTCTCCTATTTCTTTGTTTGACAAAAGCAGCCTTCATTGAAATATCCCAGGATACAGTTGTTTTCTTCGTCCAAGAAAAGTCTAAAATAACCTCAAAGCATATGAATGTTCTGTAAAGTCACAATCTGTTTTGCTGGTGAACCATGGACACACCATTCTTTTCTCCATTTCTGCTTGAATTGCTACTAACAAGGTCTTTCAAAATATTCAATCACTAATTACAGCGTTCCTGCGACTAGACTGCTGGTTTCACACATATACACGAAATCTACTACTGACCGTGTTTTCTAAGAGATTCCAGAGATTATTTTTTTCCCCAATGGATGTGTTGACAAAATTGCTGAAAGGCAGATCTTTCTGGCATTGATATTAGTCCTTTGTTCAAATGAAGGCACAGTCACTGTTATTTTTCCTATACTGAAAATCCCCCATCTATAAATCAGATACATGAAAAACAAATTTTCTTACAAATAACAATTTTAAAACCTCCTTATCAAATCTGAAGGTTCAAAGGAATGAAGAGATGCCTGCCAGCCCTGTTTGATGAAGCATTTTCTTGAAGTATCAGCTATCAAGGATCATCTCAGTACTCCTAACCCTGTGACTGGCTTGTCACCTTTCAAAATCTTTCAATCCATCTCTCAAAAAAACAAACAAAATCCTTCCTTGATCCTCGCAAATAACCAAGGTAGTCTTGTGGAAGGTTTTTACAGTTTTTAAACTCATTTACCAACTCCTAGACACCATAAGAAGCCAGTAAGTCCCTTAAATACATAGGGCTCAGCAGGAAGAAGGAGACACTCCTTTAATTCAAGCCATTGTAACTCCATGAATTTCTCAATTTACATTTTATACAGAGAACAAAAATCTGACCTGAGAAATCACTTTGCCTTCTAATTCTCTTACCCCCTCTCTTTGAGTATGTCATTTTTAAGTTAAGCAAAAAACCTAAAAATATGTTCAATAGTAAATATTTTTATTTCACTTGTTTGATCAATTTTTACATAATTTGGAGACAATAATTTAGAGATAATAAATTATTATATAACAAGTTCCTTAATAGTTTTACTTCTTTCTACTTATTATTATAAAGTATACAAACTACATACTAAGTAAATGTAAATTAAATTTTGTATGAAATAAGAGGGCAGAATTAATATTTTATAAATGTCATGGGTAAGGAACTATCCTTCTTTATCAGGAGTCAGTTAAGAAAAGTGCAAGAAGTATTTTACATCAGGAAACTTTCCACATAAAAAAAAGTGTCTCCAGGTTAGTTATACCAAACCTTAAATATCTGACTAGTTAAATGCAACAATTAATCCCAGCAGCTACTTTTCACAAATAAAGCTTCTTTTATCAATTTTACAAGCAAGGAGAAACCCGGACTTGCTAAGGCTAATTCAAAACAGAATAAAACACAGAATACATCTAGTAAAAAAGGACATTTTCTATTAAAGATTTTCAGCCATAGAATTAAATAACGAGTTAACAGATATTTTCCCTTTATGAATATTACTGTTCTTGTAAGGGTTGTTTTGGATACTTTAGTGCTTTGCATCAAACCATTCTCCTTTCCTTGCTAATGTGGTCAAATCAAGCATTAGCAATTTTAGTGACCTTTTATGTTCATAAGTGCTAGAACCCTGTTGAAGTTCACCTGAGTCATTGTGGCTGAATTCCCCACTGGTAATGATTGCTGTAGGAGCCATGCTCTGGTGGGTTAGAGCCAATGAGACCCAGGGAGGAAATGTTAGTGACAGCCAGGTTAATAAGGGGAGTTTATAATGAAGCTTTTGAGGGAATGTTGGTTGTTTGGGGTTTTTTTTCATTTTTTTCATAGCAGTAAAGGGCAGCACTTAGAAGGCTAATTTGGATAGTGCTGTGAACACCAACCTGTTCATAGAAATTTACTTCTCTAAGGTCTTTTCCATCTCACTGTAACTGATTTTTTTTCTGCTTCCATTGTGCATACCATATGATTTGTAACATGCAGTCACAGTTCAAGTCAGACCCTGAGAGCTGAAACTGAGTTGAAATAACTGGATTTTGTAGTCACTCAGTAATAATTTCGGAGCCTTCTGTGCTTTACAGAAACTTGGTTTCTCTAAAAGAGAGACTTCTTAGAGCTCCTCTTACAGAAGAAGCATTTAACATTTATTGCAGATCTTAACAGAAATTCTATGAGGTTCTTTCCCTCAAATACGAAAGAAACATAAAGGCTACGTTTGAGTTTTCTTTACCAGCTTATGCAATTTTCAGAAAAGATGGACTTGTGATTAATTTTGCAGTAAAGTAAGAATAACATTGTGATGGAAATGCATTGATCTATTTAATGAAGGATTGTAAAGTCAGCATCATTGTAGAAGCAAGGATTATTGATTCTTTTAAGTAACATTTGAAGGATTGTATATTTTGCCTTAGAATTAAAGTGTGTTCCATACAATAAAAGGGACCTAGCCAAAAAGCTTGCAAAAAGATTTGAATACTTAGACATAGCCACCTGCACATAGAGAAATGACTGTGTACTACAGTCTAATATAAGATATATCTCACCCTAATAAAGAAAATAAAACACTTGCATAAAAATTAACAATAGCAGCACATTCAGTGTACACATGTTCTTCCGTGACTCATAAGGGAAATAGACACATATGCCTACCATATTTACAGCGTATACTGGAAATCAGAAAAAAGCATAATAAGGATGGAAACAACCTTGTAACAAGCCAGCTTGCAACTTCTAGTAGTAGAAAGGGGTTGCAAGACCTGAACAATTAATAGGTTCTGTTCATTTTTGACCAGTGAACAATTAATAGACACCACCTGGCTTCTGCTATAAAAGGAAAGGTAAGACCAAAGACAGAGCTCTTAAAAAGCTGTGGAAAATAGGAGAGAATTAAAACCAAACAAACTAACAAAAAAACCCACACAAAAATCCAACCACCAATAAAAGTTATTAAAGTATTAAGAGATTAAACCTAGAGGACAGCATTCCTGTGAAAGAACTGCAGCAGTAGAAGAGATTGCTTGTAAGCAGGAGGTGTGTATTTTAGGACATATATTTTGAATACTCTCCCAGAGAATTGTATTAGCTGTAGTAGCTTCCTCAGGAGTCTCATTCCCTAAGCATAGCATCTTTTAAGTTATACCTAGGTTGAAATATGTTAGAAATACTTTCATAAAACAGAAACTTTTTATCCACTTTGATGGCAAGTGCTGCTATTTACAGAAAAAAGAAAAGCCAGATCCAATCAATTTTGGAGATGCAGCATAGATTAGGTCTTACAGCACCTCCATCAAATTTTAAAAGGCCAAGTATCTACACCAGCTGGGGTGCAATGCCAACAAATTCCTTCACCAGCTGACATGCCTGACATGCTGTCTGAGCATTGGCACCTTTCTCTCTTATGAGTCACTATGCCAAGTCACAACCAACTCAGTGCTTTCTAGGATCTTGGAGCTGCTATTACTTTTTTTGGCTAGAGCAGCAGGACCTGGATTTGCTCCATGAAGTCCCCTAGAAGGAAGACTCAGACACAAATGTCAGCTGTTCACCACAGATATGTCCAAGTAACCCAGATTGTTTGAGGGAACACTATCCTGTCATAAGACTCATTTTCCATTTTACTTGAGGGTCTTTTCCCTCCCCTGAGGGTTTTTCACTACTTCTAGCATCCTCCTCTTTATTCTGAATTCATTGTTCCAGCAGAAGGCAGGTACTTTCAGCTGAAGTGCAAGGTACAGGTTCATTGGGATATTACTCTTGTGGTCCTCCTTGGCCTGAGGCCACCTGTCCCTACAACAACAATCTGCCCCTTTCTAATCTGTTTTCCCAAAAGACTCATATCATTATCACCAAAGGGTTTCTGGTTAGCATGTATCAACATGTAAACTACTCTCAGCAAATATCACATTAACTTTTCTTTCTGTTCCAGGAAAAATTAGGCCCCTATGGCCTTTAGGCTCTGTACAGATGAAATTTCGGCAACAGTGTCCGGACAAGCCCTTCTGTCTATCTCCTGTGCTCATTAACAGTATTTGAGAATATTATCTGATTATAGTAATTTCTGTAACATTTAATATAAAAGAAGAATCTAGACAGAGAATGTTTGATACAATTTATGGCATGGGTCTGTACTCATTTTACTTTGCTATCTAAGTTCTTTTCCACTTTTCTCATCCGAATAATGCAATTGTGTGGCAGCAGGTAAGACATTTCCACATTTTGTGATAAATTTTAAGTTCAGATCTAGTCTCAGAGAAGACAGGTGGAAAAAGGAAGGTGAGAAAACATTTTTAAAAATATTTGTTGGGGGAACAATTAATCATCTTTTACAGGTGCTCAAAGAAGAGAAGCAGCCTCACAGATCATCATTCTTTATTAAATCTCTGCAGTGAGCTCAGCTGCAATCTCTAGGAGGAAAACTAACATTGCTTTTACCTACAGGCAAAGCTACTGTGAGCCTTCACTTAGGAACCTGAGTAGTACATAGAAACTCTGGCAGCAGCTCTCTGGCCACAGAGAGCAGGCACAGGCTTTCTCAAGATTTTTCCTGAGAGAAGCGAATCAAAACAATTATTATCTCTGCTTGTTGTTGTGCTCATGTGGAATGTGTTCTGAAGATTGTTTACCCAAGGTGATTACTTGATTGGATTCTGGTGATGGTGTTTGGATTCACTGACCTATTGGATCCACAGCTGTGTCGGGTCTCTCAGGAGAGTCATGGGTTTTCGAGTTTAGTAGTTGTTAGTTAGTGAGAGCTCTTGCTACTGTAATATAGTGTAATATAGAAATATCATATAATCTACTATAAGATGATATAATAAAGCAATTCATCTAGCCTTCTGAACCCTGGGGTCAATGCTAATTATTACCCAGCTGGGGGCCTGCGGCAACAAGAAACCAGTAGAGAGAACTGTGTGATGCAAACTCTCATGGCAAAGCTTTTCACTATGCACTTCCAGAGGCTCTGGGTGAGACCATGGACTGAATTCTTCCTTGGATTCTTCCAGCAATGCAGCTTCTACTTAAATCTCCCCTCAAGCCGACCAGTCACAGCAAGATCAGAAAATCAGACCTAATATGACATAAGTCACACCAGTCTAGTGATTCCAATACAGTAAGGGAAAGAGGCTGCATGGGCATAAAACAACTGGTTACCAGAATTACCAGTTATGACTGGATTCTGGAAAAATTACATTAGTAGGGCATGACAAGACTGACTCAAATTATTAAGCCATTTCATATGCTGTTTTCCAGGCCAATCTTTACTTTGTTTTTTCGGTTTTTTTTCTGAAAACCAGCCTTTTCAACTGAGTTTTGTGAGAGTCCATTTATATTGTAAATGTTTGGCCCCCAACACAGTCTGGAAGAAAAAATCCAAACACTTTTGAATGAATCCATAGAAAGGTGAACCCTCTATTTCAACACCATCCTGCCAACAAATATGGAGTATCATATTTTGTTACATTAATCCTAGACCCATGAAAATAACACATAAATGTTTCCATATGGTTTTTAAATACATGTCCCATATCCCATATTCTGTAAATTGTTCCCTCAAGAGGCATAAGCTATGGAAAGTCAGTCATCTATTCCCGCTCTCATGGGAGCACCAGACCTGATTTTCCACAAGCATTGTGCTCAGACAACTCCACTGAAGTTAGCATATCCCAGAAAATAACAGTCATGGAGCTGGTGTGAGCACAAAGAATCAAAGCTACCATCTTTCACTCCCAGACTGAAGTTGTATCTGGGTTTTTCCCCCGCAACATGCTAAAATTACAGGCATCAGATGAGCATGGTCTGGCAATAGCCAGCCGCTTTACAGATGTTCACTCACGTACCCCAACATGGGTTCCCAGGGCTGCAGCTCTGACGAGATCCCTCTTAACCCATATCTGCACTGGGCTAGTGGCAAACCCCTACTCCAGCTGCAATTTCAGTCTTTCCTTATATATTCTGTGGGACCATTTGTAATGTTTATTTATAAATTATGAATATTTCACCACAGTTTGTTAATGCATTAGCACAGAAGTAATGCATGTGAAAAAGAAATTTTTAACAAGGCTTTGGCTTGTGCAGCATAAAACATTGTCTCGTACCCAGCCTCCCCACAGACATCAGTTTCTCTTTTAAATAGTCTAACTACAACTCCCTGTGTATAATATATAAAAGGCACAACCCTTACAAATGCAATGAGTACTCAGCTCACAGGATGGCTGGAGTAGCTGAGTAAAGCTAAAGTTCTTTACAGTCACAGTCTCTGTTAAAACTCATTATAGTAATGAGTCACTTTAAACATATATTCCTATAATTCAGGGAAAAGTTTTCCAGAAGAACTAAAATTTGCTTTGTGAATCTAATGTATATGAGATAACATTCAGAAACTTTTCTTGCAATCTCCTTATTTTTCTCAAAAAAACATGAGCACCTGTATAGGTCTGCACATAGATTAATGTTTTCCTGACTTTCAGCATTTTTTTTTATTATGGAAACACAAGAAATACTTCAGGAAGAGGAAACTAATTTGGCTTGATTTCAAACTGGAGGGTTTTTCCTCCCAGAAGAACAAGCTTTAAAATAAGTGCTGGGGAAATGGTTCTTTGCAAACCTGAGCATGAATACGAACTGTGGCTTTGCATTTCCTGATCACGATGGAAACAGAAACATCGACCATTCAGACCTATACCCTAAAATTAACTCAGAGAGCACCATTCAAAAAGACTTCCTTGAATCAGCAGGGGAGGAGGGCAATGAAAGGCTTGATGAGAGTTTGGTGAATAAAGAGGAAATAAGGGAGGAATGAGGGAAATGACAGTGGACCCTGCACCTCATACAAACTCTTTTAATTCTCCTTTGTATGCATACATCATGGTTACTAGCACAAATAATTTGCAAGAAAGGATTTAGTTACCCCAAATGTGGACATGCCTTTTGCACAACACTTTAGCCTCCTAGGCTCATGCACTGGAGTAAGCACCATAACCATGCTCAGGCTTTTAAGTGGGATTTATTTGGTAAGGCAACAGTGACAACAATATTACCTTAGTCAGCTCTATGAAAGACACCTATCTCCACAGGACACTATTTGTGATATTAGTACACTTAACACAGGAGAGTGTCTATAATTGCAAATTATTTATCAATATTTTTGTTACTTAAGATGTCTTGGATTAGGCCTGCTGTGAATAGATTATAAGGTCCAAGGGCAAGTTGTTTATATCAGTGACTAGACCAGATTATTACACTGAGAAATGGTCAGCACATCCTGTTATTGCTACTACCAGAAAAAACATGGCACGAAAAGAACTAGACAGACCAGTTGCTTGAGTTCTCAAAAGGTTTTATTTTTAGCCTAATGACAAAAATGTCTGTGTTTGCACAGGAAACAAGAATGATTGATACAAGGGAGTGGAAATAAAATTCTTCATCTAATTTTCAGTGCTACATTAAAGACTAGACTCCTGTTGTGTCAGAGAAGCACTCAGTGACCCTTAGAATGACAATTTTTCCACCAGTCCCCCTCAATCCCCCACTTTTCTGCTCTTGAAAGCTCCAACATACACATCAACTCCTTGTGCAAGTTAGAGCATTTTCAGAACTACTCTTATTTGTGTCAGTGAATAATGATGCTACAGAGAACAGCTGGCATAGCCAGAATAGCTTGTCCTTCCCCCAAGGCTTTTCAAGTTGTCCCTGTGGGAATGGAGGCAGAAAGCAGTTAGATATCATGCTGTTCCCCAGTGGAGTCTTTTGCTGTTGCTGTAAATTGCTTTAAGCTCTTGTTGTTACAGTTGTGCAAAAGGTACTTATTTGGGGTTAAGGACATGGATCAAAATGTAATCAACCTGGACCAAGTCATCAATACCAACTTTCTAAGCACCTCAGTAAGGCTTCCACACGCATTAGGGTCACCTTCCAGCTATTAATGACAGCTCTAACTTCTAGATTATTTTTGCCCAAATTAAACTAACATTTGAAAACATGCTGTATTAGAAATATGGGTAAAGTCCTGCTTACATTTACATCAACTGTAGTTTTGCTATTAATATGATACCAGCAAAGCTAGTGTTTCATTGAGTGCAATAGGAATAAAATATTTCTTTTATTGAAATTAGCATTCTGATTCAGTTCTGAATTTTCAGAGAATGCTCATTGTTGTTAATTAAGTTACTTATTAGTGTTTCGGAAATGCCCCAAGGTTTCAGTCAGGAACACTGCCCAGTTCTGCTGTAAGTGAACTGAAATGAAGTGAGAAGGGCTGTTTCAAGAGAAATACTAGGATTTGCTCTTATATACCTGCTGTGGTTTAACCCAGGAGGCAGCTAAACACTACAGAGCTGTTCACTCACTGAGCCCAGTGGGAAGAGAATCAGAAAAAAAGTGAAAATATGGGTTGAGATAAAGACATCTTAATGGGACAGAAGAGGAAGGGAAATAATAATAATGATAAAAGAAGTAAAACAAGTGATGTACAATCCAGTTGCTCACCATGCCCTGACCAATGCCCAGCTAGTATCCAAGCACTGGGCCACCACCTCTCAGCCAGTCCCACCTAGTTTTGTTGTTCACCATGATGCCATAAGGTATGGGATATCCCTGTGATCCGTTTGGGTCAGCTGTCCCTATTGTGTTCCTTTCCAGCTCCTTGTGCACCTCCAGCCTATAAACTGGGGATGGAGTGAGAGGCAGAAAAGGTCTTGAATCTATGCAAGCACTGCTCAGCAACAGCTAAAACAGCCCAGTGTTATCAACATTATATTCATCCTAAATCAAAAACACCAGCAATTAAGAGGAAAATAATCTCTCTCCCTTCCAAAACCAGGACAACTCTCAGTCTCCATAAGATTATAAAACAGAGAGCTGGTAGCTAATAATTTTGGGTGTATTTCCAGTGAAGGAACTGGAACATCAAGGTTTGTATAAACAGAACAAGTGGTTAGGGATTTCTGAACTCCATAAGCTGATGGTTGCTTGATTTAAAGCTGACATGGAGATTTCAATTAAGCTAGTATTTGGGGAATTGTTGTTGCTATCTTGATAATCTTTTTTAAAGAGCAAAATAGTACAACTTCCTCATGCATTACAGCTATGATTCTGTTTCTTGTGCATCTTCGTTCTCTTTGGAAGGGGAATGTAATTCACCCTCATCCAAAAACTTCCATTTGCTTTACAAGCACCACTTTATTGTGGGAGTGCTGATACTGAGGGAAGAAATATTTTTCTCAACCTGAAATATTGGAACTTTGGGTGTGCAAAAGAGACAGACAGATCCATGGTGTAGCTGGCAGAAGCACAGGCAAGATACAAAAAGGCTGGAAGTTGGGGAAAGGCATCTCAGAATCCTTCTCCTTAGCTGGTAAAGGAGTTTTACAGCAGCAACACACAGCCTTCTCCATTCAACAGATGAAATAGCAAACACAGAAATTTACATAAACATTTACAGAAAAGAGGGGAACAGTCTTAGCATGGCAACCCCATCCTGCTTTTTCGCCCTACAGTTCTGGGGCTTCACAGAAGGCAGGTATAAATGACATGTACAAATGTCTTCCAATATGCTGGGACAGACTTTCAAAAGAAGATATGCTAACTTTTCCAAAACTTCCAGAAGACTTTGGGGAGGAAGGAGACAGAAATATAAACAATTTGTTCTTAAATACAATGTTTGGGCTGGCTGAAGTCCTCAAGCAATCTCATTCTAACCAGTGGTGAGAAGGAGAAATTTTAAGCCTTCCTTCAAAGTTCGGGAAGAGATGTAGAACAAACTTTTTCTTTTTGTGTGGTGACTTTAAATGGCTGGAGACAAATTGGCCAAAACTCCCATTTTGATCCCCTTCAACTCAGGGGGCTGGTATCATTCAACAACAAGAATCTTTTGTGTGCTTCTGAGAAAACAAATTGAACGAATAAAGCTAGAAGAGCACAGGAGCTCTGCACACTATTTTCTTTAACAACTGAATGACTCTTTATGGTTAGCTTATAAATCTTAAACCCCTCACTTCATTTAAAAAGATTGAAAAATACGGGGACACTATGAAAAGTTAGATATCTCAGTACTTCATACACTACATTATTTATCATTAGAGTATATTAACTAAAGCCATTTGAAAGGCATTTGGTGGAGCTAAAGACAAGACTGACCTGAAAATTATGCAGGTATGTTATTTCAGCAGAGAACCTGAAACTAGGTAAACAAAGAAGGAATTCTGGAATACATGCAAACAGTATAAGTAATTTAAAACCAATATATTGTGCTTATAAGCTCTGTCTAGTTTTAGAAAAGAAAGAAGGGAGAAGATAAGAGAACACAAGGAAGAGGAAATAAGATCAGATTATTTGCTTCCTAATAGCAATATTTCTCTGTTTGTCCTAAGAAGGGTAGCCAAGCTCAACTTCCAAGTTATGTCACGTGACTGCAAGCAATCAAGGATGCTTCAGGACAACTGAGTCATCATTTCATGGGCTGGGGAAAAAAGCAAGTCAGAATGGCCTTCTGGGGACAGCATCACAGATGCCAGCAACACAACACCCCGAAAAGGATATATGGAACCTCCTGGGTTTTTTTCTCCTCTGTTAAACAACTTCAGAGATACATTTTCTCTGAGCTGTGTGGTGTCTGCCTTACAGCAAGTCCTCAGTCATCTGAAGATTTTGAAATTTTCACGGTGTTAAGATAGTACATTTTGTCATTTAAGTAGGAGATACACCAAGTTTCTCTGATTTAAACCCGGAACAAATACGGGTCAAAGATAGAAGTCAATCCCAAAAAATCAAAAGTTCAAATTTCAGAGACAGAATATAATCCTCTCTTGAATGAGACCTATGTGTTGTATTTCTATAGCTAACATGGAGGTCTTGTTTTACCAGTGCTTTAATACAGTGCCTATATACATTCTCATGCCAACATCATCTCCTGGAATGCGACTGGTTTATATTTGCTTTTCTCCTAGGCCCAGGGAACAGTGTGGAAATGTCATAGTTTCAGCTGCAGCAACAATGTATGAAGAGGAAACACTATAAAGAGGAACAAAGAGGTGGGTGATGAAAGATGAGGTGCTCGGGCAGAGCTGCAAAGAGCCCTGAAAATGCATCTGCAGAGTAGGTGTAAGAAGCCACATGATAAGATAAAGTGAACAGTGTGGGGTAAAGGAGTAACAGTTATTAAAGAAGCAGAGATAAAAAGAGGATAATTTAGAAAATTAATTAAATATCCTAGGGGTTAGACTGGAGGAGGGGGAAAAAAAGAAACATCTAGAGTAAAAAAAAAAAAGAAGGAAAATAAGGGGAGGTGGAGGTAAATAGCAGCTGTGGAAAGGGTTGGGAGGACTGATGATTATTAGGTAGGCTTTTTTAATTTTGTGCCAGGCTCTGTAAATCTTCCCTTTTACCCTGAACCCAGAGGTGTGGAAACTTGAGTATAAATTCAGAAATTTGGATAGTTTTCCAGATCTTACCTAAATCATATAAACCTCCATGTATGTAGTATAACTCAGCCAGAAATAACTTAAGAACTCATTTTTTTCTGATGCTACTTAGCACAGCTGGATGGATTATTCGTCCTCAGTAATACTGATGGCAAATACAACCTTTTTCTCTTTCAGAATCCTTTGTGAATAGGCTTTAAGTCTGATCTCGAAAATGTGAAATGCCTCTTGATCCCACTGATTCCTCTGAGCCTTTTTTTTAATGTACCTCCTGTCTGAAATTAGTATTTGCACAAGTTAGGTGAGTAGACTCTAACCTTTGTCAGCATCATTAAAGGTAGTCTACATTTGACTACAATCAGAAGATGAGGAAATTTCTAAGTGAACAGTCTCAGTCCTTCCGATTTTCTTTCATAGGCTGTGCTGTAAATGTTACTTGGGTGTAACTGATACCTGCCCGAGTCTGCAGAAAGCCTGAGGCTGTAGAGGTGTGATGGCCCTCTGCTTCAGGAGTTAACTTACTTGGTTTTAAGCATCAACATTAAGTTTCTTTCTACACTGTTCAAAGCATGTTTAGGAAGGAGGGGAAGCATCTGAACACACAGATCCATACAGATTTCTCTGAGTCTCTGTTCTCTTCGGTATGCTTTTAATAACACCATGGGAGGGGTGAAGAGTGCAATTGTTCCCATTTTCCTAAAGAGAGGGTTCAACTTTCAAAGGTTTGGGAAATGCCAACATGGGGGTTCAGATACTGCACAATTTAAGTATTCACTGCCTCCTAGTTGGAGCATGTTATTGGTTAGCTAAGTCACGGGATATTCTTCCAGCTCACTAATTGGGTTAGTGTATCCTTTTAAACAGAGGAATAATGAACGCTCTTGTTTGTAAAGGAGTAGCCTCGTTCGCATGCAAATACGGGTATTCACACAAATCAGCCATTCCTCAAACCTCCTCAGGAACAAAAAACTTTCTGTCTGAAACCGCAGGAGCAGCAGATAACAAGGGGCCTTGATATGGAGAGATCAAACAGCCATTTCAAATTCCTGTGAATGTTCATGAATACTGTTGTTCAATATTCCTCCAGTTCTGGCTTTTTCTGCATTATGAAAAAGAAAACAAAAAGTTAAAATAGTATGTTAAGAAAGAAGGATATCAAATGGTAGTGCTTTCAGAACCAATTCACATATTTTGATGTAGCTGCATTCAAGTTTTGTCTTATTTATGAAAGACAAATTATTATTTAAAAATAACGTAAAAATAGTTTTTGGGATTCATTGTTTGTACAAAATGGACATCGCTCAAGCTCACAGATCCAATAAGCATGAGGTAATCCATTATTTCAGATGCCTGAAATATCAATATATACAGAATCTAAGCAGATGAGAAATAAGACTTGCCATCTGAAGTTTTACCAGAAATTCTTCACCAGTTCTCCAAGACTCCTCAAAGGATGAGTTATATCCTCATCTGGCTATAAAAATAGCTGTTTAGCCATAAAGTATTATACAAAAGTAAATGAAAAGAAAAGAGCCTTGCAAAGAGTGACAGCTCCAAGGGTAACTTGGCACCCTTTCCTCACTCTGTTTTTATAGCTGTAGGAATTCCTTATTACTTTTTCTCAAGCTGTCATCAGAGCAACAGAACCCGCTGTTATTTGGGTTTCTCTTCTCTTCAGATGGAAAGAAAGGGATGTAATAAAGGCAGGCCATGAGCAATAGGTTGTAATCTATCCACAAAATGGCCCCACCTTGCTATTTGTTCCCTTGCATTGTGTTTGAACAGACTCCCAGTAAATATGTCTGCTTCACATTGATCATCTCTGATAGTAGCATTCCTAATAGTGGCTCCATCTTGACAGAAAAATGGTAAGTGCCATTGTGCTCCAATGTTTTTGTCTCTTTCTACAGCCACTGCAAAACAAAGCTGTTAATTTATCTGATGAAAGACATGATGGTGGATGTTATGTAAAACCCAGATGTTTCCCCACTGATTTCTTAAATAGGAGCACATAATTGTGATGATTGGAAGGCCATTAATCCAAACTACTTGGAAGCAAAAGAGAAAGAAGACCTCAGCTTACACTTTCACTGTGACAAGCTTCTATACCTAAGATGTCTGTCCTTCTGCTCACTGTTTTACAAACCTAACCAGTCAAATAATTCCCCCAGTTCTTCTCCATCTGTTTTCTCACAACAGTGTTAACGTTCACTTAAATAAGCATAGCAGCATTAACCTTTTGAACTCTTTGTCTCTCAACTCTGCTCAGATCAGATTTGTGGTCTAGAAAGTTGACTCTTCCCTCAAGTTTGACAGATTTTCTTATTATCCCCTGCTGACCTGTAGAGAATTGCACTGGCTCAATTCCTGAGGCACCTACAAGTTTCAGATGGACTCAGCCTCTCTTGCTGATTGCCTGTCACAAGAAGCATCAGTGGTATGCTTCTTATTTTCGTTTATTCCTTTCCTTTCAACAAATGTAATGAATTCTTTTGCACCCTTGTATTCTTCTTTTTAGCAGGCCTTGTGTATCACATTTTCATCCTCAATGCAAAGATTACTTCAGAAAATCTATCTTCAAGAAAAAATTTTGACAATACACATAACAGCAAGTGCATTAATATGTGCTTTATAAGATCTGATTTCACTGATTCTGCCTACAGTAAATTGTATATAAATCACATAAGCCATTACCTCTTTGATTCAGTCTTCCTATTTGCATAAGTACTATAGTACTGGTAGCTAAGGCTGATAGGTTAGGCTAGATAGGGTAAAATGTTGATGAAGATGACTGCTCTTCATGCATGAAAACTATGGAAGGAATTATGACCCTTATCTAGAGTATAGCTGAAGTTTTGGATAGTGCCATTCAACACAGAGGCTGATAAGTAGCTAAAAGCATAACCACATTAAAAAACTAGTTTGGATTAAAAAAGTTAAACTCAATGGTGAATCTCCAGCAACAGTACAGATATGTATTTTTAACCCCTAAAGCAAATATAACTTAGGTCAGCCACTTTTCACTGCTATAGGTTGATTTCTCCTCTTTCGCTGGCAGCTGTGCTAATATGAATTACATCACACTACCCATGTGAGTTACCACAAATCAGCTGGCCTCTAGTAAATTGGGGTGAACTTTAGACCAAGAAAGGGTTTTTTAGATAGGATTGGTGGTGCTGTTTGAATTATGTTCAGACTGAGCCAGAAAGCTATAGGCAAACAGTGTGGGTATGACCTTGGGAGAATGTTTGAGGGAGGAATAAGATTGGAAAGAATGCTTAGAATATGGAGCAAGGAAGCTACTGTCTGCTCATTTCAACCCTGTTTGGAAAACACACCTTTGGTATACTTTGACAAATTAACAGAAGCAAGAATTTGTCTTATGAGGACAACAGTCAAAATAAGGGCTAACACTAAAAAGGTAGCTCCCAATAATGCAGTACAATGCATAAACAGTGTAGAAGAAGGAAAAAAAATTAGGAATGTCAATTTTAATGCAATTATTTGAGTGTAACAATCTCTGTTTTCTCTGCTGTAATGTTTATGTTCTAGTTTCTCTGTAGTTCCCACAGCAATCTTCCCCCTGCTCCCTGGTTTGTTCTGCTGAGAAAAAGCTGTGAGAATGACTGTACAGAGATAAGAAAGGCCAAAATTACAGACAAGGCTGTGGTTGCTTAGGTGGTATCATCCATAATGCAAAGATTTAGGAGGGAAAACACAAATATAGACAGGAATAGGACTCGTGTGGTGTAGTACCAGACGGGAGTCCCAGGCTGAGCATATCATGAATGTTATCACTGGAGAGAGTGACATCTCTCTGGTGCTTTAGGGAATGGCAAACACTGGTCCAGATAGTAGCAACTCTTAGGTTAACACATTCATCAGGATGATGAGCACATAAGTGCTCAGCCTAACACTTAGTGATTCCTAGCTATCTTTTTTTGTGTGTTTTCCTGTGAGCAACTGCTTTAACTGCAATGAACTGCTTTGTTCATGGCATAAGGTATCTTTGTAGAAAATCTTTGCATTTCTCTAAGATGCCTAAAACAAGCCAATGAGAGAGGAACTGTAAGAATGAGAAAGAACAGAGAAAGAGCAGTGCAATGCCTTCACTGTTAGCCCAGTGTCTGCAGCATTTCATGGAATAGGGCTGTTGCACTTCAGGAACAGCTGCTCCAACTTCAGTACTTCCCAACACTGGTATCTCAAGTGGCCCAAGAGGACCTGTTGCAGACCACATTGATTCAATACCACGTGCACAGACCAGTGGCACAAATGCCACAGTTTAGCCCCTGAAATGCAGACTCCAATCCTCCCCTATTATGCAGAGCTGCTATGATGTGAGTCAGAAAGTGATTCCTCAAGAAGCAGCAAGACAGCTTGCAGACTGCTGTACGACTCTCTGTTGGAGCAACTGACAGGGAAAATCAGACACCAGTTAACTGAGGCACTGATCCAAAGCCCCTTTAAACACCTCGGTGACTCTCCTGGAAATAAGATGTAGAAGCTTTTCAAAAGATTACCCTTAATCTGTCTCAGCATGCAAAACAACTTAATACATTTATCTTTTTTTTTCAGCTAGTGAATTCAAATCCCTCTGCAACAATTTTACTAGCAAGTCAAACTTCTCCTGCATAGCAAATGTCTGTCCTAATTATGCAAAAGGTGGGTCCTTTTGTTACTGACTTGTCCTGCAAATGCCAGTCCTTCTGTCAGTGGGAGTTTTGCCGCTGAATCCAACAGCAGTAGCTCTGAGGAATCACTGGTCTTTGTGTCTCTTTGAAATCTTGGTTTATACTACCATGTTTGATCTAGTCACCTCTCAAGCTGAGTCACCCTCAAGCACCAGTTCAGGTCAACAGACATAAGCTTCCTTCTTAACCTGGACGCAATGCACCATGGATTTCTTTTAACCATTTAACATCTTTTCTTCTCGTGTTATGTTGAATGCTCGGCAAAGTAAATGAACTGTCTTTTGTGCTTTTTGTGATGATTTTCCATTTGTGCTTTTAACAGCAAATCAGCCCTGTCAAGCTTGTAAAAATATTTGAGACACGGTGCAATGGAAATCTATTTTGTCTTTCATTTCATATCCTGTTTTCCAGAAAGTATCAATATTTGCTTTTCAGCCATACTGTTTGGGTATTAAGGTATTTCCTTCACCATCCTCAAAAGCTGATTATTCTAATACAGCTCAGGAAAAGTCTAGTATTTCACTTCTTTCAAGTCAGAAATACACAGTTTTATTTTAAAAAATTCTGTTAGATCATTTGGCATTATATATATTCAAACCAAAGTCACCTTAATACTAAAAATCAAATTGTCAGATATTAAGTGCTCTGGCTAGTAACTATTGAAGAGCAGTAGTTGCTCTGGAGTAAGTGCACATTTCTCAGTGGCCAGATATAATTTTGAAGTTCTTATTATCCATCTAAGCATGGAATTTTTAAATACCTTGTTCTATTATATCCATTCTATTACATCCATTCTTTCAGCAATTTCCTTTTAAAATTAGATTTGTGCTAAGTTTCTCTCCCTTAAAGCAGTGAACCAGAGAACTGCAGTACCCTCTATTGCCTCTCACACCGTATTTAACCTTATACATGTATTAGATATAGATTAGCATCTAGGTGTGGAGAAACTTATGCTTTATAGAATTTGGCAGTTTCATTTTAGAAAAACTAAATCAATATACCCTTCATTCTTTAGGAAAAAGAGGAGGATGTTTTCAGTCTTCTCCCTCAAGGCATTATTCTCAAGTTCTCCAGTGTAACTGGGCTAATGGCACCATTGTGATCAGTGTTTTTACAGCATAATGAAACCTCGGTGAATAAAATGGTTTTTTTTCAGTTGCATAAATCATTATTTGCAACATGCTAAAATGTGATGATGTGAAACCTTTTCCAGTCTGACAGACTTCTGCAGATTTAAAAATTTAATTTTGCGTTCAAGAACACAGTCTCCAGAAGAGGGGGTATTCTATTCTGGAAAATTTGTATAAGCCAGAAGGCACATCACTTAGTCCCCTACCAAAAAGAGAAAGGGAGGACACACAAAGGTGCTGTGATTTCTCCAGGCACTTCCCTGGGCTCCCTGGTGGCTCCCACACAGTGGTGCTGGCTAAGCTGAGCAGATATGCTGCGCTCCAGCCCAGGAGGACACAGCAACTAAACCAAGCCCTTATTCTCAGGTGCACTGCAAGTGCGGTGAGAACTCTGAAAATGCCGGTGAGGATATGCTGACACCAGTTAGAGGAGGAACTGCTTGGTGAGCCAGCTGAGACAAGGCAAAGTAGGGTCTGAGTGGCACTGGAGGAAGGGCCAGGGACTGGGGCCAGGAGGACACCACTGCTCCTCTGGCTGCAGCCCTCTCCTCTGCTTGGCCCAGCTGCTCATGCCTTGGCAGTCACTGCTGCCCCATATGTAAGTTTTCTGTGCTACAGTGCAAGCGGGAAGGGAGGAGGGCACTGGGGAGAGAGGAGTGTCATGGCAGGACCACCCAGGTACTTTTCCAGGTGAGGAATGAGGGGGAGAAGAATCTATTTGCCCCGGGACCCAAAACAGCTCTTGGTGTGGGTTCTAATAACACTGCTGGAACAACTAAACCTGTGAAACATTCATAAACACAAGGGTTTATTATTTTTTTTTTTTTACTTACATTCTTTTTCTTTCCTTCATTTTTTCCTTTTTCTTTTCTTTCCTTCCTTTTTTTCTTTTTTCCTCTTCATCTCTTTTTTCCTTCTGTCTTTCTCTTTTTTCTTTTGTTTCCATTTTCTTACCTTCTCCCTGTCTTTCTTGCTATTTCTCAGTTTTTCTATGTTTCTCTCTCTCTTACACACACACACACAAAGATACACACACAGGCTGCCTCTCCAGAAAACACTGCTTTATACTTTGATGGCAGAAAGCACCAAGGAATCTCAATAGTATCAAAAATGTTGCTAATGCTCCACCAGTTTAATTCTGAGATGTTCTCTATAGATAAACTGCTATTTTTAAAGCATGGTTACATAAAGAGTTCGTTGCAAATCAATCCAGAGTGTGCATTTATAGTATCAGTTTTTGGGCAAGAAATTCTTAAAATGGTCCCTCTAAACATTCATAGGCCATGATAAATAAAAGTTGCTGATGATGATTGGAGTAAGACAACTTTCCTTTTTCTTAGGGGAAGCATGCATTAAAAGGCAGTTTCTTTAGAGTAACTTGAGGTAAATACAAATTCTTTGTTATCTCACAGAAAGCCTCATAAAGTAAAATACATAGTACTCAATTACTAATAGATCCTGGAGGCAACAGTACCCTTCTTTTCTGGTAAGTTTAAAAGATGTTATTTTCATGATTTTCAGTCATTGTGATGATACAGTCTAGTCACTAACTTTGGACATCATTACAAAATATTTACAACAGCATAAATTATTGCAGAAACAGATAAAAAAAGAGAAGTAGAAAAAAACATAATTTTAATAAAAAACTTCTTGAGATTTTACTGTCTATTTAGTAGAAATTCCTTATTTAAATTTTTTTCTACTAGCAGAATATTTGGCCAAAATATTTCATACATTTGAAAAAAAATTAAATAACAGATCTTTTTATTGGGGGGATTTATTTAAAAAAACACACCAAAATTACATACTTTGATATATTTTTAATGAAATTATGAAAAAATAAGAAGTGCAGGCCCAAGGCTAATTTTTTACCATAGTAATGTAGCTTCCCTAGAGGTGTAACTTGCTCTCAAAGTTAAATAAAGGGGGTTTTGACTGAAGAACAAAACACTAGAAAAAGAAATTTATAATAATGTTCACATTTAGCATTCAGAATGAATCAGTCTAGAATTGCAAATAACATACTGCTCTGCATCAGTTCTGAAGCAGTAGAGGTGTTTGAATCTTCTCCAGTTTAAAGGGCTGGAGCAAATGGTACTTTGAGGTCCTTTCCATAACTGCTTTTCCAAAATGCTGTGATCAGAAACATCCATAAAAACACTGCTCCATGTGACAGCATATTGTCTTCTTTCTTGGAAGACAAATAATGCAATCCTAGTGCCAAGCAATACAATATCTTGGTATCGTCTCATGCTGTCTCTTTTTTCATTCATTGAGCTGGAAGAGTCTTTGTTAATACATCCTACAGTGGCAGGACAAGACCTACACAGTGGGTCTATGTTGTCCTAAACCCTATATACTAGATCCCACAGTCTCTCTAGGAAGCCTATTCCAGCTTCTTTTGGTTCTTATAGCCATTCTATTTCCTAAGAAATTGGGGAAGAATATGTTTCACATATTTCCATCAGTGGGTGATTTTAAACAATTAATTTCCACCATTTTGTAGCATCTTTTACACATTAGAAGACAGTGTAATCATATCCCCCCTTAGTCTTTCCTATTTAAGGCTAAGCAAACTCCATTCCCATCAGCACAGGACAGCTATCTAACCTCTTTTTCTTCTTGATACTGTTTTATGGATTCTTGACAGTTTTTCTTGATGTGTGACAGCTGCATAGGAAGATGAAACTTGGTCTGATGAAACTTAAATACTAATGGGAAGTAAATAATTACCTGCCCTTTCATGGGCACAATACTCCAATCAGTATATTCCTGAACAGGATTCCTTTTTTCATTTGCTGTAGTTCCACAAAGGATGCTGGAAGATTTTGTATTTGACGAGTGCTTGCTGTAGGATTTTGCAGCGTCACCATTCTTCAAAGAGCACAGTGTAGCACAGACACAGTGTCTATTTATGGAGCCAAGAGTCCTGCTAGGTAGAACCTTGTGTGCATGTGGGTCTCATCCTAATGTGGATTTGCCAGTGTACCAGAATGTATGTATACCAGAATGTATGTACCAGAATGTATGTACCAGAATTTGCATGCATACCAGAATCCATGGAATTTCTCCTGACTGCATAATATTGACATAAATGTTATTAAATCTTATTAAGGTACAATATATATGATCCAAGGTAGCCTTCTGCCTTCTTTTTTGTATATTAATCACCAGCTATTTAATTCCTTTTTCATATTTTTGTTTCATTTTTTTCCTCTTCCTAGGGATAAAAAAATTATGTTTATTTATATTGGCTTTAGTTTGCAAATTGCTTTTCACAGTTTATCATGACCATCTTGAATGCTACTACTGTCCTCCAAAGAGTTTGCACATTTTTCAGTTTATGACACTTCTAAATTTCCTCTTAAATCCAAGTTCTTAATTAAACCATGAAACTTAGCCAAGTCCAGGATAGACAAGTCACTATTGTTTACTTGGGTAACAAGTATTATTTGCAGATAACAAAGCAGACAAAAGTGTTTAGTATGACAGTTTGGGCCACCAAAGAAAAGGTAACGTTTAGTGACTACAGATGTTTGGAAGAACTATGTTTATGCCAATTAAAGAGTCAACAGCCACCAAGTAAGGAAAAGCATAACGAAAGATGAAAGAGAAAGAGAACTTCAAACCTTGGTAAGAAACTAGAAGACTTGAACAGGGGGAAAATCTAGTGAAATAAAATAATAGCAAGAAATAATAGCAAGAAAGCAGCAAAGGGAATTAGAGAAAGACATCCTTAACTGCTGTGCCTCACATGTTTCAAGTTGTTTCTATGGTCACAGAATAAGAAGGTCAAATCAGATAAAATAAAGCAGGGCAGAACTGAACAGCACAATTAGGCCATAGTCAAAAAATAATTATTTTTCCATCCAGTGGAGATTGCATATTATTTCTTGGAACTTTATATTATTATCTAAATAATAGACACTAGCCAGAGAAGCAACTGGGAATGAATTGGGGAAAACCAGCTAAAAAGCCACTTGGCTAAATATTATAACATTATAATTTATATTAAAGCTTAGATGAACTTGAAAGTCGGACATTGGTGAGTCTTACCATATTTATTTATTTACCGGAAAAATGAAGAATGCAACACAGCACTAAAACAGAGTAGTATTGGAAAAAAAAATTAAGCTACCAGGACAGGTAAAGTAGTGTTCCCTTTATTTTATACTCTTAGCATTCTAATCTTTTGACATAATAGTTATGATTATGGTATATATCTGATAATATTGATGGTGTTGGTGCACTGGATAACAGTAACTCTTTATCGAGCCTTATTTTGACTTCATGACCCTTCTTCCCAGTCATGCATTTTTTTCCAGTTTCTTCATGGGACGTGATATGTAATTCACAATGATGCAAGGCATGTAATCTTCACCTAGATTTGTCAGCCATATATCTCTCTTGAGTGGTTCTCAAAATAAGCGGACTATTTTGCAGTGCTGAAACAAATCCTTGGTAAACTAAATGGCACAGCACTCTGGAAGTTTGTAGACCTTCTTAAGCTATTCTGCATGGAGATATAACTCAGTGTTAGAAAAGGTGTGCTGGTTTTGGCTGAGGTAGAATTAATTTTCTTCGGAGTAACTGGTATGGGGCTGTGTTTTAGAGCTGTAATGAAACCCGTGTTGATTACATGTAGATGCCTTTTGCTATTGCTGAGCAGCACTTGCATAGTGTCAAGGCCTTTCCTGCCTTTCACCCTCCTCACCTGTGAGCAGGCTGAGAATGCACAAGGGGCTGAGAGGGGACAGAGCTGGGACAGTTGACCCCGAGTGAACAGAGGGCTATTTCATATCCTGTCATGCTCAGCATGTAAAGCTGGGGGAAGAAGAAAGAAGCTGGGGCAGGGGGGACATCGAAAATATTTGTCAAGTCACCGCTACGTGTGAGGAGCTCAACTTTCCTGGAGATGGCTGAACACCTTGCCCATGGGAAGCAGTGAATTAATTTCTTGCTTTGCTTTGTGTGGATGCACGACTTTCCCTTTAAACTGTCTTTCTCCAAACCATGAGTCTTCTCCCTTTTACTCTCTCAATTCTGTCCCCTATCCCACCAGGAGCAGTGAGTGAGCAGCTGAGTGGGGCTGAGCTGCCAGCTGGAGTTATACCATGACAAAAGGTACACCTGTCATTATGGATTCTTTTGGATATATTATCCTTAGTATCATATCTTCATTCATTATGGCAAGAATCAGTATACAGCACCTGAAATCAGCAGCACCACTCCACTACTGGTGGAAATAAGGCCCAAAGTGGTGTGAGTCAGCCTCCCCAATGAACAATTGTCTTTCTTCAGAAGCCCTAATTACTTTATGTTATTTACAGCACAATAGTGGCTACCAAATTCAAAGAAAGTCTAGCAAATCATTCCCACATCAGAGAGAAACCATGCTGTGGTTATACTACATGAGTTACTGTCACCCCAAACTAGCCTTGTATCTGCACTGCACTATCACTCAAAAAAATCACTTCTAAAATGAAAGCAATTCCTTCAGCTCCATCTGCCAGACCTGGAATCAAGAGGGTTAAAGAAGCTATAATCTATTTCTACCAAGTGAATAGAAAATTAGGATCTTTCACTTTCTTTTTCCCTCATGCATCCCTAAGAAAAAAATTATTTCACTGGAAATTATGATTTCATCAGCTGAACTGAAAATCAAGAAATAGACCACTTTAAATATTCACACCACCTTGATTAAAGCAGGTCTCTCCAAGCCTTATTATTGCAAAGTGATTGTCAGAATTTCCATTGTAAATCTCTTCCCTCCTTTTCACTGGTTTTATACTTATGCCTTGGCTACAAGAGCACATTCCAAGCTGGAATTTAGGCTGGCTGATTATTAAAAAGAAGAGAATTTTCCTTTACAAATTATATTAAAAAAATTATGCAATTAATAAAATGTTGACTTTTCAATATAGGGAAAGGCAGGGTTTGTTTTTTTGTATTACACATATTGGTCCAAAACAGTAACCACAATCTGGTAGAGAAAGCAGAGCTGAAAAATTGACGCATTTCCCCAGATGGCAGAGGAATTCTCTGAGCTGGCAACTCGTTATCCTACTTTAATCTGCTTCATTCCTTTCAGCTTCTGGAATGGAACAAACAGCATGGGACAGGAAGGGATGTAGTTATTCTGATTACAGAAATCAGAGGCCTCACTATCATATCATTCCTAGTCTTTACTATGTTTATTCTCCTGGTAGCCTGTGAAGTAAAGAAATGCTTTTGTTCATTTCACAGATAAGAAGCAAACATAAGAGATTTTCACCTAATAAACTCAAGGTTAAACATCAAGACAGCACTCAGTTCTTTGTTTAGCGTTTAGGTTATGTTCCAGCTAATAAAATCAGTTGTCCCCAGAGACATATCTAGGCACTGAAAATGAACTATAAATGCTGTTAAGTGAGTACCAGCACCACAGCACCCAGTGACACGTTTTTGGACTGTGCCTGGGCATGGCTCAGAAGTTAGCATTGGCCAGAGACAATTCCTAGCAGGAGAGAAAGAAGAGTTTAATAGCACTGGCATTAGCTGTTCCCTGTCAGCTGGCCAGAGAGCAGTCCTAGACATGTTTAATTTGCTACTGCAGAAAAAGCTAAAACGGTCAGCACCAGCTAGGACAGTGCATGGGAGCCATGGCTTTGTGCTGAATTATGTCTGTGCTAGCAGCAGCCTTTCTCAGCTTTATGTATAAGAACCCCTTCTCAAACCATCATATCCCTCAGCATTTCCCGGTGGCTGAGAGTGTGGTCTTTACTCCTCTTTCCATCTATGTTAAGGCTCCATTGATTCTACTGATTACCAGTGTAGCAGCAATTTTTAAAGCAACCATGATAAGTGAAAATTCATGTGTATTGATACATGGGAGGAGGAAAGTAACTGCTCAGAAGAATTGGCAAATAAGACCCAGACTGCTTTTTCTGTGCACTTTCTGTAACAACCTTTCATAAGTATTTTATTCTCTTTTAGTAAAGATTCAGTGTTACAGGTCCATAAAATGAAAACATGTGTTCTCTTTAATATGCATTCAGAGTGAAAATCACTTCACTCACATAAAATCTGATAATTGGACGTTATATAGGGAAAGTCTGAAAAAAGAAATGAAGTATCCTGTGAAGTGGCACTAAAGATGTTTCGCAATCCTGACACCAGCCACAAAAATGTCTAAGACATCATCCCCCACTGGCTTGAGTGAGCAGTACATTTTCCTTACATCTGCATGCAAAAACTTTTAGGACATAAACCTACATCTGACTGAAATAAGAAAGAAAAAAAAAGTAGTCTAAGAGCCTATTATTAATAAAATCCATTGTTCATTTTTAGTTTGAAAATTATTTTCAAATACTGCTTTTAATTATTAAGCCTGCATGTGATTAAATGGCATTGTTTACATTGATTTAAATATAGCTTGCTGTTCAACCTTTTTTAAAGATCTGCTTTCACAGAGGAGGGAGATGAACTTCTGCTTCCTAAAATACTAGATGCACAGAGAATATTCCCCTTCTTCCCACAAATCTCCACAAGAACTGGATTATTTAACACTGGCCACAACTGCATGCATCAGAAAGGGATTTTTTGGTTTTTTTCTGAATTCTGTGTACACTTGGTTATATACGTTTCATTTAAGCTTTAGCATCCCAACCTACAGACCAGTCAATACTGATGGGAGGCTTTTATCATTCTAAAAAGGCTGAGCCTAACATGGGCTCAAAGACAGCTTTCAAAAGGAACAGAATGAAAGTGATGTCAAATTCAAGCCCACAATTGGCTCCAGAAGACAGCTGGTTTTTTTTCTTCTGTCCTTTAAGGTATATAACAAGTAGTATTAAAGTGCCTTAATGTTTAAA
This sequence comes from Ploceus nigricollis, assembly GCA_013399945.1. Classification (NCBI taxonomy): domain Eukaryota; kingdom Metazoa; phylum Chordata; class Aves; order Passeriformes; family Ploceidae; genus Ploceus; species Ploceus nigricollis. Next base: position 898,266 of record VXBC01006898.1, on the reverse strand, counting down.
ACACGAATTTGTTTCAAACTACAGTTTTGAAAGTAGGGGGCTGCAGTTCCTATAATGTCACTGAATTCTTTTTATACTACCACTGTGGAAATATTGATGCAGCAATAACTCTCAGTAGGATTACATTCCAGCGAGAAGCAAAGCAAAATGCCTGAAGTGATCCCACTGTGTGTTAATCACATGGTTAATTTGTTAAATTTGCATTTCATTTGTTTCTGTAGCTTGGCAGAAATTTTATTGATAAGGAATTTTCTTATTGTTTTGGTTTGGGTTTATGTGTTGTTTTTTTTTCTCCTTCATCTTCCAAGAGATTCTGCAGTGATCAATCTATTTTCTGTTCATGACTGTCATAATTACTGACTGAGAGCGTAGCTGAGTAAGAAGAGTTAATGATAGGGCATAGTCCTTTGTGTAGTCTCTTGTGTAATTGTTGCTTTTCTGAGTTGGTAGGTTGCGTGCAATTTGATTTGGTTTTGATCTTATTTTCTTGTGAAATTGCTTTAAGATAAGCCTTTCAAGCCTTTTGGGGGAGGTTAGGTCTTTCTTCTTTGTTTGATTAATTTTCATCCTCTTGATTTCTTTATTTTCCTTTATAGCAAATGATTGGGGTGAGAATTCTAATATGGGGCCAGGTAGAGAATCCGACTCTGCTGCTCCCCCCAGCTGTTGAAGAAAAATTGCAGTAGTAATTCAATGACATCAACTCTGAAATGTGCCTGGCAATTCTCTGGCCAGACACCTCACTGAATTAAAACCCATCTCTTTTGAAAGAGAAAAATATTTGCATCAGGACTTAGACACACAGAAAAGAGAAAAAAAATTCTGGGTAGCAACAGCTTCAACCCCATGGCTAACCCAGAATAATACATCACTCCATAGGAGAATCTAAAGTTAAACCAAACATTTCTTACGCAGTTTGCAATTCACTGGAGCCGCACATGAGCGCATCCTTGGCTAACTCACAGTCCATCTAAAATGCAGGGCATTGCAAATCCCTTAGAGTAAGAGAAGAATTGGTGTATGAAATAGCATTGACACTAACTGATTAGATTTCATAGAAAGTATCATTAAATGTCCTACAAAAAAGGAAAGTCCTTGCTTATGCATATGGAATTCCTATGGAAGTATATATTGCTTATTACCCTTCCCCTGACCTAAAGGATCCATACTGCATTTTGCCTTCTCTCAAAACTGTAACTGGTTTCAGAGACAACTCCAAAAGACGGCACTAGATAATTAATTATCCCCAGGTATGGAGTTTTGATTGGAGTAAGGTCTTGGAACAAGCATTTTTCAGAGTAGGAAAGGAAAATAAGTTGCAACAACAGAGCCAGTGTCTCTGGGTCTCATAGAGACTTCTGATTTCTCTTTTTCTTTTTTTTTTTAATCTCTGCAGGAGCAGTCACATACCCATTAACCTTTTTCCAGATAAACTAAGAGATGACAATTGCCTCCTTCTTTCATGTTGACTACAGGAATCTTCTTTGGATAAATGCAGGGTTTCATCTTTCACTTGTTCCAGACTTCTCTTGCAATTACTTTCACTACTTCAGTCACTGATATTCCTTCTGACACTGACTAATGGATCAGCAAGCTCAGTTTTCATAAGCAGAACTGTATTCCCAAACAAAAAATCTTTTACACTAAGGAAACCTGGAGATAATCTCACCACTCACTACTGTGTCTGGAAAGGTGGAAACTGTCAAACTCAAGTCAATATTCAGTTCTGTAGCATCTCTTCTGCAAGGGTATTGAAAATGAGGAAAACTATTTCCTATAGAGGAAAGCGGAAGAAGAGAGGTCCGTCTATGTGTCTATGGCATTCCTTTATCCATAGGTATGGCACATGCCTGCAGGAGACACTACATGCTAAGAGAAATCCATTAAGACCTTTCAGGAACTGGAAAGGAGCTTTAGGTGCACAGCAAAGGTCTGCCAGAGACCCTTGGGAGGGGATAGTGAAATAATAAAGCTGTCTTCTGGGTCCAGCGCTAACAGGGGTTCAGTCTACCTTTTAGCATCAATGCTGAATCGGTATCAATACAACTTTCAAAATCTGATGCCACATTGTACCACGATACAGACACAGTGATTGCAGTATCACTGGTGTGTAATCCCTTTTTTCCACATCCAGATGCGAACCAGGAATAAAGTCCTCTCTAACTGGGTTGTGATATAGGTCCCTGTCCAAAGACACAGAAATAAATTCTGAAGCTAAGATGCCAAATTCAGAACTGCAGTCTGGCTAGAACTCAAGATGATGGAATAATTCAGACAAAACTCATCCAATCAATCAAAAGATTAAAGAAATCCAAACTTTAACAGGAAACACTACCTATCAGTCCAGTCCCAGAGTATTGTATAAAAGGGTACAAAAAGGTTCAGAATTCTTGATTTGTGAATGCAGAATATAAAAAATAAAAATTTTAAAAATTCCACTTTTAGTTGTATTGCCCTGAAAGCAACAAAGCCTGATTAATTTAATCTCTTGTTATTATCAGAACTACCTAAAAAATAAAAACAAGGGAAGAAACTTTTTGTCCACGTTCAAAGAAAATAGAATTAAGGAAGGATTTTTAAAATAAAGCAGTAGAAATATGTCACATTTTAGTCTAAATTGGAAAATGTCCTTCAATATCAATAGTAACCCTATTATTATGATCACTCTGTAATGAAAGATGTGCTAAATCAGTATATTAGGAGAAAAAGTGTCCACTGCTTGTGAACTCATAGCTGTTGTACACAGAAGAAAATGCCCTAAAGAAAACTCCTAAAACATAGTTAATTAACATATAAACCACAAATGTCGGAGTATCATAAATATTCAAGTAGTGATGGATAGTGGGATAAACCCTGAGTGCGTGCCATAAGTTTTTTATCTCCATAGCTATCTTGAGTTGGATATTTACAGTAAATTACAGCTGCACATGCTTTACTCCAGAGCCATATGTTTTATTATTCAACCAGATGTAAGCCATAAAACTGTTTTATCTATTTTGTGGTTCTGCGTAGCACTAATAAAATAAACTACAAATACCTGACTTATAGCTTTGCTGGCATTTTTGCACTCCACTGAAGTGCAGTGCCAATGCCCCATGCAGTGAAAGTGATCTAAGAAAATCATATGTTCTTCCCATTTTCTATACTTTCATAAGGACCTTAAATATTTGAATGAACTGTGTTGAGCTATAACTTGTTCTTTTATTGTTTTTCATCACATGGGCTATCACCATCACTGATAATTCAGTTTTGCTTCCTGCAGACTGGAAAGAACCTTTTAAGGAGCCTGCACTCTGTCTTGGCATCTACATCATTGATTTTCCTTAAGCATTACAGGGTAGCATCAAATTACTAAAATAATCATATGTCCTAGGAAGGATATACTAAGTTATAGATTAAAAAAATAAATAATCTTGCAATTAACAAGACATTCCTCTCTCTTTCTTTTTAATTTTTTTTTCATCTATCATATTAAACATTGCACACAAGAATCAGAAAGTTTGAATTTATCTTGCCACTATTTGGGATTAAGATTCCTTTAAGCACCTGTGAAAGCTGCCCTAAGTGCAAAGAAAAATGTTCTCCATTTATGTCAAGTGTGTTGGAAGACAAATTCAGCTTCCATATAACCATCTTTGCAAAAAAAAAAAAAGTGGTTTCAGAGGTTTTAGAATCCTATTTTTGGTGTGGAATGTGACAATAAGCAACACAGGGGTTAGAAAAGACATAAAGAATATTGTGAAAAGATCACAAAATGCAGCCAATTTTCTGAAAGTTTTTAGATACACTGCTGGTCTTGGACTAATATGCTGTCTCAAGGTTGTCATGGACATCTGTTAATAAGTCTCCCTAGCCCAACAACATTCATTTGACTCTCAAAACGCATAACCTTAGCAGACTAATGAGGAACTGAATGCTGAATATTTATCAAAGGAGACTCTCTTCCATTCCATCCACCTCTTGCATACTTTCAAAGAATTAATCTATTTTAACGAGGGACCCTCTCCCTATTCTATGGCCCCAATTCAATCTCTAAAACAGGGGATTAAATCCAACATTCTGCAAGTTGAAATTAAAGTGGTCTTGGTTGTTTTTCAAGCTACTCTGAGTGTTAATTGGGGCAAAATCTGCAGTTTCTGGATTACTATTCACATTTCGATTAACAGAGGAGAAAAACTTTGCCAAAAGTACCACAAGGACTAAAGAAAATTAAGTCTTTTAACCCCTTTTCGGCATAGTGAGCAGGTATCACTTAAGGGAAGACAATTTAAAATGCTTTGATTTCTTTGTACAGAATAATAAAGCTGAAGAAAAAACAAAGGACTGTGTCATATTTACTCCTCAAAATCCTTCAGATTCCGTTATGATTGATTAAAAATAATTGAGTAGACATTACAGGCAGTAGTGCTTTTAAACCCCTTGTGCTTAGATTTAAATCTGATATAATGCAGATAAAGAAAGTGTGAAAAATTTCGTATCATGGTCCTACAACTATGTATAAAATGTAGGAGCTGTTTAGATACTTTCTTATGTCCAATGCTTTATCATTTTTATGTTGCTGCTGAAAGGATAAAGTCTCAAGTGTGAGTTCCTATGATAAACACATTTGCTTTTGGCTCATGAGTCATAGACAATGTAAAAAGACATTTTCCTCTTAAAAAGGCAATATTGTGAACATCTGGTTCATACCCTTCTTAACAAAATTTGTTCCACTGCTCTATTACATATAAACATCTGTCATTTATATCAAGCAGTTGACAAATGCTCTATCTTGAATTTTAAGAAGTGTAGTGGTATATCATTAAGAATCTTTTTTATACAAAATGAAAACTGTTTGTCTGTGTTGAAGACTGAATTCTGCTCAACAGAGATGACTTTTTTTATCAAATGAGAAAATGGGTTAAATTCATATCAACAGTCTTAAATTTTCTTTCTCCTGACAACTGTATGCAATTACTGTAAATCACTCTCCACATAGAAGACGATGGCATGCTACTGGCTGACACTATGTGGATAGTGTTTAGGGAATGGTTTTATCTACCTAAAAGACTGAAAATTTTGAGAAGGCCAGACCCTCAGAGTTTTCCAGATATTCATTGTTTGTGAATTTAATTTATTTTTTAAATTAAGTTTACTGCTGTTTTTCAGCACAATGAGGTTGCTTTGCTCCTTTGCTTTGCTTGAAAGGGATGACCACAGCCATGAGCATGAGTCACACATTCTAGGAAACATTCTTCCTTCAGAGGTGCAGAATCATTTCTGCCTCTCCTTTTTGGAATTAGAGGCCCACGAAATCAAAACCTGGGGCAGCTAGAACTCATTTTTGAAGCGTCCCAGCAGAGCATTACAAACACAATGAGATCACTGGATTTTTGTTGAGGCCAGACAGCTGTTGTGTGGTCCCCTCTGCACTCTTGGAAAAAGCAACCTCTACTACAAGGGTAGGAAAAACTCCCAGGAGGCTTCAGCCAGGATCACTATAAGATCCTGTCTCCTTGTGTATTTAAAGTTAGAACTGGGACCTAAATAGGAAGGGTTTTCTGTAGTGTTGTGATTCATGAGTCCAGGAAAAGAATCCAAAATCTAAGTATGGCCTCCAAAACCAGCTGGTTTGAGTAGAGTCCACTGTTAAGAGTAAGTCAAGATGTGTAAATGAGGTGTCTCCTTCTCTCCATTGACTGTACAGACTAAACAGAAAGTCACCTGGCAACAATTAATAGAAAAATGGATTGCATTTCCTAAATGAGGTGCATAAAGTGGGCAGTCTGCACCTGGCTGTATGAGCTTTAAATTTGCCATCTTTATTCACGATGTATGAAGTATTTTTCATAGCTTTGCAGGACAGGCATTGCACAAGACATTTGTAACTAGCTGAAAACAAAGAAACCCTGTGATTCACTGAGAAAAAGGATATTTAGTTAGATGCATGACAGACCCAGAGGCAACTTCAGAGCTGCAAATGCAATTACTGCTGGCCAGAAGCATTTGCTTTTTACTTAGGAAAAAAAAAAAAAAAGGTCTGTTCTGATTTGTCTGATTTCTGTCCAGAGGAGAACAACATAAAACATGTCCAGTCTTAGGAGATCTGTAAGATCCTCCCTAAAAAGAGAACAGATTTGGAAAGGGTCCTGTTACCTACATGTGTAGCATGAAAAGATAATTGAGTCATCCTCCTGCCCTTATTATAATAGAATGAATATTGCTTTTTCATTGCAAGATGGGCAAAAAATATGAAATTATTTGATATGCAGCCTGTACTAACATTGGGAAAGCCAAATTTAGTGTCCTAATGAAATCTATTGCAATATAAAAATGGTGTGTTTATTAATAAGGCAGAACATTATTAGATTTTCTTATTGAGCTGGAGCATTTCAAGGCCATTTGGGGCAGGGAGAGAGAGCAATGCCTTTACAGTACATTCTTTGTTTCCTTAACACTGATCACCTGTCATACTTGATTCCCACAGTGGACCTTTTATAGCAATTTGCTATTCTGACCTTTGCATACATTTTTTGCAAGCTTTACTCTGGGACCGTTTAAGTTGGGATGGGTGGGCATATGCTGAGTAGGGTAGCAGTGAGTAAGGAAGGATTAAATTTCAGTTGTGAACTGGCTGCATCTCTTGAACCATTCATTACCAGACTCCCTAACATTTGGGTTTTCAAAAGGTGATGATTTTCTGTGTGGAAAACGGTATTTTGTTGGCTGGACTCCACTGAAGCATACTTTCAACATTAACTCCCTATTGGCAGCAGTTTCTGCTTATGATTTGTTTTAATGAACACCAGTTTAAACTGGGCTAATCATAAAGTCTGCTGGAGAAAGGTTAAACCCCAGCATACTTTATACAAGCCTGACCCAACCAGAGATCATGTACTGAGGATGGTAGCCATGCAAAAGGACCTTTCTGAGTGTGGGAGTTAAGCCTTCACAGGATATAGTAAGAATACGTGAGGGAAATTAACATTTTTTCATTTCTTTTTTTCTTCCTGTTACCTCAGTTCTCCATGTCCCTAATCACCGCATGCACTCACACCTTCTGTCTCTCTGACCCTGTAGATGTCTCCCATTTGCTGTCACCTCTTCTACTCCTACATCCTCCACTGATCTCAGTTCCCTCATGCTCCATTTGCATCCTCTCAATATCCTGATCACAATGCTCTTCACTGTCCACCAGACGTGTGTTTTCATCTTCCTCACATATTTCTGTGGTTTCCTAAATCCTCCCTCTCACATCTTACGCCAAACAGCTGGAAAAAAAAAAAAGGGAACAGCTTCTAATTGAAAGCCTCCAATTGTAAATATCATATATTTAAAAACAACTTGTTGAATGTTCCTAATTAAATCCCCTCATAATACTAAAAGGTCATCCTTACCAAAACCTACAGAAAAAAGCCAAAGTTAAATTGTTACGTTTATTACTGATGTCATTAACTGAAAATACATTTTTCATTAAAACTAAACCCCAACCACATATTATAGGAACAATAGGTTTAATCTGAGTTTTACCTAGCTATACAGAACTAAATTTAGAATAAATACTTTTTTTATACCCTGGGAAAAAATGAGTAGTTCTGATGAAGTTTGTGAATCAGCAGGCAATCAGCTTTACAACAGGACATCAGCTAAACCCCCATTGATAGAGTGCCCATATCATTCTGCATCTGGTTTGTATCAGTGTTGCATTTCTAATTAGACCTTGCCAATTCATTTGTCAGTACTGCTCTACGAGTGACAGAGTTGAATTTTTTTTTTTTCTTACAGAGATATCTGCCAGGATTTCATGCATTTTGATTTAAAATGGGTTAAAATAATCATGGATTGTGAAATTCTCTTTGGGAATAGCAACCATTAAAATTGAGGACAAAACTGAATAGGTTAAGCATTAAATATGAAGGACAGATTTTCAGATAACAAAAATTGTTATTGTTATTCCACTGATACCATTAAGGTTTTATTGATCCAACTCTGCTGAGAATTTGCTGAAAAGTAGTACTACATCCTGCAGCCAGAAGGAACACTGAAAAACACAGACCTATCCCTTATCAGAATCCACTTTACTTACAAAAGGAAATTATTTCTTTGTAGATTTATATTAAATTTTATTCTTGTGAATATTTCTTTCTGAGTTACCTTCAACTCCCTTGGAGCCTTTTCTCTTTGAAATGCATGGATCCCAGTGTTTCATTATTGCAAAGAACAATTCCTTCATGCAATTTAAATGTATAACTAAGCACTTGGATCTCAAACCTTGAGAGTATGGTATTGAAACAGTGAAAGTTCTTTCTTGAATACATAACCCATTTCATATAGCGACTCCATTTAGTTAAGAAAATAAAGCAACACTTATTTTATTTGCTAGAGTGCTATTTATTCTTTCTCTTCCTTCTTTCTACTGCAAACATCTCTGTATGTACTGCTCTGTTTAGTAGCATTAACAGATAAGCCTGTGGAGTCTGGAAACCCTGCCTCCACAGTAAGAGGGGAAAAAAGCCTGCAAAGGGCTCAAAAGGAGCTGCAAATATGGAGACCAGAGGTGATATTGCTAATGCATCAGGCATGTAATTGCATTAATTCGATACAATGTTAAAGATCTTTGGAGCAACGTTACTGTCTCATCCAAACAGATTCTGATTAAGCCACACAGGTGTGAGAAACTGTTATGGATCAAAGATTGATAAGATATAGGTCAGGAAAGAAAATAGGTTTGAAAGATTTAGAAAACATATTTAGATGCTCTGAGGAAAAAGAAAATGTGTTAGATATAAGTTATAGAATAAATTGTTATGTGGCATTACAAATCTGTCATTAAACGCATATTTTAAGGGGCACAGTGATAATGGATAAAGATTTTATTTTCAATTATTTTAAGGAAGAGAAAATAGTTCAGTTTGAATTCAAACATCAGTCTCTTACACAAACAACTTAAATATCTAAATTTAAACACTGATTAAATAGCTCTGTTTCTGAAAGATCTAAAATCATTGGTGGATTTAAAGAGGTACCATAGGGTCTGTAGCACATTCCCCTGTTAACACCAAAACTCCAGTGTTGAATCTGGGCAGCCAGATCACCCCAACTTGATTTTTTAAGGGCTGCACAGGATTAATGATAAATGTGTTATTTCCTGACTACAAACATCTTGCTCAAAATCATAAAAATTAAGGCAACACATTAAGCTCAATAACTTAATAGAATCACAAGTCCTGAAAATCAACAGACAAGGCCAGGAACATTATTTCTGATTCCCTTTATTTGCTGCCTGAATTCAGATTAGTGTCTTCTTTTGAAAAGCAGCAGTCTAGAAATACAGTGAAGAAAGGTGGGCACCTTGAGGAGCCAAGATATGGGCGATGATTTTAGTTTATGCATGAAATGGCTATGAAATTAGATGGGTCTCCGGAGAAGCCAACAAACTGGCATGCTGGAAAATACACTTTTTATTTCCTAATATTTAAGTTCTCTGGACTGTATATTAATATGGAGAGTTCCTAAAACTTCCCAGAAAATTGCTTATCTCAGTATTTTTAGAAAGGATTCAGTGGGAAAGGGCTACTGCATAAAGGAAAGAGTAGGCTAAATCATGATGAGGGTTTATGAGCAGCCACTGACATAACAAAATTTATGTACTAGCAGCTGCTGTAGGTGAGAATTTATATTCCAGAAACAGTAGTTCTACATCATAAGCTTGCTTAAGAGTTTTCCAATGGAAGCCTCTTGGTTATACAGTTTTTCTTGTGATATATAGCTGCAAAAAAATTACCCGGAATCCTCTTTCTTCTGTTATTTACTTTATGAATTTACACTTCCTTCAGATCTTTTCAGGATACACTCCTCTAATAAATGAAATGAACCTAAGAATGGAGGTTTTTTGAGAGTTATCCATCAGTTGCCTCTGTTACATCCTCAGATCATGCTAAATTCTGCACCCTCCCTACAAGAAGGTAAAGAAAGAAAAAATCACCATGATATAACATTAGAATAATACTACACAGAAAGCCCTAAAATTAGCCATGTTTGGAACTATTCAGGGAAGCCATTTTCTGTGCCCATTTAAAACCCAGTGTTAAGCCAAGTACAGCTGTGATGGCTTTCTCTGCACACTTCAGCGATCTGAATTACATGTTCTAACTGTGACCAAGCTATACCCCAGGGAAACCTGGGGTTCAGCTAGTGAAGAAACCTGCTGTGACTGAGTGTGGGGTGTGTAGCTGGAAGGGGCCTTGGTCCCAGCTCAGGTTCTTGGGTGTGACTGCCAGAGGGGCTCCTGCATGGGGAAGTTTCCCTAACACATGGAATGTGTGTGTATGGCTCACTGAACTTGCTGGTGCTTCCTACCCTATAAGTGTTTTCTGGCCTATTTTAAAATCTCTTCCAAGTGGCAGTCATGCTTCTTGAGATGCAAAACCTAAACCATGGGGTTTTTTCTGACAACTGAAGGAGTACAGCACAACATATTGTGGCTGCAGAGCCTTAGTCATTGCATAGGTGGGGTTTGGAATTCTTAGCATTAAGTTTATCCCCTGAAATTGCTTCTATTTGGAGCTTTCTTATGCTTAGAAGAGCTAATCCCACTGCTTCAAAGGCTGTAGAGAGGAATACATGCTTTGTATATAATTATTCTCTTCAGCAAGTTGCCTGGTGAAAGTTATGATGTTGAGTCCTCGAGGCACTGCATAGCAGTTTTATTAATATCTGGGTGATTACCTCCAGAAGCAGAGTAAAATGTCTCTTCATAGTGTTCTGTTGCAGGTCCCTGTGGTGAGTGAAGAGCTAATTTCAATCACCTGTAATTTTTCATTTTCCCACTGCATGTCAAATATATCTCTTATTACTTTTTTTTATCTTTTGGCCTGGGCAGAGATGTTGGTATTGAGTTGATCAGCAGCACGTGACAGAATCCCTGTTGCAAGGAGGAAGAAAAAGTGAATTATGTAGTTAGCTGTACTGGTCTGTAGGTTTCCATTAAACAGATGTCTCTTGCTTGCTATCATTCATTATAATTGCAGTGTCTGGAAAGTTGCCTTTCCCTTGAGACTAATCTATTTTAAGTTCAATGGATCAGGGGAAGCTTTTGAAAGATTTGTAAAATTCTTTACACTTGACTTCTTAAGTCCCAGGAAAGACAATACTATGTACTATGCATACTTCTTAGTGAAGAATTTATTGGAATATTAATTTGAGTTAAATTCTTGTGTGAATTTCCACAGGCAATGGATCACCATACACATACACAATTATATAGATAATAATTGTTTTCAGAGATTGCATTTATAAAAAATTAGTTAATTTTAGTTACAGTTGTAATTATAGTCTATTTTTCTATATTACCCCTGTTTTCCCACCAGCTATGGCAGAACTGTGAGGGCAGCCAAAGACTGCTGCAGAGTTTCAAGCATGCTCTGAAGGAAGGAATGTTATACTTTAGGGCATTTTCAGCGTTTTTTCCAAATCCATATGGTATAAATAGGCTGAAGGACTATTCCTTCAGCTCTTCTTTATACTCATATTTTCACAGAAATAACTTAGAGACTATTAGAAGCTCTAAACTAATTTTAAAAGGAGAATAAAAACAACCTTCAGAAGAAGATATCCATTGTGCCCTGAAATCTTGAGTGGGCAAAATGACATCTTTCTTGCCTAGAAATTCAAACTATGGCAACACCATTAAACATGCTAACCAAATGACAACTGGAAAGGTAATCTTCTAAAATCTCATTTCTGTGGCTGCTGTAACATATGTGACTATTGTCATCTCTGTTCAGGTCTCAACTTGAAATTCATAAAATACATCAGTGGCATAATTACCCCTTACTTACTCCTCTGAATACCACATAGCTTAATACCACATACATTTTCTTCATGGTCAATGCCAGTAGAAGGAAAGCAGTGGTAAAAAATCAGTGGCTTAAATTTTTTTAATCAAAAGTCAAGAGTGACCAACATTGCAGCTTTCACTGTACAACAAAAAATGACACATAATAGGTACAATTCTTGGCCCATAGCACTGACTACATTAATTACTGAGAGAGAGAAAGAAAACAAGTAATAATTATTATTCACGTTGCTTAATCATGGCTGGAAGGTGCATATCTGCCCTGTAAAAAGAACTGTGTAAAAAAATGAAACATATTTGCTTTCAGTCTTTATAATTGAGACCTTTCAGACTCCATCTCACTTTCCTTTTTGGGGTTGCCTAGGAAGACCATATTATAAGAAGCCTAAGGGCTATTAAGAAAACCTGGTGTTAAACAGGTGGCTAAATAGGTAGTGAAGTACATTACCTGCATTCCAGGTGATAGGCCTTGAAATGCACCCAGTCTTCTTCTAAACAGCTGTGCTCAGAAATCAGGAGCACTGGGAGATACTCCGTGTCTGGGGTCCTTTCTCTAGTATCTTAGGTTAAGCACAGCACTTATGCCTCTTTTTGAAAGAAGAAAGTTATTACATTGAAAGACTGATATTAAATTTGAACCTCTGAACCCTAATTTAACAAAAAAACTACACCTTACCTTCTCTTAGAAAGCACCACTGTACATCTCTTTTTGAAAGAGCATTGAGAGTTTCCCCTGAGGGGATGCAAAGGCAAACTACAACCTTCCATCAGTGATCTCACCAAAAAAAATCTATATTCAACTGCTTTATGCTGAGGCTGGGAAAGGCTTCATGAGCATGCCCAGTCATGCCTGAGCATGCTGCTTCCAGTCTGCTCTGTGGTGCCTTAGGCTGCTCCAGAGGCTGGACTTGCATAGGTATCCGAGACAAATACTGAGATCACTGCAAAGGCATTTTCTGTCACCAGTGTCCTCTGTGTCGACTTTCCCAGCTTTTCACATAGCTTATGACAGATTGTGGTAGGAATGAGAAAGGTGCCCAGCGCATCAGCCATGGGCAGTGGTAGCAGTCACAGCTGAGCATCAGGCCCATCACGCGATATACTATCAGGGATTACCACCATCAACCCCATAGCAAGACTGCAGCTGAATTTTCGGGTTTCCACAGGAGAACAAGGCCCTTTCATTCTCCTGTTTGGGTAGATGCATCTTGAACACATTTGCTCAATCTGTCCTGCATTCCCACCAGCAGCACCTCACACAGCGCTTGTGCCAACAACGCTTTTAAAGGCATTTTTCCATTTTGTTAGCGTTAAACTTCTTTGGAGATCATTCTTTCCTCCTTTTCTCTTAGGAGTGGGTCCTCTGTTAACAGGTTTCTCCATATCTGGCTGTGTGAATGAGAGACTTTGAGGACTTTGCTGTTTCAAGAGACCAGGATGATTGACTGCAACAGCAGTACAGTAATGGAGGGAATCACTAGGGGGATGTTGGAGCAGACAGCTGCTATATTATTTTGAACAGGCAGTTTTCCTTATAAATATTTACTGTATTGAAAAACAGACAGCTATTGTAGCAGTGATCTGGAAAAAATTTTGAAAAATGACTGGGATTTTCCCTGCGAGACCAACATCAAAAGCTGTAACTAAATATACTTATGGTCCAATATTGCATAAAATTTGGGCTCAACCTGTATTTAAGAGAAACTTCACTGAAGCACTGTATTTTTTATGTGAGGAGGTCAATGCGACTTTTGTTTGAACTAATATTTCAGTACTCCTACCTATTGTTCACAAATTTTACTCAACCTGAGAAATATGCCTGACAAAATTGGCCGAATGATGCTTTGAAATAAAGAAGACTTCACAGCCCTTATGGAAGCTGGCTTGGTTTACGTCAGTGGAAGATTTGATCCAGGAGCAGACATCAGTAAATATATTAAGAAATCATTTAAATATTTTTTTCTGAAAAGTTGCTGCTGCTACTTTTATCATCAACTCCTAAACATCTTAAATAGAATAAACCATTTCTAATGTCCACATCAGAGATTATTTGAAAAAAATCACACTATTAAATTTCAAGAACTAAATATTTGAGAGAGCCATAGCTGAGTTGCTGTTGTTGATATTTTAAAATTGGCTCCTTCGTTATGTAAAATGTAATATGAGATAATTGACTTTTCCTGTAATTAAACCTGCAATTTAAAAAATGTTATCACCACTTAAATAACTGCCAGGGAAACAATTGGATGAAAAGACAAGCTGAAAGCCAATGAATGGTCTTTTCTCAGAGTGTGAATAACAACAAGGTTTCATAGTCTGTCAGTCTCAGTACCAGCAAGCTTGTCTTTGAAAATGCTTCCATTTTTCAAGCTGTTAGAAGGATTGCTATAGATCCTGGGGGCATATGCCTGAAAGAAAGATCATAATTCAGCAATAGGAGGTCTGCTTATCTCACTCGACAGTGAGCTGGCAGAGGACGAGCCCCACGCTTTGTTTACAGGGAGAATAAACAGAATACCTTCCTGGTGCCTGCGTGGGCTGTGAACCCCCTCGGTACAGAGGTGACAGAAGGATGGAGGAGCAGGCACGGACAGTGAGGAAAAAAGTGTGCATAAGTATGTAGGTGTGTAATTAGTGGGACTCTTCGCACCTTCAAAAAAGAAAAAGAATCTGCCTCATCCTTACAGTATCCCTTGATCTCTTTGTTAAACTGTATTTGTAGGTTTCTATTGAAATGTCATTCAGGAAATACCATTCAGCCTCCCTTGACACACAAAAAGAGAGGACAATATTAAGTGACCTGTGTGGTGAAAGGAAAGCTGTGACTCAATTTTATATTATTTCTAATTAAATTCAGATAATTACAAAAGAGATGGGAAAATGGGAAGAGGATGGGAAAGAGGGAGAGAGAGACACACACAAGAAATTAGATCCTATTTATAACACACTTTTCATAGAGCTAAATTCTGCTATGCCTACTTATTTTGAAGTGAATTGGTCTACTTGTAAAATGTCCTTCTGCAGAAATCACAAGGGTGCAGGAGAGGTTAAACTGATTATAACAGCACTATGATGATTTAGCTAGTAAGAACTGGTCATTTCACCCTTTTAGCAGAAATGTATTTAAAATCTAATTACAATGGTGTATTTTAATTTGGAGTTACAGGTGACATTCACCAGATAGAAAGATCAGTAATTACCCTAGCTGACTGCTACAAAACCAAGACAACCAAACCAAAGAAAAAGAAGTGTTCGCTGAAAAAGAAATAGGGAATTTAGGCATAATAACACTGGTGTATCAAATAGTGACAGACTTTGCCTTTGGCTTCTGATTTTCTCTATACATTTCTAAATAGTTTCCTGTTTGGATATTATGAAAAAAATAGATTGAAATAAAAAGTATTATATTTAAGTACATCACCTTCTAGAAACTGAAGATAAAAACTATTATTTATATTCTGCTCCCTATGGTCCAAAAGATAATCTGACTTGAACATGCATAAAGGTCTTTAAGAATTTGACAAAGTAAATATTTCTATTTTCTTTCACATTTTTTTACCCCATCAAAGCTAAATGAATGTAAAGCAGTTTTAACTGTTTTAAATAATCAGCTTGCCTGTCTCAGTTCTTCATGAAAGATAATGAGGTGTATTTGATCAGAAGGTTCATTAAAAATGATTGCATAAAAAAAAAGGAAAGTCATTCCAAACAGTGTTGCTAATTGGAAAAGATGAGTTGATGTATGACTGAAGTTTGGATCCAAGTTCAGAGCCAGAGAAAATGTGTAACAATTTGTTTTCCCATGTGCAAGAGTTTGTGTGATGTTATGACATTAACAAGTCCCTCAGTTATAACAACTTTCATTTAACTGTGTGATGTTGGAATAATTTACATTTTTCAAAATTACATTTGAGTTTCTGAGTATGAATTACCCAAGAAAGTAATTGACTGTTTAGAAGTCAATGTTTCTAATAACAAAACAAGTGTTGAATCACTTCATTTTTCAGCATCAGTCATATTCTTCATATGATTTCTGAATTGAGCGTGTCATGTCACTGATACCCCTTTTGAATTGAATTAAAGGAAAAAATGGTAGCTGGAGAAAGTAATTATTTTTCATGTTTCATCTGCATAACTAATGTCAACAGAGTACTGTGCTTTCTTTAACTCATGATAGGCAAATATTGTTTGAATAGCCCTCCAGACCTCACAGAAGCCACACCTCTGATTAAGATTTGCAGAATTTACTATCACATACAACCCTTACCTTTTCAGCAGAAAGCAAGCCTTGTCTTTTCAGCCGTAATAAGAAGGTATTGCAGTAATAGGAACACTCACAGGTTAACATTTAAGATACCCAGAATAATCAGGAAAGGTAAATGCAATGGAAAAGGAGAACATCGAGTCAAAAGGAGAACTCCTCTGAAACCTACAGCTGGATTTCAGCTTATGGAGACTGGATTACAAAAGGAACATATGCTGAATAAAATCTACTTCCTCAGCAAATTACATAGCACTTTCAAGTACAAGTGGGCAAAAGGGCTGTGAGTTCCCCTCCAAAATCTATCCATCCTAAACACCTTGCTGGAACAGAATGGATGGCATGTCTTACTCCACTACTCTACAGAAATTTTAGATAACAAACTTAAACCAGACTCCTCATTTCTGCACAGCTGATGAGTGAGATGTATCCTGAGTGCTGTGAGCTCTTTCGAGGGGGTTTTGCAACAAGTCGCCAACATTCAGTTAGCTGCTCAGGATCTATGGAGAATAAGAGAATGGGAGAATTAGTAACTGGGTTAGATGGGGTTTGAAAAACACAGGCAAAGCTTCAACTTGATCAAACAAATGTGTGAAAGTACTGCTTCTCTTGTGCAGAAGAAGCTAATTTCTAATTGGCTATTAGAAAAGTAAATTATGCCTTTTAAAAATTGCATCTGTGGTATGCATCAGCTGCTTTCTCTGCTAAATGTGTGTACCTTGAGGTTCTCTGGGCTGTTCACAGTTAATTTTAAAAGTTTGTAAGGTAATTAACTACTTTAGAAAGAAATGCTATTAACTGCTGTGTGTTTAAGACATGGGAGTGTATTCTTTATCAAAGACTCTAATCAAGAAACAACAAATAAAAATACTGTGAAGACAAAGTTTGTTCTGCCTTTTTCAAGAAGCTGTTTTATCTTATGTAGTTACAACTGATACTGGGAAGAAAGTGAGAAATTAGGTCACATACTATTTTTCAAGTTAAACTCGACAGGAAATAAAGTCAATTCTAATGGTTTTTAGCACCTGGAACTTGACTGTTCATTGCCTTGCCCTTGAGTGATGGTACTATTTTGCATGCAGTTTGTACGAGATAATGACAATACAAGACACAAGAGTGTAGAGTTCAGTTATTGCATCCTAAAGCTTTGAATCTGAAAAAGTCCCTCTACATACAACTCTTTATCACAGAATATTCAGAGAGAGCATAAATATTATTAAGCAGGCATTAGATAGAATAATTTACAGATAGAAATGATACTGCAGATTCTTCTTTGATGAAGGAAAAAAGTATTGATGGAATGTATCAGATGGTGTCAGTTGCACCACAAAATTCCACAGGATACCTTTACAACAGAAATTGCTAAAAACTTTGTTGAGATCCAGGGAATCATTAAATATCCCAGGACTCCGTTTTGTGAAGAACTGCTTCGTATTATGCTTGCCCAAACATAGTTTCTGCAGAGAAACATCTAGACAGTGCGCCATTGTAGGCTGTAGATCCTCTGAAGAGGCATGGTGCACTGAATATTAACACCATTTCACACATTCCCAAGATGTATGCAATTACCTCAGGGAGAGGAGCTGGGAATGTGAGGTCTCAAGGGCTTAGATAATGACATAAAATAAATTGCAACGATTACCCATGTATTTTTCCAAGAGACATATTATTTAAAACCTGTCTCGGCTTTTGAGAATGAAAGACAGAGGAATGTCCACTTTATGAAATTGCTATTAATGTGTGACCTAGAGTTGAAGACAAGGTTAATTATGGGTTTTTAACAGAAGTATCATTCTGGTTTAATATCACTACCCAGGCCTTAAATATTGAAGTAAGTCACATTTTTCAGGGACAATTGCCTTTGAATGAAGAATGGCAGGGCTCTGATCTTTGCTGACCCTACTGACTCCCATTGTGTAATCCATAGCAACAGCGTTGCTACAGCAACCCAGGAACATGTCGTAAAATAGGATAAGACCGTGAAATCCGATGTCATACTTCTATGAGATGCAAAATTGCAAATAACTTCCTAAATCAGATTTATTAAAGGATTGATATATTGCATAGGAATCATATTGGGTCAATCCTAAATGAACAGAGTACAATGGAATGAATGGAAAGAGCAATAGAAGGCAAGCCGATCTTACAGGACGCTTTAGTGTTCTGGTGAAATGTTTGGTGCTTAAGACAATTATCCACAAATCATGTGCATCTTTACTAGTGTTTTTGTTCTCTTTTTTCTTCTCATCTGTATCTAGTAGGCAATCCAGAACACTTGATCTAATCCCATACAGTTATTCCTCAATGAAATTAAGAAGATAAAACTGTAACCAGTGCTGTATGAATGAGGCGGAATTATTCAGGATATTGTACACAGAGTTTCATTTTGCCTTGTCTACAAGCTGATTTGTCCTTGGCATAGTGTACACCCATCCAGCCAGCATGTAATTTACATCACTGTTCACATATACAACTGACAAGCTGGAAACACTAAATTATACTTTCTGACAAAGAAAAAGTATTTTTGACCACAATATGTTTCAGAAAAAAAAACATAATAGCATGTTATAACTTTTAAGCATAGATATATTTTTAAAAGCTATAAAATATAACACCACTGAATCCGAATTATCAGCAGGTTTTAAAAGACTTTTATCAAGAGCACAACAAAACAAAATCTGAGAACAAAAGTCCTATTCACTAGGAAAAAAGTTCTTGCTTCTCAGCCCTCACAACATTTGTTAATTAATATAACTTTGCAGTAAGCTTAAGTACATCTCACTGAATGGATGGATTGTGCTATACATATTATAATAGGCTCAGTAGCTACACAGCACAACGCAGGAATTTTTTTTTAACGATCAGAAGTTCTTACACTAATCAATTTCAAACAGTTTTTTCCTGTGTTTTACAATAGTCAAACCTGGATATTTCAGGAGAAACTATAAACTCCTTACACTGTGTACAGCCTTAGATTTCTGTATGATAAAGCTAAATTTCTGCCAAAGTACAGATGGTGATCTACCTATTTCCCCAAGCACAAGGTTTGATGGCTCCTGTAATTTGATTCTCTTTTGTTAGTACAGCTAGTCAATGAGGAGTGCCTTTCTCTGAAAGTTCTGCCTGTATATTAATTGCCTGCGATGCTCTACTGCACATAATATGCTGCAGACATTCTGCCTCTATAGGAGATTGTAAAAGCATGTTGGTCAAATATATTAACCTTGCTAACATCTGCTTCTTTAAAGATGACTTATTGATAGAGAAAGTTCAAAGAGACGATCGTACAAATCACAAATTCAAACAACAGCGGTCCTGTTATCAGATAAAATGGTATGAGTTGATAGATGCTCTTTAAATACTCATACAGAAGAACACTGAAACAAAAAGTTTATTTTTCAATTTCTTTTGTGGCTGCTTTCTTGTTTTCTTAAGGCTGTTAAGTTACCCACAAAAAAAAATCTAAAACTGCTCACTTTTTCACTAAACACATGAAAATTGATCATGCACTTATAGAAGGAGTTTTGCTTTTTATAGACTAACATTCATATTTATGACTTCTGAAAACAAAACAATATATTACTTTGGGTTTTGACTAAAAACTAAAACCAAAGTACTTTATTTAAAAAGAAATCAATACTTCTCAACCAGCTCTATCTTTCCTATGGTTATCTGTCATGGAAGTTTTATTGTAAACACAGATTATCTTTGTAAACTAATTGAAACAAGTCAGCAAAATAATTTGATTTTATGACTGAAATTCTAATGCTGACATAAGACTTAAAGTGCTTGTGAAATCTGGCTGCAGAGTCTGAGGCATACAANAACACACACACACAAAAAAATTTCCATTTCCATCAGCTGTAATTACAACAATACTTTTTTCAGTGAGGTCAGTTTCAGAGTTAAAGCAGAAACTCCCTTAGCAACCTCTTTCCTTCACTTTGATGCTACATTTCTATAGGGTCTGGACCCGATTTAGTCAGGTAAAAAAATGCATTAAACTGAAATTTTGTTGGAAAATCAGGGTTTCTTTTAGGCTTAGATAGAGGAAGGGGTGTTTAACAGTAATTTTTGAGCATCCCCTTCTGCTGCAGAAAGGACAGTGAGTGAGTCCTGCATCCCATTTCCAAAGGACGTCACTGAACAAAATGTTGATGTTCCCAGCAGTTGATAAGGGCTGCTCTGGCCTGTGGGGCAGGTGTGACTGGAAGTGTGATCAGTAATTTCAGGTGGCTACCAGCCCCTGACCACAGGACTGTCACTCTCCATGGTACACCCCATAAAGAAAGGCCCCTAACTACTCAAGATGGAGAGACCTATTGGCAGGTGTGTCAGCACCTTCCCTGCTCATAGTCTCAGTTTTCTTCAAAGAGAACAGGTCTAACTAAAATATAGATACAAACACTTGCCTATATCTTTTTTGGTATGAACTTCCAGTTCAAAAAAGCATTTAGCTTTCTTGTTTCCTAAATTGAAATTATCTGAGACAGTCATGAACAATCTTAATTTCCCTAAATAGCATGTAAGATTGGGACTTCCATTTTACAAGCTCAAGTCATCTGCCTTTTATTTCAATTATCTCCCCATACTTCAGATTTTCCTTCCAGTTGGATGGGAATTATTCATCCATTTTGCTTCCTCACACCCCTGGATGCATGCACACATGCAGGCACACGTGCACTCGTGCAGGAGGTCACACAGACCCTCGTACTGGAGATTCAGAGGCAGAGAAAACACCTAAATTATGTAGTACAGCCCACCTCTGCTCCTTCCCAAAGCAGGTCAGAGTCTGATCTATTGCTTCTTGCTACTCATTCATATAGTCTGCAATCAGTAATTCATAAGCTTCATTTTCTTTACCTTAAATAAAATTAATCACAAAATGTCCCATGAGGGTTTAACTATTTTCAGGGGCTATGGTTTACTTTACAGATGATTTTTCATCTGTGCAAGTTTCTCTATTTTCACAGAGGTCCCCTTCCCTGTTATGAGTCCTATTCTGTGTGAAAAGCAAGCAAAACTAATTGTTATGTCTATTCCCCTTATGTTTCCTGCTCCACTGGCACCAGGAGGAACTTTGCCATTAAGCTCAGAGGGTGTTGGATCCAGACCTAAACAGGTTCATGTAAGGCAGTAACATCGTATCCTCTTGTTTTGAATGGCATTTCTCCTTCTTTCTATTAATGTCCATCCAACACATCAAAGACTGGTTGAGTCAAGGCAGGTTATAGCTATAAAGAACACAATCCCCACCCGCAAAGTTTAAGGTTGAAGCTATGACCTACTTCAGCTAAAAAACAAAATGGGCTTCACAGGTGTCAGAATTCCACTTCAATCAAGCACTAATCTTTGTTTTGCAAGAGTGAAATAACAACAAAAGCAATTTATCTGTAAAATGACAAGTTGACTCTTGCCAGCTTTGTGTTAAAATGATACTTCTGTAGGTATTTTTTGATGTATTTTTAATCATGGACTTTTAATTCTTCACACATGTGAGGTAGGGGGAGAATATTTATATTATTTAATTATTTACTTTCCAGGCTCAATTCTTTTATCAGCTGAAAAGCTGGAAAATATTCTTATGACTAAATAATTTCACATTTATCATTTATTTTTTTAGCCAGTCCTCATGACACTGTTCTAATTCTGATAATGTTGATTGGAGGAGGAAACATTTACATTGAGTTATCCAAACATTCAAAAAGATTGTCAAATGTATAAAGCACTTGTCAATAAAGTGGCATAACAAAAATTGCATACTTCTCTGGCACAAAGAGATACTAATCTTGTTTTGCATCCTCTATATTTTCATAGGTTTATATATAGCTTTGTTTTGTATGTATTGATTCTGGGAAGAACAAATCATAAATAAATCAGATTTCTATTAAACTGTAAAATATTTAGGGCTGACATCCTTGTATTAATCTTTGATAGAGGATTTACAAGAATGCTGGTGCTGGTGCACCACTAATAAGCAATTATCACCTCTAGTTTCCTTGGATTTTCCCTATTTTGTGACCTGTTGTTATCAAATAGGCTTGCAGAATCAGAGTAAGTCTTTATCTTGCAAACTATGTAGGTAACTTTGATTTTTTGAAAGCAATTTTTGTGGCAATTAAATTTTGATGGTCTGTCAGACATGTGCAGCCAGTAACATAATTGGCTCTAATTTAAAAAATAATAATTTTTGCTATACAAGTAGCCAAAGAAAACAATGAAAGGGGACAAAGGGTCAAAATCTGAGCCAACTGCCTTTCCTCAGGAAAAGCCTGTAGTTGAGACAAGGGGAAATCATATATGAGAATCATTTTCTCACTCTATATATAAATAAAGAGAAATTTTACTGTGAAAATATTAGCCATGAGGTTGTTTCTGACAGATGTCCTTACATGTTGGTTTAATCATAGTTCAGTGTAATGTTTTGAACTTTACCTCATTTCAATATATATTTACTCAGGTAGAGGGGAGAATGACAGCAAAATGCAATATTCAGAGTTTTTATTATAATTTTAGAGTACAGAATATGCAGATAGCCATCATTCACATCATTACTCAATAGTGCTGGGCAAGTAGCAATCGCAAGATTTAATATGTGCACAAATGTTTAACATTACAATCTGATGGACTGTATAGTACCTCCCCTTAAAAGGAAAAGGAGATGAAAATAATAATAAAAACTATATGGAAGAAGAGGTAAACTGTTATGCTTTTCTTTTCTCTTGCTTGCTCCTTTATATCCATAAGAACTCTGCCCTCCAAGAGGTTTTCATGACTGGGCAGGGCAAAAGAGGACAAGTCACTGCTCCCACTCAAGGTAGCTGGATTTCTGTTCTTCCAGGTTTCTCTGTCCTGCGTTTGTATGGTCTCACTTTAGATACAGCATCCTGAAACAGGAATAAGGAAGCACTTCACACATACACAGTGTAGCCTTTACTCAACTCTGTGCTGTTTTCAGGTGGAAAAAACACAGTTTATTTTATTTATTCTCTGCTGGTCATTCAATGGCAGGATACACATGAAAACCCTCAAATACGTGAGGTATACACATGAAAACCTTTCAAAACAGTCAAGGTAGATCTTCCCCATAGCTTTTTTTTAAATTATTTTTGTTTATTTTAAATTAAGGCTAAAATACAACCATAAATGTAATGTTTAAGGAGAAAATTATTGCTGTGAGGGGGGGAAAAAAGGGGGGAAAAATTCATTAAAGTATCTTATTGTTTGTTCCAGAAAGATCTCATGGAGATGACCGACTTTGCCTAATACTGGCAGTCAGCTTGATTTTTTATGAGAAAAGTAAGAAGCAAATCTGGTTTGCAGTCAGCTCCATATGCTGTTTATGAAAATCCTGTTTCATAAGAATGCATTGTTTAATAGCTGTGAAACAGCATTTAAAGAAACATCATTGATTAATATGGTAGAGACTGATACACTAATCATTTATTTTAACTGTTCACTGATCATTGTTCCAGATATTCAATAGGGGGTCTGGAAAAGAGAAAATGAAGAGGTCCTGCAGGTCTAGATTTATTTCTCTAGGGATTTCTTGGAGACACAATTAGGCTTTCTGAGATGAAAGGAAAGAAAAAATAAAAGCTTCCCACCCTCTGAAACACTATAGAAAAGAATCTCACAACCAGAAGTCGAAAATGGAGGTACTATTAAGGTTTGGCCATGCAAGGGATTTTTTGCACACATCCAAGACAGAAAAGTTTTTGTCATCCTCACAACAAGGAAGTGAGAAAAGCTACTGCTAATCAGGAGGTAATGTAATTCCAAACATGCCCTTTAGAACATTCATAGTACCACTCTGTTTAACGGTGTTGTATGACTTTGATTGCTCTGACTTCACACAACCACCCTGGCTTTAAAGGGCTTGATTTTTAGAAGATGGAGTTGAGGCATGTGAAACCACTAATTCAAAAATCTCATTTTTTCTAGCATATATAGCAATACCTCTACAATGTGAAGCACTGCCATCAGTTATCTGAAACTGCTTCCTAATTATCTCACTATTCCTGGGATATGGCTGCTCAGAAGTGAGTTCCCTGAAGCACAGAGCTATCTCGACTATCTTAACATAGTTAGCTCAGACATCATTACCGCTGCAGTGGAAGTAGTCCGAGTTAATTTCTTTTCCTCAACAGAGCAAATTGCTCTAACTTTGGAGGAGATAGTCACAGAATAAGAAATTGCCAGTTTCTGTAGACATGGTGTACAACCTCTTCTTGAAGTCAGCTTTTAATGTGGACACAGTAAATCATCATGAATATTTGTGTAATCTACTGGGGATTTTTCAAGTGGTGTCAGTTTTTCAGGTATGCAATAAAACTTTTTTTTTTCCCTGAGAAGAAATGAAATGGTAAACCAAAACAGAACATTTAAAAATATTATCATTTGTGGTACTGAAATATCAAGTAGTAAAACTAAAGAGACAATCAGATGCACTTAGGGAAAAATCAATGTATATGAAATATTTCTTTGATGACACATGCTTAGTTTTAGACTCCAAAGAGGTGACAGGAGAGGGAGACCAGCTGCAGGGATGGAAAGGATGAGTGAAACAGAGATAAGGCACAAGAGAAACAGGATAATAACGAAGATAATGATTGAGTAATTGTCAAGGCAGATATTAAGAGAGGAAGGAAGCATGGTAAGAACAGTGAATGCAGTAACAGGTTCTAATATATCAACTATTGGATATCATAGATAGCAAATCACAAGTTTTAATACAACATGTGAAAATAAGTAAGAAAAAAATGGACAAAAGAATTTAATGCAGGCCAAAATATTTTTCACTAGAGGAAAAATGAAATTATAGAAGGGAACATCGAGAAAGAGAGCGACCTTTCAAAGAAGAAAAAATATTGAAGCAAAAAAAATTGTGATTTTTTCCCTTTAATTAAAGTTCGTCTCTGCTCTTTTGTCTCAGTCAGCAAGTAGGTGCTGGTCATTTCTGAATTTTATTTATATTGTATTGGGGGGGTATTATTATTACAAAGTCGTGCTTTTGTTTCAGAGGCACATTGTTGCTGGGAAGCATTTAATAAAGACTACCTCTGTTAGCAGGCAGGCTCAGTGCCAAATCTACCCCTCAGGTATTATCCTCCTGTAGGTGGGCAGAACTGCACAACCTCAGCAAAGGACAAGTAGGGGTAAACCAGGTAGACACTCCACTGTGTGACAAACAATGCCAGTCAACAAACCAGGACATGTGGCACACCTTCGTGGCAGATTTGTGTCACTAAAGTGAAAGGAAAGGTGCTCAAGAGGAATAAGTAAAAGACACATCATGGAGGAAGGCCTGGTCCACAAAGCCACAGCCAGGTAGTGACTGTTCTAGAGGAAGTCCTTTTCACATGAAGCCTGATGAGAAGATACACTCCATTTGTATTTGCAAAATACAGATTTGCTCAAAACATGAGGTGTGAAAGCTGCACTGAGGGGTTTTTTTTCTTTTTTTTATAAACCCTCTTAGTGAACTTCCAAAAATAACACAATATGATATTTTAAATGTGCTAGGCTTTGCATTGCAGGTCCACAAGAAAAGGTCTATTTCCAGCTTAAGGTCTCCAGCACAGATCCAAACTTTATATTATGCAGAGGACTGTAACTAAATGTATCAGAAACCATGGCCCTGTATATAGAATTAAATCAAGCTTATCATATTGTGCATTAATTAATCTTCTTGAATTTTTGACTGAGATATAGAACAGAGAATGTGCTATGATAATGTTTAGTTTTCCAACAGAAAATTTGTTTGTTGGTTGAAAGCAGCAAAAAAAACCTGTTAGACTTCTGTAAGTTTGTCTTTTTTCCTTTCTCTCTAGAGTAAAAAAAAACCCTATTTTCTTGATCTTTCTTAAACCAAATCTAATATCACTCATTAATCTACAGAAATGAGTCAAGCACTGAAATTAGTTCATTCTTTTTCTTATCATTATGATAATCATTTTCTTCATAGCTGCTTCTCCCAGTTAATTCAGCTGTAGATAATACCAAACATGCAGGTGTCAATTAATTTTTCTGAAATTTTTAAATATTTCCATTGAATTGCTCATACTGAAGCTACCGGATAATTTGGTCCCCCACACCATTCAGAAACACCGTAACAGCCATTGTTTGCCTTCCATACAAATGAGGCTTAAGCATCACATTACCATGGCCTTCACTCACTGCAAACTGCATTTATAGTCAAGGAGACTGAAAGTTTAAATGGTTTGAAAGTACCAGCAAAGCCGTAAGTTTTCCAGAGGAAAAGAACTCTATCTTAATAGCTAAAACTCACACCTGCTCAGAGGACCATACCAGGTCTTTAAAAATTAATTTATGCCCTCATAATATTGCCATAAATTTAAGCAATAACTTATCATGTGATCCTTGAATTGGTTATAGACCCAGGAATGAATTTCACCTGTGGTGAGTGTTGTGTGAAGGGAAAAAAATGTATGAGAAAGATTCCACAGAACTAACAAGCTGATAAGTTAAACAAGAGGACTGGAAGAGAGCCTGCTATGATTGGTCATATTGGATAAACAATGTGAGAAAAGTAATGTGAGATATTTTAAAAGCCATTCTGAATCCTTACATAGAAACAAAGGAGAGATATACTACACTTTCTTTGTGTTAGCCAAGAAGAGGGAGTGAGGATATCGTGCTTCCATTCATGCCTTTGTTGGGGCTCTGATTTTTCAAACATACTGAACTAAAGCCAGAAGAAAATCTGAGCTCTAGAGATATAAAGCAAACCAGTGATAAAGGAAAAGACTGTATAATAGGATAACTATTAAATACCATTTTCCACCAATTAATATCATAACAGATGAAGCTCTAATAGGATTAGAAAACCATAGTTTGACATGGAATCTCTGTGATATAGAGCACAAAACCCCCCAGGTCTACAGCTGAAGAAAACTAAAAATGTTGAGTTGTATGAGCCAAACATTAATAACTATCAAAACAACAAATATTTAATGCAAACAGCAAAAATCTAGTAGCAGATACCTTAAACTAGCTTCAAAATATTTCATTGACCTGGTATTTGAGCTGCAAGGCTGGCTGCAATTTCACACCTTGTCTGTGCTGCCAGCTTCAGCTTGCACTACATCTGTGCTTCATGTCTTTATGCTCCTGACCACACAAACTACACATCTAAGTGCAGCTTGTACATTCATCTTCAAGCTTTTAGATGTGATTGATGCCTGTAACAAATAAGTGGATTTGAAATAAAGGTTAAATGAATTATCATATTTATCTGGGCCTATGAGCTGTTATCAAGCCTTCCACAAGCTGGCACTGCACTTAGAAATGAGTATTTCAAAGTAAAAGGTTAACAGGTTTATATATAGAGAAAAATAATCAAGTAATTGACCAATATTTTTCCTAAGCCAGGTGATAAAGACACTTTATCCTTAAGTGTCAGGACAGATGTAATATCACTTGCAAAACCCTTAATGAAACTCAGAAACATTGAGCATTTTCTTTAAAATTTCATCTTTCAGTGGGAAATGCAATTCAGCTTAACAAGGTAATATATATGCTTGTGAATTACCTTCTTTTTGTTTTACAGTGACATCAAATTTGCTGACTTAAGACTAGAACCAAGTACAATAGAAAGCAGACAAGGATTCTTGGTAGAAAATCAGCAAATTTTGGAACTTAGGTTCACATTTGCAAGCACTAAAGTATGGATTTCCCTTCAGGAAATACAGCATACAATTACAATATAACTGTCCAAACATTACTCCTGTATTGCAACCATATTTCATTCCCCCATTATGCATGATTTCTGAAAAAAAGTTTGAAAGCTGTATTCTAGAAATGGCTTCATTCCAAGTCATTCTGTAGTGGATATTACTGAATCTAATACAGCCCACTTACTGCTGAAAATGAAATGGCTATTATTAATGTATTTGCTGTGGTAGTGACAAGCTTACCCTAAATTTGTGGTTAAACAAAGCAAAACTTGGTGTGTGACGCGAGGAAAAAACTGAGATAATTAGTTATCTAAAGCTTATATGCTATCAGTAGTGATAATAAAATGCCTTTATTTACACTTACAAAGGCTCCATCTTACTGCTTAAATTTAAAGCAATATTTTGAGGGCATAACTGTAGCAGTGCTCATTAGATAGAAGCAGAGTCATCCTTCATCTTGTTCTACCTGAGCAAAGCTTGTAATAATGAACTGTAACTAGAGAAAAAAATGTTGCAACCTGTCAAAGTCTAGGTATACAGACCTTCTTGTAGAGTGTGAATGCATAATACGAAGAATATATAATAGGCTGCTTGGGTTTACTAGTTTTAAATATTCTGCATCCTTTTTATAAATGGCTATTGTTCTGAAAAAGAGCAGTTGTTACATATTAACCACCTTCCCCCCCCTCCCCCCCAAGTATTAGTTTAATAAGTATTCATTAAATACAAGCATCTGAAGATTACAGGAGTGTGGGCATGAAAGCACATACTGTGGCACATGCATGTGTACACATTACTTTTAGGAGAGGCACAGTACATCTGCAAGTGAAAGATAAGGTCTAATTTCAGGGTTCTAATTTCTATCTAATCTGAGGCTAAACCAATAAATAAATGAAACATAAGTTAGGGTAAAATTAAGTACACACTTTCTGGACCAAGCTATGTTTTTCTCTCCAGCAATCTACAATGTTTCACAGGGACAACAGGAATTAACTATGCCAGCCATGTGTAATGGATGAAAATGGCTGAATCAGTATTTCTCAATGTTAGTGATTATCTTTATTTCACCCTGCACTATGGGAGCTTATTTGAGTTAATTACAATTTTGCATCAAAAAAATAACAATTTTAAGTCTTCCAAGTAAAACTTTCTGGAGTTCTTCTAAAGGAATCACATTATCATTATTATTGGGGTTTTTTGACAGGCCCATTGTGAGAAGCAGACTTATCATTTCATTACTCCAGGACATTAAATTGCTCAGTGGAGAGAGCACATTGCCCTCTTGGTGTGTTGAATCATGCGGTATCTATGCAGGGTTTGCAAAATTCCTTTATCTCCAGTAACCTTTGTGACCCACCCCAATGACTGACTGGCACCCTCACTGTGTGGGGTATGGATACCTCCAGGCTTTCACTCGGAGGAGCTTTTGTAAACTGTTCTTTTAAAAGCTGACCAAGGCCTTCACAGTTATGAAGTACTCCAGGAACCTCTTCTGCCTAAATTCTTGCACAGGAGCCTAGTGTCAATGAAGCCTAAATGGGTGCCTAAATGAGCTCTACTAGAAAGAGATATAAACATTGAAATTGTGGTGTTTAAACTTACCTGTGATTACCTGAATTGAATCCGACACAGATATGCTCCATGCTAAAACTTTCTGTGTCCACTAGTGGATTGCTTAAACCCTGGCAACGCTACAAACATTTTCATTTTAATTGTATCAAAATGATGACCCAGTTCAAATCTTCCCATTTTCATCATCTGGGTTGGAAACATTGGCTGTAATGTTGTCAGTAAAATCAGCTGTCCTAGCCAGAAAGCAGATAGCCCTGAGCAATGGTGCCTTCTCTCAATTAGCACTTTGCAAGCAAAGTTGGCCCATGAGTAAATTGGCATGAAAGCTCATTGAGCTAAATCAGATGAGACTGAGCAGTCAAACACGTAAGATGAGATGGTATTTATCCTGACCCCTCTGCAAAAAATAAACTGGAAAAAAGTAGCGCATTTTCTTGTTTTTTGGCGCCTCTTCCCCACCCCCCACACACAAATCAGTAGTACAACAATCTCTCTAATAATTCTGTCTCAGGGAAAAGGATATGCACAAAGGTACAGACTTGATTTGTTTGAATTTGATTTTTTAACACAAACAT
Organism: Ploceus nigricollis; assembly: GCA_013399945.1. Classification (NCBI taxonomy): domain Eukaryota; kingdom Metazoa; phylum Chordata; class Aves; order Passeriformes; family Ploceidae; genus Ploceus; species Ploceus nigricollis. The sequence goes on along the minus strand of VXBC01006898.1, from coordinate 868,323 downwards.
TCAAATAAAAATCTAAAGAGGAAAAAAGTATATTCCACCATCTAATTTTTGGCTATGTAGGAAGTTTAAAATGAGATATAGATTAAGTCACTTATTTTTCAATTAATTCTTTCATTTATATCCTTCTGAAATTACACAGTATTTTATATTGTGAGCACACCTGAAAATGAAGAGACAAAAGGAAGATAGTGCCATGTCTATCCACAGTTTTCTTTTGCCTTAAGAAAATTGAGAGAAGTTGCACAAAAAAACCCCAGCAACGACAATCCTCCTGCAAGATGCAATGTAAGCCTACAGCCACAAAGCACTGAAGGGCTTTTGAATCATGTGATTATTCTTGTGGCAATGTAAATATGTTTCCTTGAAACAAGGTGGCACTAATATAGACTACTGTGACACTTTTGGTTAAAAAAAAAAAAAATTTAAAAAAGGTATAGAAAATGCATTAAAAAAATTTGATAGAATAACAACAAAAAAAGTTGATCTGTTCTATACCAGGTGAATATACTACTACAAAACGAGTAAGAAATCAAATACAGCCAACAGAACAGTACACTTTTCCAGTTTTCCAGCACCCTGGATCTCAGTGGTTAAAAATCTTCAGGATATTTCTGATTAGTTGAGACTAGTTTTTAATATCTTTGCACCACACTCTATGAACAGCCACACTGATTTCAAGCTGCCTGTACAGGGAATAGGGAACTGAGTGGAGACACTGTGGATTTCTGCAGAGCATTACTCCCTGCCTACCAGCGTTCCCTTCTGCATTTTTCTTGCTGGACCTGTACATTATTGTGCTAAATGCACCCCAATCTTGTCCTTCCTGTCCTTCTTGAGGACCTGCCCTCTGCACAAGCAGCTCTTCAAACTCCTGATCTCCTGATGAAAGTGTTTCTTGCCACCACACTGTGCTGTGAAAACTGATGATGAGATAGGTGTCAGGTGGGGGACTGTTTTTCTGGATTCTGTTTCCTTTCCTGAAGTCAGAATGGCTGGAAAAATCAAACTGGTGGACAGGTCTAAGATTAACAGAAAGTTATAGTTTATATTTGATGTCTCTACAAAAGAGGATTTTTAGGTCTAGTGATTGTGTTGTTTATTTTTTCAAATGGCCAGCAGAAGACAATGCATAGACTTAGCTACTCAGTAGCATTTTGGGGTGGTATTTTTAAGATACATTTAGACTTAAAATGGCACGGTATCTTTTCTTATTTTGTTAGTCATTATACTCTTCTCATTTACCTTCTGAATTTTTTTTCTAGAAGCCTCCTCAAAGGCAGCCAAGTATGCAAGTTATCTTTTATTTCTTAAGTCCAAAAGGGAATATGGTAAGTGCCTGCTCTGCTCTTTATTAATGCATAGTTTACAGTGGAGATAATCCACATGATCCAAGGAACAAGAACACCCACTTCATGCAGGTGCGTGGGCATGGCTGAGTTTCACTGTGCTGCCATAAATTTAACACAGGCTTTGAGAGTTATTCACACTGGATAAATATGCAACCCTTCAAATGATTTTGCATCCAATATATCACTAATTTATAAACGTAAATAAATAAACAAAAAGCTGGCACTTGCCTCTTGGTACAATCTTTGAAAACCCTTGGTACTTTCATTATTTATTTTGCTTAACAAGGGGAAAATAATGCCTAGTATGCAGTTGTTCACACTTCCTATAAACCTCTAAAACAATTTTTTATTTTTTTGCTCAGTGACAAGAGATCTTCACAGGTTCTTGCACAAAATCTGTAAGCAGCTATCCAAGAACTGCAGGTTTTTTCCTCCAGCATTCTTGCTCCTTCTGTTTGCTATTCTACTTGGCTCTGCTTTTATGTGTTAGTAAAAGGTGCCATTCTAAACCAAAAAAATTTAATCAAAAGCATATAAATTTGCTGATGTGATGATATATCAAATACAATGGCTGCTAGAGTAGTCTTTAAAGAAAACCCACAACATTCTGTAAGACATTGCGCTGGATGACATGCATGCTTCATTATGGCATCTCAAGAAAAAAATCCTCCATAACTTGACATAATAAGAAATTTTAAAATGGGGAAATAATAAACAAAACAAACAGGAACAATAAAGGCTTGTTTCCTGATTTGACCTTCATGGTACTGTCTCTGCACCTGCTCCTGGTTACCTGCTGCTCTGGTTGTTTGCTCAGGTGGAGCAGAGTGTGGGAAAAGAGAGACAGCTTAGGCCACTGGATACTTGTGGCTTTTTTTCCACCTGTATCTGTAGCTCACCTAGAGAGCCTTCTCATAGCCAGAATATTAATCTTGGGTAAAGGCTGTTCAAATGTGACTTTGTTGTTTCTGGACAGTTACTCCAAGTATTCGTGCAACACCATACCTAATTTATTAAGTATGGCTAGAGCTATGTTTCTTTTGTGGAGTCATACCTGGCTTTCCATCACGGCTGTAGTAATGTTTGACTGTACCTACCAAGAGCCCAAAACAAGGATTTCTCTCACTTCCTTAGACCTGACCGTGTGTGTACACAGCACATGGGAAGAAGGAGAGACTGGTGGTTGTCAGTGACCAGTATTCCTTATCTCCTTATTCTCAAAGCAGCACAATATTCTTTGACACTCCTCTTTCTCACCTTCAAATGAAAGTGCTGGAAAGACAACTTCTACCCTTTCATTTTAATACATTTTAATACATTTTAATCTCGTACTTTACTTTGCCACTTACTTAGGCTTACTCCACAAGACCTCCCATTGATGTTATTAAAATGTCAGCATACAGTGATCAGGCTACTTTGAAGATCCTTCCTGGAAAAAAAATGGAGCAATTTTATATCTATACATTTTATCATCTCATGTAGGTAAAAAAAAGCCTCTTCAAACAAATGCCCAATAGAGCAGGTATCATAAGAATTTATGTGGGCAGATAGTTATGTTAATTTGTTGTCATTTTTACTATTGCCTTTTATTATTACTAAACTGTTGCCTATTAAAACAGATAAGTAATTTCCCCTTCACAAAAATGAAATAATCTTCATGTTAATACATTTCTAAAATAAAGGTACTCACAATACAAGAAACGTTGCAAGCAATGCATGATTGTGTTTTGGCTCACAACAGAGGTGAGTATCTGGAGGTCACAAGGAGTGCCTGCAAAACAGCAGGCCTTGGTAAGGTGCAGAACGATGTGTGGGAGCATGTCAGACAACTGGGAAAGGTTTTTTTTGCATAAGATATGTGTCTAGCAGTATATAGGTTCACAATGTTTTTTTTGTAACACTCCTCCATCTTCTATTGTTGACAATTCTCTGTTGCCATATTACATCTCTCATCAGAGTGCACTACATTTGAGTCTGGGCTTGTGTCTAGCTGACACATCTCAAAGGCATCTGTGATACTACAGGGGTGTCATAAGTACATATTTTTAATCCTTTCTTCTTTCTAGTTGTACTCCCGTTTCTGTTTATTAACTGCCACTCTTTAGAAATCCTGGGCTTGAAGACTTGCCACCTCCCTGTTTCTTTCTCTTGTTGTATACTGCCTTCAATCTAAGCAACTAAATTAAGTCAGTGGCACCCAGCTTCTCTCTCAGGGTTTTCACCTGCTGCTTCTAGGCAGAAAAAAGAGCTGCTCTCCCCAGTCTGCAGCTGTAGGCTAATTATCTCTGGTCTGTCAGCAGAAAATTTAAAGAAATACACACTTTCACTCGTTTTGTTTTTGGTTTTTTTTTTTCCTTTCAAGTAAACCACAGGCCAAGTGTTCTCCATGCAATTTTTAATTTAACACTACTGGCTTCAGAGCCTGTACATAATAGATGAATTTAGCTGAGTAGGTTATGATTCACCTAAATCTTCTCCCCAGGCATCCAATGGAGAATTCATGCACCATTTGGGTCTTGGACTCCACAACAGAAGTCAGACACCTAAAATTTAGGTTTGAGCATTGCAATGCCCACAAGTCTTTCTGCATCTGGGGCACAGAGATGTAACTCAGCTCTGCCTGAGGCTGCTTGCCCTTTCCCCATCCCTTCAGACTGAGGTTTCCTGACCCACCTTAGCAAATAAATGAATGAAGGGCATTAAAGACATAAAGTCAGAGTGTCTCTTTCCCTCATTCAGATCATAAATGTTTAAGATTGTGCCTCTGATTTTAAGGGAAATTCAGCCTCATTTTAGGGGAAATTCAGCCTCATTTCTGAGTATACAGAGTTTTTCCAAAAGCAGGAAAAGTTTGATTAGAACTCTAGATGTATCAACAAGATAAGAAGCTTATTATTCCTCTTCATAGAAGGGAAGGAATCAAAAAAAGCAATTAGTTTAATATGTGACAGTTTCCTTTAATGACCCACTTAAACATGAAATAAATAAGATCACCCGAAGTTTATACCTGTGCTATTTGAACAACACTAAAAGAAGCATATGGAGCAATGCTGAATTCCCTGTTGACCTAGCAGTAATTTTATTCATGTTGCCAGCAGGAATACACTGCTTATTAATTAGTTTACTCATCCTTAACATTTTTTTGCATTAGTTTATAAATACACACTTCTAGATTAAATCAGTCATTTGTCAAAGATCTGAGGGGTCAGCCATGTCCTTGTCAGAGATACTGGTTAACACTGCATTTAGCAGCTAAAAATTGTCTCTGCTAATGGAAGAGAAATAGGAATCCATCCAAATCTCACGGAACTAATTCTAAAATAACAAGACAAACCATCGAGGCTTTCTTCTCCACCTTATAGTGGGGAACTGAAAGCAGTTGTAGACACCTAAGAAACTGAAGCCCATGGCAAAGACATATGGCATAGGATCCATCATGTGACTGCCTGGATGCAAAAAACCGAAGACATCTGAAAATGTCATCTGTGAATCTTGACTGTTGGTGGGAACATCCCTCACCCAGAGTTAAGCTTTTTGAAGTGCAAGGCCTCAGCTGTTTCCTTGGCACTTCCTGCTGACATCCTTGTCTTTGATGCCAGCACCAGCTCTGCCACTTTTAGCATAAAGTACTTGTCTTTAACATGAGGATAGATTTTTACCTAAATCTTAAATGATTTTTAACTCTTTCTTTGTTTTCCCCACAGTTTGTAATGTCATTTGGCTTAATAAATTTGGAGCTGTGACTGTTATAAAGTGTCCCAAATGCTCCAGTGGGATGGTATTTTCTGCAGTTATTGTACCCTTTGCAAAACTTGTCCCTGCTGTCTGACCATTTGGCATAAGCCAGCTTGTTCTGTCTCTTAGTGGTAGAAAATGCACAAGTAAGTTAATTTCATAGGTATGTTTACAACATCGTTCCTTTCTGCCTCTACTCTTTTTGAAAAAAAAGAAGGCCATTGATTTCCCATTTATTTCCCACTGTTTGGATTTTAAGCCCTTTGAAGTTATATGAACATCAGGGGGATCTAAAACCACAGTGCTGAAAGAGTTAAGCAGGTTTTAAGCAAAGAATATATATGTCCAGACTTGTTGAAGCTTTTAAAATGCCATCTAAAAATCAGGGTAGACGAGTCAGCACTGGCTCTGCCACTGAACATGGAAAGCAGCACTTTGCAAAGAGCACTTTCTTGTTCAAGTACCCTAAAAGTGTATTTTTAAACATCTGGAGCTGTGAAAGCTGTTCGGCTGAGACTGTTTGTTACAGGAGGAGACAGGGGATGGCAAGCAGCCATGGGATCAACAACATAACACCTGGTTTCTGACCTAAAGTGGCTAAGAAACTGAACATCTCATCATTGGCAGCCACAGCTTCCCTGCAACATGATCTCTCCTCTGATATATTTGTGTAGCGCTCTTTTTAGGCCTCCTGTAGGCTTTCGCTCCAGAAAAAAAAAAACAACCCTCTGAATTCTTTCTTTCCCTGTAGAAACTGGCAGAGAGACAAAAAGCAGAGTATGAAAGGCAGTAAATAGATCTCAGCAGGAGGAGCCCTGTTCCCCTTATAATGACCAGCCAGCATGTCTGTTGCTCCAGTGCAGAAATTCAAGTTTTGTCTTTAAAATCACCAGGCGTCTTCTAGACCTCATGGAATCCCTAATTTTTCCTCCAGTTCCATATTATAGCATTCACGCTTCCTGCTACAGGGGTCTAACCATATCAAATGTTGCTCAGTCTGCCAGAAGGATTCCTTACAAGCACTGGGTATTTGTTTAGGTCCTGGGTACTTCGATACATTTTTTGGTACAGACGTGTACGAAGTCAGTGGGAATTATGCCTGTGTAGGGCAGAGCTGAATGCAGCCCCAGATTTACTGTGTCATCCAGTATTTGTAACACAATAGCGTTTGTCAAAGTGCCAGTGTGAAGTGCATGTGGATTTCAAACAGCTGTAGTGCTGCCATATGCTGCCCTTTGGTTAAGCCATGACTTAAAGTTCAGCTTCCCATTTAGAGCAAAAATTGACAGATTCATCTTTTTTTGGATCTTCAGAAGCAGTCAGGCTCTTTTTCTGCATTTTCTCATCTGAATCTGTCTGATTGGCGCTGCTGACACCTCTCCCTGTCACTGGCCCCGGAGGGTGCCTTGATTTCTGAAAAAAGAAACCTCCTGAAGGAGTCCACTGTCCACCTTTAGGGAAGTGTTTGGGATCTCAGCCCAAGACAAGAGCTCAGAGGAGAGTGCATTGCCAGTAAGACCCAACCTCTGACTTTAGGATGTGGCCAATTGGGACAATGTGAGGGTCAAATCAAACAAGATTTAAGCTGTGCAAATGGGCTTGCAGTCTTTTCTGAGTTGTGAACCATGCCCTCCATATTAAAGGGGAACTCCCTAAATGTCAGGTTTGGGGATAACCTTGATCCACCTCTCTCACTGAACAACAACAGGATATGCCTCTGCAGGTGACTGGTGAGCAGTGTTGCAGCCTGACTCCCTAGGCTGCTGGTTCATGACTTTTAGAGGCTTTTCTGAGCAACAGCTGTTTCATCTACCAAAAGTGATAAAACTCTGGTGGAAAATAACTGACAGGGTACTAACTTGAAATCATATAACCATACCTCTGTTCTGTCATGCTAACAGTGTATTTCAGCCCAGGACTCCTACATCCCTAAGAATGTAGGAGAATGACCTAAACTGTATGTTTTCAAAGGTCATGGAGATGGTGATAGTCTGGTTGCTAAAAGGGACTTTTAGGACGTGGGAAAGGACCCAGACTTAGCTCAGGGTGTGGTCTGTCTAAAAAAGATGGATTGAGAAATGAGGCAATTTGTTAGTACATGGGTGATTCATGTGGTTTGTGAGGAAAAAAATGGATTAAGCGGCCTATTTGAGAAAGGAGCTTTATGCATCTGGTTGAAAGATATAACAACAGAGTATTCAGAGAAATATTTCCTGTTAATGTATTATAAAGGAAGTATCCTGATTTTGCTATAGAGAAACATAGGTAGAAATCTCCTAAGCTTTGCAACTGCAGCTGAAAATATAATCCTCTCTTTCTGGATAGGATAGCTAAGAGGTGCTGAGCAGTTTCAAATCCTACTACTATTAATGCAAGCTTAAAGTGCTTTATCACCATCCAGGATGTTTTACAGGAGTAGTTTCCTAAAATGCTGGGGACAAAATAACTGGTCAGGATGGCATCCAAACTGTTTCTCATGCAGGTCCTCCTCAGCTTTTTAAGGTTATACAATAAGAAAGAGCCATGCAATTTTGACTAGTAAACTATATATTCCCTCTCACTTTCTTTTTAAGGGACAATGCAGAACTAAGGGAGAGTTCAAAGTACAGAAAAAAAAGTGTTTGGAGCATGGAAAATTCACTAAATGGAAATAGGGAAGCATGGGTACCACAAGAAAGAGAATGAGATGAAAGAATTTTAACTTTTCTTTAAGGTAGAAATATGCTAACAAGTGATAGAATTTAGAAGTTGATTTTCCTGTCTCAGAAGAAAGGAATAGAGAGATTCAAAAGTGGAAAGCTAAAAATTGATCAAAGAAAACACTCTTTCATATGATGTGTGATTGAACTGTAAAACTCACCTCCACAGAAAGCCACACAGGCCTGGAATTCCGGGAGATTTTTAAAAATCTTAATTTCAACACCCATTAAGAGTGCTCAGAGTTCTGATTTTTCACTGCCCCTAAAGAAAAAAAAAAAACTTAGGACACTTAACAGTTATGTTTATCTTAGAATAGCTAGCAATGGATAGGATATTTCCAGGAGCCAGTATTTCTAAGGGACTTGGAAATGTTACTGAATGGCTCTTATATTTTATAGGGATTTAATTACCACCTGATTCATGTCTGTCAGCCGGTTGGTAATCGGGGCCAAATTCTTCAGGGCACTGAAATCAGTAGCCTGCACCAACGAGAAACTTCACTTCATGCTTAAGAAATCACGTTTGGGTCAGCTGCTGTTCCAGGAGCCGGCAGTAATGTTAAGTGGAGCCATCAAATAGTAAGTAGGAAGCGTAAACCTTCACAGATCCCCGTCTGCGAACAGAAACAGCCTCTCCAGAGAGGTGCCGACCTCCGGGTCTGCAGAAGATACTGCTGTGACAGTCACAGCTGGTTATCCCTGCATCCGAGATTCTCACCACCCGGGAAGCTTCCAAGGGTTTAATTAAGGCGGATTCTCCTCATTGTTCCTTGCAAAGCACGTCTGGCAGAGAGGCGCAGCAGATGAGCTAAGGCATGCCAAGAGCCCGGGAGCAGCCCCCACGTGCCTCCCTTGCAGGCTCAGCCCACTTCCAAGGAATCTTTCGAATTCCAAGCAGTTGCTCTCGCGGCCGTGCACAGAAAGCTGAATGGCTGAACCTCATCGCCGGCAGCTTCAGCCTTGCGCCCGCCGCGCTCGGAGCCGCGGCCAGAGCTGTGTGAAACTCCTGCCTTGTGACCGTGGAGCAGCTCTTCCCCTTGAGAAGGACTTATCAAAGTGCTGGGGAGTGAGACTTCGCCACATCCTCTCCGCCTCCCTGCGAGACCCTCGACAGCCCACAGCAATCCCTCCCCGATTACGACCGAAAGAGAAAATAAAACCCGTCCGTCCAACTTTGGTCAGCAGTGATGGGGCCTTTCTGGAGCAAAGTGTGTAGGTTTTTCAATCCATCAGTAGCGTGACAAACCTAAAGTGCAGTGGTAAGATATCTCTCAAAGAACTGGTGCAAAAATGAGTCTCCCAAGTCTCATCTGGATGCTTGTGGGTACTAGTCTATTAATGGTGTCTTGTGTAAAGAGGATGCTGTGGAAACATTGCAAGCAGCTAGCTACACAGAGAGACAAAAGTGTTGTATAACTTGATAAATATAGTTCTGATGCTATCTTTGAAATATTTAGGCTGAGTAAAAAATCCAAAGTAAAAACGTCTGCTGTTTTGAAATGCAGCACTAGAATGGAGTGGAAGGGAGCTGGCAAAAGGGATTTATGTCTCTCCTGCAGGAACAATGTCCTAGTATAAATCCCTTGTATTGTGTGTAATCACATAGGTTACACCTTTCGGTGGCCAAAGCATCCAGAATTCAGTTTTATCACTGCTCGTCATAAGAGACTGAAATGACAAAGCTACATAAAGAAGCTGGCTGTCACCAGACTGGTGCACTGACAGTAAAACCAACAGCACCTTCACCTCTCCCGTTTTGAGCTGGCTTAAGGAAACAAACCAAAACCAAATATTGGTTATTGCCAAAAGTCATTCTGTCTTTTTCAAATATGCTGAGTTTTGCACTGCACATCAATAACTGCTTCTTAATTCTGCTCAAATGATGCTTTCCAAAGTGAACTGCTTACACTTTTCTGAGAAGAAATCATAACATATTCGATAATTTTTCTTAAATAACAAGAAGCAAGACAAAGTGATCTATTTTTAGCTTAATGTATTGATAAATGGAAATAAAACCAAGTGGATTGAAATGAGCTATATTTAAATTGTGTTTAGGAATTTTACTGCATGCTATTTTCCTTCAGATGCAACTGAATAAATACAAAAGGAAGAGATAAAGCCATATAAAAATTCAAACTAAAGCTGATTGAAAAATAAGGGGCATATAAGAAAACACAGTCTTGGTACAGGCATGGCTTCTGTGTTCCAGCAGAACCTTATTTTTTTCAGGAAATGTCGTCACCAGCTGAAATCCAGAGACAGGCATATGAAGGGAAGAAAGCTTAGGGCAACATTTGAAAAGAAAGTTTCAGGGTGAGTAACAAAAGCTTTGTCCAGAAATTAAACCTTATTTGGGAACATATGAAGCCCCAGTGAGAGGTGGTGTGATGAGCATGTGATCAGGGCAAGGCATCTGGGTGTGCAATGAACAGGCTGAAGGAAAGCAGCCAGCATTTACTCAACAGTGGCAATTTGAGAAAAGACCTACAGACCCAGCCATATGAATCTCTACAGCTTGGACACTGTTTTGAGGCCTGGAAAATTCAGATATGCTTTGCTGGTTATGTACAAAAAGAAAACACAACACATAATAAAGGGAAAGTGTGAAGCAAAGGCAGCACATGCATGATTTTTAACTCTTTCATCATCATTTGGATTTCCCCAAATCTCGAGATCTTTTAGTGTGACAAACAAAGGGCTCTTTTGGCCTCCTGGCCTCACATATTCCCATATTTCTCATGGCAATGAAAGCTGAAGTGCTATTGATTCTGAATAATTACTAAATTATTCATGTAGTCATATGCGTCCAACAGCTGAGTTTAAAGACAGTCAGAATTAGGTATGTTGAACGAATTAAGAGATTTGGGAAAACTAGAAACATAGCATGTGGGCATGAACAGATAATGTAACAATATTGCACAGCTGACCTGCCTGTTATGCACAATAAGGAATAGAATTGAATGCAGGAGTAGGAAGGGATGAGTTTAAATATTAAAGAGAGGCCAAAAAGACTCATTAGAACATGAACAATTTTTATTACACATTTGCTAGTAATCCAACCTACTTTTAATGAACAGATACAGCATATTGCTGACAATGTTCAATAAAATACAAAATACAATTTTTATGGCATTGATAGCAGTCTTTTATAAAAGCAAGTCACTGTTGGTATGTTTTTGAGTACAATCTTCATAATATTCAGAACAACACTCTTACAAAACATTTTCTCATAGCTGAGGGCTATAGTAAAATCTGTATGAGTATTGCTTATGCATGTGCAATTCTGAACTGTGATAAGTAGGATCAGATATCAAACTGAGCTATGCTAATTTATATCCACTGAAGGTCTGATCTAGAAGCAGCTATGCTCCCACCCTCCATGAATTCCCCATATTATTAATTTAATAATTGCACTTCTTCAGCAGTCTAAGCACATGAGGGTTTTTCAATGCACTTATGAAAACGCAAGTTCTATTCCAGCTGTCTATGACAGCTGTGCACCAGGTTCTCTGCTTTTTGCAGTTTGACTAGTCCTACAGTTATTCAATTCTTGCAGATCCTTGATGCCTTTTTCACAGGATCCGAAGTTGCAGAAAGTACTGAGTTCTGGCCTGGGTTCTCCTCCTTATTTAGGCTCAGTCTCCTCTCGGTGTCTAGCAGAACAACCCGGCCTGATCTCCTCACCTACCTGAAACAACAACCAATACTTATCAAACACTACACTTGCTCTTCATCTGTCAACACTTTTCTTCTGCATGTGATTTCCACTAAAGCCCTTCCCAGAGCTGTGAAGACCTTGTTTCTCTACCTCCACAGCTGCCACCTTGCTCTGATTTCTCCCTGGATTTTGTCACTGCAGACGTCCCTGAGCCTCCTCCTCAGAAAGTCATTGCCCTCTCATACACTTTCCCTCTCTCGCCTCATCCCACTGTTCCACAGGCCTTCCTCCAGAAGCAGCCACCAGCAGCTCCACCTCCTCATCCTCACTGTGTATGGGCAGGCTCTTGCCCCTCCTTCTCAAGAGGGTTTCCTATGGATTGCATTGCGCCTTAATTAAGCATCAAAGTATTTGCATTAATCATGTGAAAGACGGGTATTATTATTTTGTTTCATAGATGATAGCTCAGTCAGCTGAATCCAGCACCATTTGGATTATGAATATAGCACAACCATTAATACACTGTGGTATATGCTCTAACATCCATTTTTTTCCAAAACAAACATTACTTGATTTCTGGTCTGATGCTTCATGTAATGACATACCAATTGTATAAAGAATTTGTTTGATGTTTTTAAACCCTGGGCATTATCCCCACCAAAATTTGTATTGTGGCTGTGAAGATGGAGAACGGCAGTTAGAAGGACTGAATTTTCATTGTCCTTTATTTTGCTAGCCACTACAAAATTTTAAGCTTTTCTGCAAAAAGAAAATTTATGGTGCCCATAGTGGCAAAATGAGTGTGCTGCTGACTGAGTGAGCATTTGATCAATGCATCACAGCAAAGCTAAAGACACAGGCTGAACAAGAGGTACAACATTTTAAACCAAGGCAGTAACATTGTTATGCTTACTTTGTGAGGCACTATTTTATATAACAGATCCTAATTCTACTCTAGATGGATATCTACTGTGAATTATAATTTTATTTTCCACTTAGTGGAGCCTATTGACTTGGACTAGCTCTTGCCAGAGAACCAGTTTTGTAATAAAGGCAGTAAATTCTGATTTTGTGCTTGTTTGATAATTAATAGTGAGGTGTCAGCAGCAGGAAAAAATGAAAGTATTTTTTTTTCCTCTGCAAGTATAAAAGATGGGTTGTAAGACAATGACTTTAAGCTGAGTGTCTAAGGCATCTTTTACTAAAATGAGTTCAGCAACTCAGTGGAGGTTCTGCTCTGTTTGGGAAGGTATGCGTACAAGGCACTCCTGCTAACGAAGCAACTTTGGCCCCAGGCAGAAATATACAGAGTTATTACACTGGCAAGGATTTTTCCCTCCCAGTGGAGACACAGTTTTTTAGCAAGACCAATCTTCCCTTACTGCTAAGACAGTAGCAAAAATAGGTGTCCATGGGTGTCAGTATACATGCTAGTTATAAATACATATAATAATATATGTCTATTATACTTGGAAAAAATAGGCACAGTAATGAAAATGCCATGTAAACTTGACACTATTGAAGTATTTGTTTATCAACATCTTCCCATATTTAACAAGGATTAAAATACAAACAATAGCCTTGGCCTTAACTAAGCTAGAGCCACAGCTCTAACAGATGGCTGTGCCAGACAGGCTTTCAGCACAGACCAGACCTGAGCACTTCACAGCAGATGACGACGTGGGAGCCCTCACGACAACCCACCGAGATCAGCAAGTGGAATTGCCCGCGTGCAACTAAGAAGCAGGGAGTGAAAACACAATCCAGCCGAGTAGCTGTGTGCTCACAAAACACAAGGCTATCTCTTTTGAAGTGCCTTACAGACATAGAGGATTAGGCCCAAGATTTACTGAGATGCCAGAGGATGCTCACGTTTCACTCTTATGCCTTCTGCTGGACCAACTCTCCCAAGGTCATCTGTACCAGAGCCAGGAGGTGAACCTAAGTGTCACTGTGACTTTCCCTTTAAGGTCGACTTCCAGCACCGATTCTGTGAACTGGATCTCCAAAATGAGCTCCAACTGCAACAAGTCATACTAGTTCAACCATCTCCCAGTCCAGGGGTTTCTGTACGTCCCACTTCAGAGTACTTGTGCCACTGCGACACGCCAAGTGTCCTAGCCATACTGTCATTTTTCTCTGATTATTCAGAAAATAATAAATAATTTGACAAATGGGAATTGCATGACCCATACTACAAACAGCTAACTGTGAAATTTCTACGGCTAATTGGCATCTGTTGTTGAAGTGACAAATGCATATTTGCCCTCTGTAGACCTTCCCACCTGTTACTCCATGGACCATCATACCATTTACGTGCTGCTAACAAATGGAAAGGTGCTTCACTTTCAGGGTGATTGGGCTTTGTCAGAAAATTAAGGTATTATTTATTAAATGAATTCGTTACCCTAGTGAAAATTAGGGCAGCAGAACCAGAGGAATTGTAGCTCGTGCTACCTGCATGTTGGCCCCCATCTCCCCTAGGCTGCAGTAAAAGAACCATGAAGAGATGTCTTGACTTTGCAGCACTTCCAATCCTTTGTCATCCTCCCAATGTCTTTCATTTCCTGTCCCTTCTTGCTCAGCCCTGTCACCCCAGGCTCACCGCTGCCCGACCTCACGAGAAACAGTACCCACCCAGAAGGCTTCAGGTTTTGGGTTTTTTTTCTCTGATTCTGCCCACAGAGTACATCCACCACATAATGTCTGGGAATCATTTATGTGGTTGTACTCCCAACTCCAAGATCATCCAAGAAACCTGGCTACTGCATCTGACTGCAGTACACTGATTTCCAAGGGCATAAGATGCCCAGGTGTTTTCTAAAATCTGCTGATAAATGGAAGAGAGAATTTGAAAGAAGTAGGATAACAGAAGTCAGTGTACTCTACGGAGATTTCCTATAAACCACTAGCAATCAGGTCGAAGAGAGCGGGGAGAGGAGGAAGAGAGAGACAGGAGGGAGGCAGGCAGGCAGGCTTGGTGACTTTCTTATTTTCATTCTTTAAAAAAGAAAAAAATTGCAAAATTAAAGAAGAAAATACTTAGAAGGCAAAGTTTCCATAGGAAAAAAGTATTTTATTTTTTTAAGAACAAATTCAGTTTGAAACAGACGTGGAATGTGATTTTCATAATTTTCATTTTCTGGGAACTAATTGCAATGTGGAACTAAAGCAGATTTCAAACTTATGACCGGCTAGTTTTAATACAGAATGAAACAAACAAACAAACAAAACAAAAAAATAAAATTAAAAAAAAAAAGAAAAAAGAAATTATTTATAACTCAAGCATAATACTGTGTTACTTACAAACTGGACAAAGAAATTCTTAAATAAATATTAATGGTACACAATTTCAGCACAAATATGCGGCAATTTGGCAACCTTTGATATAATTTTTCCTCAATACAGTGCAAAGGGGAATGACACTGCCTTTAAACAAGCTGTAGCTAAATACATTGCAAAATTCAAATTTTATACAAAACATCTTGCTCAGACTTTATAAAAAACCAACATTGCTCTATATACACAATCTGGTTAAGAAAAGCCTTTTTTATCTTGTTTTCATGTGGGTTTTTTAATTATTTAAAAATGTGAATAAGGCTACTGTAACACCCCAAATCCATATACAGTAAATCTGAACCTATTTACAGCATCTTCACTTAGACATGATGGTGCAAATTCCAATTTGGGTGACTAGGGATGATCATACAAGCAAGGCATTTACAGTAACTTTTCAAAGCTGGACCAACGTCAAAGAAAGGAACAGTTGGTAGATTGTCATAATTCTGCACCAGACACAAAACAGACGCACAGTACATTTTTTTTTCAATTGGTTGCAGGTTGCTCTTGAGCAATTAGTCTGATTTTTTTTCACAGTTTAGTATATAACTAGAATGTAGCCAACTGATGAAGTATAGATATGATTTAATAAAAATAAGGATCAGTAAGCCCATCTTTTCCCTTCCCCTCCCCCAAAATAAAATCTTAATGACTTACAAGAGAACCTTGTATGGATGGATTCATAGAAAAGAAGGATTGTTGAAAAGAATTACATATGTACTGTAGTTAGTCACCATGGTAACCTTCCACAGAACCATGGGTTGGAATTTTTTTTGTTTTTTGTTTCTCTCTTTTGGACGAACATCCCAACATTATCTTCAGGTTCAGAAAACAAAGAGAGTGATCATTTCTATGACAGATATTTTTCTTTTCCTTCTTTTTCTTTTTTTCCCCTTGCAGGTGCTCATCAGAGGTCTGAGAACCCTAAAATGCTGTTGCTACATTTTCTTTCCAAATCAGAAAGCGAAGTGTTACCATAGTAACATGACTATGTTAGAAATGTCTATTTGCATAGCACATATAAAAGTAGAGGTTTTTTTTTATTTCCTCCCTAGGGTGGGAGCTTTAGGGGAATAGCCATGCTAAAGAGAAAACTTTAACCTGAAGCCCCCCTCTACGAACCTCAACAAAATCTACAGAACACATCAGCCTGTAAGGCAAGGGAAAACACAACACAGAAAATAAATGCCGGCACATCTTGTTGCTGTTAAATATGTGATGCAGTAACACTGAATTCCTGATATTTTGGACCTTATATTTTCTACTTTCCTCTTACAAGATGCTTTGGAATTTTTTTTTTAACTATGCTCCCACTGGTGGTTTAGGATAGCTGATTTTTTTTTCCAGAAGTATTTTATTTTTGAAAAAAATGTGTGCATATGCATACATATATATACATACGTATGCATATATATTTATATATGTGTGTATATACATAGACACACACACACGCATATATATGTAAAATGATGACAAGTTAAGACTATGCAATTGCCGCGAATGAATTTCACATCTTCTGGTGTAGATTCTGTGCAATCTCAAAATATATATTAGTAAAAAAATCCAAACCAAAAGTAAGAAAGAATGAACAAAAGAAAAACTCTCACTTTATATCCCTTGTGTTCTATACACCTATTATAAATAAGACATATTTTCCTTCTCCATCTCAGTGTCATAATTTATTTTACTCTTACAGACTGCCAGAGGTGTGCCATATGTGCTTTAACTTTGCAACAGAGCACCAATGAACTGCTGTGTCAGCCAGTACCTACACTCACTGTGCAGGGACAGCACTACAATAAGCCAAAGTGCCAAAAAGGTCAGTCACAAAGAAATTCTGCCTTACTTTTAGAGATGAGCAAGGTTTTGTGGTTTGTTGGTTTGTTGGTTTTTTTCCCCACAACTTTATCAGTGATAGAATTATAGCTCATTTGACCCACTGGCTTATAATCATCTTGGGCACTTGGCTTTCAGTTGTTTTCTTAAATGCTTTCCCTGTGTTTAGTATAATGTGATAGTATAGCAGCTGAGTCTGCTTAAAAGTCATTCAAGGCAGACTATGTTTTTGCTACAGCTTCAAAGCTGTGTATTTTATTGCCAGTACCACAACAGCCCTGCCCTAATACCTCCTCAGTGGCCTGCTATTGTCTTGTCTTCTCCAGGCTTGTTGACTTACTAACAATACCCCTTTGTTCTACTGTATTGAAGGTACTATTTTTTTCTGCACACTGGTATTTGATAACCGTGAATTCCTTCAAATGCAGCCTTAATCCACTGCACATGTTATTGTGTTTCCTACTTGCCTCTTAAAACTTAGCATACCAAAGTGCTGTGCTACCTAAATGCGTTTTTTTTTCTTCCCAGCTTCTATTTCTGAGGCAGCAATATTCAATTGCAACTTCAATCAGCCCTTCCCTCCACCACCCAGTCCTGCTCTTGACTTTGTTGACAGCCTAACTTTTTGGCTGGAAGGCTCCTTACTATCAAACACAATTTTTATAAATGCATTACCCATTCAAGTGAGGCTGCTGTAGCAGATGGATGGAGTGCGGATCTCCAAACATTAATGTTCCATTAGTGATTCAGGAGGTGGAGTGAAAGGAAATCTTATGTGAAGGATGGCAGAGCCCCGGATAACAGAAACAAATGGAACAGTGACGGACTAAAAGCAAGAGAACTTTAACAAGTCTTACTTAGACACCAAGGTCTGTGTGACAAATCCAGTATGCACTGAGAGAGACACACACAAGTCAGAAGATTGCATTTCAAGCTTGATATATCCTAGAGCACCTTCCCAGGATGCCTAGAGCTATTAACATCCACGGACTGCTCCATCTTCCCTTGGCTTTTGTACATGCCTGAATGCCCACAGCACATGGCTTTGAGGAGGATGAATGTAACAAGAGTACAGCAATCAGAATGGGCATCTTCTACATAAAAGTCTTCCAGCTTTTAGTGAATACTTATTCACCAAGATAGGGATTCTACAGACTAGGTAAGCTGTCCAGCTCGCGTCGGTTCCTGGAGAAAGAGCTGTTGCCTTCTCCCCCCGTGCTTAAGTCAATGCTAGCGCACAAGGCATCATCACAAACCCCAACAGAAAGCATTTGACCAGTGAGTATCCTCTACGACTCAACTGTACCACAGAGCTGGTTGTGTGTTCCTCAGACCTTGTAATAAATGTTTGCTGGACTCTGAGGAGGCATCTCTTGAACTATGTACACCGGATGTCCATAGTCGCCGCTGACCTTTTCATAGTGGGGGCAAAAGACACTGTCTGCAGTCCTTAGAGGAATGATAATGTCACTGGGCTCAGAACCATTGTTGTTGCCACTGCGTTTTGGGGTGGCTAATGTACTAAGTGATAGAGTTGTCGTGTGTTGCGGGGAATGCTTCCTGTGTCTTCTCCGGTACTTCAACAAAAGAACCACCAAAGTGATGATGATGACGATGAAAATGATGCACCCTGATGCAATCCCTGCAAATAAGGCCACCTCTGAACCCAGTATACTGGAATGCCCAGCCTTACTGCCATCTGTGCTAGATCCTGGAAAGAACGGAAATACAATAGA
Source organism: Ploceus nigricollis (assembly GCA_013399945.1). Lineage (NCBI taxonomy): Eukaryota > Metazoa > Chordata > Aves > Passeriformes > Ploceidae > Ploceus > Ploceus nigricollis. The sequence continues at coordinate 849,971 of VXBC01006898.1, read as the reverse complement.
CAAAAGTTATTGCCATCCTGTGACCCATTTACGTCGCTTAAAAATGTGTAGAGTAAGCAAGACTGGAAGAATTAACTGACAGCTAAACTTTGACAAACCAATTACCCTGTTAGATAGCTAAATGCAAACAGCCGAAGTCAGCAATCGATATAAAGCAAGACTTTGTGCCTGTTGGTCTCACTTTTGTGTTGCTCCCAAACCACTCTGTTTCATACATCATCATCCATCAGCGGTGAGAACTGTCACCGACAAGGCAGCCTTTGATGCACACAGCATCTTTTAACAGATGCAGGCCAGCCCCAGGCACAAGAAAGGGGTGGGATAGGACTGGAAGGGAAAATAACACAGGGAAATGACAATTCTCAGAACAACTGTTACGGTTCAGTGCCATACTGTTCCCTCTGCTATTTTATCTTTCGCATATTGACTTAAGTTAAATCATCCTTTGTGCCTCTTTACAGGGACTCCTCTTGCTTGGAAATGAAACTAAGGAGCTTGAGGCAGCATGGGAGACAGGCAGAACAGTTATGGCATGTCTGTTAGTATTAACTTACATTTACTTCAAAGAAAACAATACCATGCATTTGGTAGTCAGGAAAAGCTCATGTGCTGAACAGCCTGTTGAATATTTGCCACTTATCACACCATCATATTATTTGTCACAAAAAATATATGAACGCTCATTGACACTTTTTCACTTCTAAGTTTGAACCTATTTCCCTCTCTTGATGCTCATTCACAATGGAAAAAATATACAGATGCTATATTCACATAATTGTTAACTCTTCCTAACAAAGCCTCTGCAGGGATCAGCTGAAGCCACTCACTGTATCAAAGATTCATTAGCCCAGTAACTAAAGACAGAGCTGGCAAGGAAAACTTGTGGCCTTTTTTGGGAAACCCAGAATCACCTGTCAGCAAAGTTTTGCTTTGTAGCATTACTAATTACTGAATTTTCCTCTGGACAGCTTGAGTCTTAAGAGTTAGGTTTTCTCTTGTTCACCCTATGAGTGAAATGCATCCTGAAGATATTTGTTTCGAATAATCTATTTATTTTGTTTAGATAATTATTAAAAAAAAAAAACAAAACCAAAACAAACCCCCAAAACTTTACATTTAGTAGAAGACCAGCCATACATGTCTAGACTTCATATGGTCAGCTAAAACATCAGGACATTAATTATATATGCCCTGAAATAAATGTTATAAATGGCTGTCAAGAACCACTTGATAATGTATTATGTGGGAAGAGAAAGAGACTCGTTCATCTGCCAGAGTACTAAATGTAAGGCAGCACTGACCACTGTAAAGCTGCTTAGCAAATGTCCTATCCAAAAATTTTCCTGTAAATGAGAGACACTGTCACAAGATGTAATTAACTTCTACAGCAGCGTGAAAGAGGGGAGAGAGCAGCTGTTGCCAAAACTTGCAGCTCCCACACACTATCCACTGGAGCAATCAGAACCAGCTTTTGCTTCATCTCACGATGAAAATATTTGCTTTTCTGGCACGTTAATAGTAAAATAAAACATTTGGGGAAAAAGGAGGAGAAGATGTTCCAGGGCAAATGTTCCATCCCACCACACCTACCTGAGTGGTCCTTCACAAAGGGGCTGGTGGTGGAACTCTTCCCGTTGGTGCCAGCTTCCTGCTCAGGGCGCTTGGTGGGATCCGTGTGCCGGGGCTGCCCTGCTGAGTTGGGATCTGGGGAGAGAAAGAGGACTCATGCAGCTTTGGCACTTGATGATATGGAGCCTTACAAGCTGGCTCTAGGTACCTCGTGAGACACAAATGGTTTAACAGAAGAACCTTTATGCAAAGAACTAGGAGATATAAGACTGTAATTTTCCTTTTAAAGCAAAATGGTTATATTAGTTATTTCAGGTTTAAATTGTGAGGCCATCTGCAGAAACTATAGGGTCTCCTGTAATTGGCAAGAAAAGCTTTGCAGATGACATTTCAGTTTAACTGAGGAAGTTGATTGAGTACTAAACCAACTTCTACTTAGAAGAATAATTCTTTCTTCCTGCACAATAGGTTATCTATATGTGAAAAGAGACAATGAACAAAAACCTCTCTGTAATCAGAATTCATACAAGCAAACTATAGAAATATTAGCTTCCCTCTTTTCATGTATCTTAAATAATTCTGAGCAGCAGAGTTGTGGCTTTTGTTTTTAAAATAAAAATAAAAATGACTGAAACACACTACTCCCAGGTGACCCTTCCTTCTAGGGATCTCTCTAATGAAGAGATCTTATTACACTAGCCCTCCTTCTGTAGAAATCTGTCAGTAGCTGAGGAAGAGAAAATAGGCTGTGCTTTCAGACTGTAAGGGAGGAATGACCACACTAGGCTCGACTGGCTCTCTGCTCTAGACTGCTAAAAGAAGCCTGAAAACTAAAAAGGACATTGAGACCGATCAAAGTGATTTCATGAAACAGCAGATGGTCTTTACCTTGTCCAACTTTCATGAGGATCTTCATGGTTTTTGTCTGGCACACCCCTCCCTCCTGGTTATCCAGGCCCTCCAAAGACCCATTTGATGTTGCTGATTAAAAATAAAAGAAAAATAAATAAAAATAAAAATAAATAAAAATCAGGAAATCAACAGGCAAAGTGATGTGAATATGAGTGTCTGAAAGCAGGGATCTTTCAATCTACCAGGATCTGTTTTTGTTGCTCAGGCTGACCTATGGAAAGTTGTGAAATGTTGAAAGCCAAAGGAATGAATACACTGGTAAGCTGTACAATATATACAAATGGAGGAATGTGTTATCAAGGTTTCAAATTTACCCAGCAGCCTTTTATTTTCCTATGCACAATTGACTGACTGACTGACTTGGACAAAAACACACCATCTTTCTAAAAAGGTGATGGAGTCAGCTGAAAAGGAAGCTCTGGCAGGCTCAGAGGAGAAAAGCACTGAAAAATCACCCTTTTTTTTCCCCTCCCAACAATATCTTTATAATCACCATGTTACACCTGCTTCCTCTATTACAAATCTCCTGCTGGAATAAGTGAACGCATACAAAAGACCCAGGTGAAAGCTAAGATTCTGAACTGATTGGAAAACCATTTAATATTTTAAAGCACAATCTCACTTTTCTCAGCATTGAGGAGCCTCTGCGGGGGCGGGTGGCAAAGGGGAGTACGCTCTACTCTCAGGGAAACCTTTTAGCTCATACAAACAAGGGGCTGCTTTCCCCTGTGTCGGTATTGTTCTTGCTTATCTAGGTGCCAGCTGGAGCCACGCGATCCGGGCGCAGGCTGACACTGCCCTGCCACGCACCACTCCCTTGGGGAACCCACAACGCTGAATCACGGTGCATGGGTGCGCCGCTGCTGCCCCAGCCAGCTGCTGGTTGCAAAACAGCTGCTGGCAAAGGATTCAGCAGCTCCTCAGCAGTAGGGATTGCAGCTGCTGCACTGCACTGGCCACAGGCCACCGTGAGCAGGGCACAGCTGCAAACGGTGGGCTCTGGATTCACTATGCATGGAATGCGCCGGGGGTTTTCCTACCCTAGCTGGTTGTCCTGGGGATGGAAATTTCACTGTCATTTCTTGGAGCTGTTTATCTGAGGCCCAAAATAAACTTATGAGAGGGTGCACTGGGCCGCCAACTGGAGAAAATTGGAAAATGGGATGTCAGGGAGCTCACTGCTTGGCTTGGTGTGGCGGTGGTGAACTGCTTAAGCAGCACATGCCTCCCTCTGCCCCTCTCCTTTCAGCTTTACACTCTTCAGGTCTTTGTTTTTAATTCTTGCTCCTTCTCTTTCACCTTCCTTGGGGATTTTCTTTCAAATGCAGTCTATGTATATTTCCTTTTTCCTTCACAATGTCTTCCTACCCCCATGGCAGTATTTTTCTTGCTCTAATCTTCTCTCTAGCCGTAAAGATATAAACCCCATACTGCTGAACCCTGCTTCCTAGCCTTTGATCTGAGTCTTGTTTTTGTTCCACTTCTGACTCTTTTGTGACCAACTCGAATTACAGCCACCATACAAACTTCCCAAACTGTGCTTTCTTTTCCTAAAATTCCCTTCTCCTAATACGTGGTCCCTCCCAGTTCCTCCTCTTGTTCCCTCCCCCCTGTAAAAACATGACAATAGCTGTATGGCAAAAAGACTTTTTTCAAAATACAAAAGAGCACGTTGACTAATTTAAGATAAAAGCTGATCTGAAATGTGTCACTGCATTGCCAGGCTTGGAAAATAATGGAGACATATAGTTTTGTTTTCTTTTGTTTTTTTTTTTTCCAGAGGGAAAAAAAAAATCAATACCAAGAACCCATCCTGGACATAAATCAAATGTGTCTTTGCTGAAAGTGTTTTTTATGATCTATTTGCCAATGTACCAGCACAAGGACACAGAGAAAAAATGCAGTAAATAGAAATACCAAAGCTGAGCACCAATTAAACGTACAAATAATAAACACTGACTTTGTCTTGTGGTTTTGTTATTTGATTCTTTTTTTAATCGAGCCAAAAGGAATCACATCTCCTTAAATACCTTCTACTTGATTTTAATAGAATGCTGCTTCTTCTGAACACCAATGACTTTTTATTCTTTAAAGGCCTATCCACTTAATCCATGGAGCAGGAGACCTCAACAGGATGCAGGGGATGCAGTCTGACCTCAGTACAGAATAAGAAAGTAAGATGAAAAAAAAAGAATGCAAAATTACTTCAAATACAGTGTCCAAATGGGAAGACCCAGATGTACAATGAGTCTGGATGTGTGCCTACGCCAGCGCAATCCGCCTCGCTTGCTTGCTAAAAGAATGCTTTCATAGCTTTGATGTCAGATGAATGAATTTGCAGAAGTATTCACTTTTTCCACAGTTCTTCAAGGGATTTTAGGAAAGCCTACGTTGTAGCTCAGAGTACAGACTGCTACGTCCTGAGGAACAGGGAATTTTCAAAGAGAAGCATTTCAGTGACAAAGCAAGTTTCCTTCTCAGCTTTTCCTGTAATTAAACTGACAATTACCCAAGGCCACTGGAGGAAATTATTTTTCAAAATTCATTAAGACTATCGAAATACAACCTTGCATATCCCCAGTGTACCAGGAAGAAAGTGGGTAGCTTTAAACACATCGTTTTAAGCTTTGAAAAGCTTCACTGTGAAAAAGAAGTAATCTGGGACAGCAGAGAAAACACAGTTTCATACTGCTAATGCCCCTTGACAGTGCAGTGTGCAGAAGTCAAACAAGGGAGCAACTACAAAATATTCCTCAAACCCTTGCTGCGGCCTTTCTATATTGATCTCCAAATGAAAATTACACCCACTGTCATTTAGCTCCTCCACTGCATCCACAGCTCTGTGGGAAAGTGACCCAGAACTTGCAGCTCTGCCCACACTGAAAGGATATTAAAAAAAAAAAAAAAAAGTGCTCCCGATACGAGTTTTGGATTTAAACACAAATGTAACACAAGTTTCTGGTATCCAAAATGGAAATATTATCCTCCAGTGTGTTTATATAACTAGATTTTAAACTTTCCATCCAATTTATTCTTATATACATATATATAAAAGAAGAGGGTTTTTTTAAAGTTTGGTCTAAATATGGATATATTTTAAAGTTAATTACTTAGATGAGCTACCATACAAAGCCCTCTGCTAAGAAGACTAAATACTTAAATATTAACATTAATAAACATAACTAATGATTAATATGAAGTTTCTCATTAGTGTTAGTATGTTCTCAGGATCCCACACTTCACTTTGTATTAATACAGCAACACATAGGAATGGAGAAGTAAGTAAAACGTTGCCAAACAGGTAGCAAAATATTTTTAAATCTTTTGATGGTTAAATACCTCTGATTTTCTGAGACCTGTCCTGCTCCACTGGTGTCAACTGCAGAACTAATAATTACAGCCAAAACCACATTAAATTATTCAACAGTTTGTCCACACCTAAAAATAAACACATATAATTGTGCTAAAATCTCTACTAATTTTAAGACTTTCTAACAAAATTTTAATAACTTATAGGCCATTTTTACAGTAGTTTACCAGACACTGTCTGTCTGCATTCCCTGAATACAACACCAGCTGCCATTTTATAAGGAATGTAAGTTTAGCTTTTCAACATTCAGAAAACACTTATCTGTTATGAAATTATGGTTTAAGAGTCTTGCTGATACATACTTACTTTAGAGAAGCTAGTATACATTTGCAGGTTCATAACACACTACTTTAACATATCCTCCTCCATACACATGGGAGAAATTAAATTATTCAGACCAAAAAACCTCATTCTGATCTGCCTCCCCCTCTTTGAAATACATGAATTATATAAAAACAAACAAAAGCCCCAGAAAAACAAACAAACAAACAAACAAAAAAGGCTGGAACTCATGTAAATCAATGTATAATGTTTTACATTTATTTGCTTTTAAAACTCCACAAGTGCTGTTTATTGTACAAAGTGCATTAGTCATAAATGCAGAGGCAGGGAGTCAGTGAGCATAGCAGAGTCAGCTGACAAGAACAGTTCCTGGCTATGATTCTTATAGAGTCCCCATAGAGAGGAAGTAATATTACATTTTAATATGTCTTCATTTGATTGTTATTACTCTGCCTCCCAGGAGGCTACGCCACTGCATGGATCATGGCTGTTTTCAACCTACCAGGTTGGTAACATTGCTCTAATCAGACAGAGAATTAAGCTGCTGGATTTGTGCCTGTATATAGCTTTTCATTCACAAAGAGATTAGAAATGAAGGCACAGTCACAAAAATTCAACTTCCTTCACTCCTAAAAACACACGAGTTACAAAATGAAAAAAAATGCCATCACAATTACTTAAAACACCAGCAGACAAAAATCTCAGCCTTTTAATTCTGCTACACTTATTACCCACAGTTTCATGTTTTAGGATTATGAAAAACATTACCTATTTGCAAATTAAATGACATATGCTTTGAACCAACACAACTTTAAAACACATCTATTTCTAGAGCTTGAACATGAAATGGACTACATAGCTGATGAGAGAAACAATGATCATCGTATTTAATTTTCCTGAGAAAACTAAATGGACCTTAAACCACAGACTATAGGAATAAATGAGTGATGTCTACTGATGGGCAAGGACAAAATTGATTTTGTCCCTCCTTAGTGTGCTGGACAAAAAGAAGTCATTTGGCAATATATTAAAGACACATCACTGATGAGGTCATGAAGAATTAATTGTTGCTGATGTGGATCTGTTAATAGCAAATTGAGAATTACAGGTTTTTTAGGGGCAGATCAGTACTATCCAATAGTAGTGATTTTCACAGTTTTTGTTCATTAAATACTGCTTGAATATTGCATCAGAAAATAGATTTCTCAAAATCAGAATAAAATAAAATCAAATAATACTACCCATTTCCACTTTTCCCCTGCTGTGCTTAGAAAAAGAATGAAGAAACAGCAGCAAAAAATCCACACAAGCTTTAGATCCAACAGTGGTAAGAAGTTATGCTTAAAGGAAAGCTGCACTCCATCTCACATGCACTCTCAGGATTACTAAGTACATGTAAAGTTTTTGAGAGTTTTTTATTTTATCAAGTAACAGAACACTATTTTGGCCAGGCATCAATGTTTGTGCTCTGACTTTCATCTGTTTTTGGTCCTTTTAATGATCCTCTTAGTAAAGCACTGAATAAATAATTCTTCTTTTCCATACATTAGATAATTTATAGGAGAGGTTTAAGAACACCAAAAAATAACACACTGCAAAACCACAAATCACTGATCACAACAGGGAGGTTGTTTCTAAACTACCCATGGACGAAAGAACAAGATAGCTGAGAGAACAGAAAGAGTGTTTTAATTAAATGAAATTAAATTCTGCCTCCCAGTAACAATGCCAGATCTGCATGGAGATCTGAAACAACAAAAAAAATTGTTCAGGCTTCTCACCAAAGAGCAGGTAGTTTGGCACACTCCGGGTGAGCTGAAGAATGTTTAGAGAGAAGAGAAATACGCTAGTTTCAAATACGAGATACTAATGCTTTCCCTCTTCTTGTAGTGACAAAAAGATCAACAGTGAAACCTTCACTTTTTAAAAAAAAATTAACTGTCTTCTAAATTTAACTTTCAGCAGTCCCAAACCTGGACTGTAAGTACTAAAATGTAAATGCATTATGAATAGTTGAATGGAGTGCTGTTATGTGTTGACTGTGTTTTTAATCAACAGACAATAAAATCAAAACTTTCTACTGATCTTTTAGAGACAAAGAAATTATCTTAAAAATAAAAAACCAACAAACAAAAAATCTGCTGAATTTGCTCAATATAATTTAGGACCCCAAGACTATAATGGAAAATGTATAAAAGCAGCTTAACAATAATTTTGCTTTTTTCAAAATTTTTATTTGCAAAGTCAAGGTGGCAGAATTTTGAGGAGTTTCTCAGCTTAAAAACCATTAAAAAAACTCTCATTCTACCTTATTCCACACATTGTTTCAAATTAAGATAGATTTTTCCCTTAAACTAGGGCTCATGGAGTGTTTATAAATACTCCTGATGCCAGCCTTTTTTCCCCCTCTATCCACATGTGAGGCAGAACTTCAATGAGAGGGAAAGGACAAGAATTCCGTATTCTTCCTTTTCACATTGCACTCTTGCTTTTTAAACTAAGTCCTATAATGCGTGTCTCAGGATTTATATATTAACAGGATCCACAATTATATTCTCTACAGCTAGTAAGCAGCAATGCCCTCTCCAGTCAAGCTAAAAACAGAACAAAATAAGGTAAAATAAAAAACAGGCCTCTTTTTGCCAGGAAGAAGCAAAGGCTCTGCAGTGAAACTTTGTAATTCACTTTTCTAACCAGTGCTCTGAAATGTATCTTGTCCAACTGTGAACAGCATGACTTGTGGTACTTAGATGGGACTCATGATACAAGGGTATTTATATAATTCTCCATAATTCCCCATTCTCCACTTGTATGTTAAGAGAGGGACAGAATCTATTACTGTTTCAATGATTTTTTGAAAGTGCAATGCGGAGGACACAATCAAGATGGAGCCAATCAGTTTTGTACTGTAATATACTTTGGTATATACCAGCTGTATGATTCCAGGGACATCTCTGGAAATCCACAGACTCTCCTTCCCACATCTCGTGTCATCCAACAGCACAAAACAGGGAGAGAGTTGTAGTTTCCTACAATCAGAATTATTTTATTAATTCCAGGGAGGCATAGGACCAAGCAAGAAAAATATACGTGGTTAAAAAAAAGCCACTTATGTCAACAAAGTCTTTCCATAAAGGGAAAAAGAGACAGTGAGAGAGCTGGAAAATATAAATAAAAGCTGTGATTTCTGACTGGTTACTGCTGCCTATCATTTTAAAAACACCATCACTTTCTCACTGAGTTAAGGAATACCACAGCTGAAGTGTACTGAACAGCAAACTATTTGCTGAATTATTATCCATTACTGAAGGTCACAGGTTCCACCTACCCACAACAAAATCCCACTTGCTTCACTGCTGTCAAGTGCAGTGCCCCTTTCCAAAACTCCCTGGGAATGATTTAGAGATTATATAAAAACAAATCAGAAAAGCATCTCAATGCTGTATCACTATGAACGACAAGTCTTTCATTACAGTTAAGCATTTCTAAAAGAATTTCAGTTCTATATTTCACATACTCTGAGAAATGTTGTCAGATAATGATCCACTGCACACAAGGCTGCTTCTAGTTTACATAAACAAATTATATATTTGTGAGTGCTGAAGTAACTGTGGCAGATGTAAGCCCACTAATTATGATGTATTTAGTGTACACCCAAAAGTATGCATCTAAAACAGATTACTAGTTAGTTGACTTCACCATTCACAAACAGGTATTTTACGCAAATTTATCCTCTCTCCCAGCACGTTACTGACTAAAGCGTCTCATGGATGGGGAGAAGCGTCTCCCACTACCACAGCAAGCTTTGCTTAACAGTTCAGCTGAACAGAACTAATAGAATTAGTTAGCATTCAAGTTACACGGATTGTTGCTAATGACAAGAGGGCTAGCTGGAAACAAAAGCAGAAGCTTTAACATTAAATGAGGACCTACTTTCTGTATCATACAAATTCAACTTCACTCTACAAGGATGTCCACCTGCCTTGAAAATCTCTCTGGTTTTTTGTCTGTGGCACTTGGATAAGAAAGGGTTATAGTGAAAGTTCATATTAAATAAATAACAAACCTCTTGCTCATTCTACTGTCACTAATTGCATGCAATGATATTAATGACCCAGTAATTGCTATACGAGTAGCACTGAAGTGGAAAACATCATTTTGAGGCAGAGTTCATCTCTAGGTGGTAGGACTTCACCAGTGACTGAGTTAATGCCTAGTGACAGTTTAGAATATAACACTACAGATGAGAAAATGTGCCAGTCTCACGGTTATAACAGTTTAGATGGACATGATGTTATTCGCTTTGACCACACAGAGTCTAGGAGTAACCCCAATAAAGTACCACAGTCAGACTTTGCCCTGTAGATGAACCTCATTCCTTTCAGGGGAGATGCTCTGTACTATAACAATCTAGAGCAATTTTCCACATGTTTGCTTCAATAAAAGAATACCTTCATCTCCTGCTTTTACATGTAGCACAACAAAAGTGTGCTTTATTGCAAAACACAAAAAGCTATTTACATCATCTAACTATCCTTCAGCAACACAAGAGTTTGGCACCTTAGTACTGAGATCAATTATGATACTATTGGATGACTGTACACTTGGCAAAGACGATCAGAAGTTAAGCACTGTTTTGACTGCAGTATGCTTATGTTTGTGTTTAGAGCTGTAAAATACCCACAAAGTAAACCTTAATGAGGGAACATTGCAGAAATAAAGCAATCTGAATTTCCATGGTTCTACAGGATCTCCTGTTCAAATACTTGCCATTAAGAAATTGAGAGGTTTAGCTTCTTTAGAAATTATCACATAGGCACATCTTGGTTCATTTTAAGAAACTCCAGTGGGATATGCTAATTTCACCAGTGTTTGGAATTTTGAAAAGTCACAACTAGACAGGCGAACCGATACTATTAATACTTATGTTCATAGAGTTTTTAAAAATTCACTGGGGTTTTAACAATATAACATTATTTAGTTGTTTGGGTTTTTTTCCTGTTGCAATGAAAATTATTTTGCTAATGTCTTGATTCTGCTACCGAACCTGCTGTGGTAGCCTCTGGATGGTGTGTGGAATCAACTTTCAAAAAAAGGCTGGGGCCAAACACATGGAAAGCAACTCTGCAAAAAAAACGTGAGGGTCCTGGTGGACATCAAGTTGACCATGAGGCAGCAATGTGCCCTCATGGCAAAGGAAGCAAACAGCTCTTGGGCTTGATCTGTAAGAGCAGCGGCAGCCGGTTTGGGGAGGCGATCCTTCCACACCACTCTGAACTGGTGAGGCCACACCTGCAGAGCTGGGTGCAGTCCCAGGCTCCTCAACACAAGACAGACATGGACTCATAGGAGCAAGTGCAGTAAATGCTCATGGAGATGATGAAGGAACGGGAGCACCTGCATAGGAGGAGGGGCTGCATCCTTGGGGACACTCAAAACTCAGTTGGACACAGTTCTGGGCAACTGGCTGCAGGTGGGCCTGCTTGAGCAAAGGTTTGAGCAGGGATGAGCTCCAGAGATGCCATCCAAACCAATCGATTCTGGAATTCTGCCATCAGCTGGGCCGTGGTGGTCTAATGCATTTATATGCTAACATGAAATACTTGAAAAACAAATAATTTTAAGTTTTCCTGGCAGGATCTGGATTCAGAACTCTGTTTCTCTCACAGCAGCCCAGTGAGCACATAAGAACTACTCTGCTGCTGCAGTTTAGTGATTTTTGCTGTCTTCATCTACCAAACGGAAAACAGATAAATCATGCTAACAAAGATCCAAACATGCTTTTAAAAACCAGCCTTATCAGCTTAATACGGACTCTTCTCCAAGAACAGCTAAGACTACCTTAAGCCTAATCCTGCTTTTACTTTGAGAAAAATTTGCATGATTTCCTTGAGACTGAAAAAAGAAACTGGAAGACTGCCCATTAGTTTTATAGTCTGATTTATCAGAAATAAATCCTGAAATATTCTTCATCCAAGGTTTCCAGGATGGACTGAAGTCAGGAAAGAAAATCCAAACTGACATTTAACCCTGGTTTTCAACCATTCCAGCCTTTTGTCTTAGCTAATGCATTTATCAGACAAAAGTACATTTCCCTCTATTCCAGCTATGTAAAGACTTTAATGAGGCAAACAATTTAAAGTCTTCAAAATGAGTTTCATTAAAGTCTTTATAAATCCTTATGCACCTCCTCATCTTTAATTTCAGGACTTCAAATACTGCAATACGTAACACATATGATACAAGCAACTGTATAAAGTAAAGAATAATCATTCCACTTGATGAGCTAAATGATCATCACCGAACTTACATACAAAATAGAAATTAAATGTGTTTCAGTGTGGTAGTGCACTCTTAAGTTTCAGTTGAGACAGATACTTTCTTCATGCTTTCCTCATAGCATGGCACATCTTTCCAATACACACCCTCCTGATTTAAACAGTTACTCATATCCTGAATATAAAGGACAAAGTACACACTCAGCGCATTCTTCTTCTGCATGTAGTTCTATTAAGGATGTTTATGCAAATCTAAGAACATACATATTTTGGAGAAGATCAGGGTTTAAGCTTCTTTTTTTGCAAAGCACTACGAATACTAGAATTCTAAGGGAGAATATTGTATCTTTCTTTGAGAATGCATTATATTTCCCATATTTGTAAACTGTTTCTGAGGAACTATGAAAGTGAGATATAAAAATAGCGACTAAAACTATTAAACAGCTTCTTATGAAATTTTAAAATCTGTTAAATTCATGAGTACTTCCTGAATAATTTTTTCTTACAGTCTGAACAATTATTCTTCATTTTCATCTGATTCCATATGTATTAGGAATACTTGCGGGGGTGTGGGGGAAGATAACTGTATTTTTTTCACAACATGCCGTCAATTAACAAACTGAGAATTCGTATCTTTCATTTCCTTCCCTTAGGAATAGAGACATAATAACTGATTTCCTGCTGAACTATCTCTGTCTACTTTAAAGGAGATAAATGATTGGTATTGCCTAGGTAATGGCACCGAATATGAACAAAGTCCATCAATATAAAATAGCCTTATTCTCTTACAAGACCTGTGTGGTCTGGGACAAAACCCCAAAGGATCATGACTCCATTAATCCTGCAGGTCTTTGACTCTGTTAGAAATCTGAAGCTGCACAGACAGTGATTTTTCTCTCTAATAATATTATTTGTATAAGCTGTATTTATATTTCATTCAACAAGAGCTAAGTGGTATTGCTGATACATCCCTTAAAAGACTCTTCAGCAAAGTCAAAGACTGACCTCTGGATATCATTTTACACTAAGGAGAAATTATTTATCTAATTTTCTGAGGAGGGAGGAGGAGAAAGGAAAGAAAAAAGTGATCTTTGTACAAATGGAATCAGAGGGACTGTTATCGCACTATTGCACTAGCTTTCATTAACACCATCACCATCACCACAAANAAAACCCAACCCCATCCCCAAAAAAAAAAAAAAAAAACCAAAAAAAAAAAAAAAAAAAAAAAAAACAAAAACCAAAAAAAACCAAACCCCAAAAAACCCCCCCAAAAAAAACCAACCCAAACCAGTAGATTTCTGGACTACAGAGTCTTTAACAGAAACCAGGAAAAATGTCTTTGTTGCAAAAGTAAAGGGATTGAAATTCTGATACAGTATTTGTTCCTGTTTTGGCTAGTTTGGCATAATCAAAGGAAAACCTGTTTACCGTATCCTTTTGGGCAGCTTTCACTAGGTGATTTAGAGGTTGCAGGGGGCTGCGGGCTGAAATCTGCCTCAGAACGTTTTCAGAATGCCCAGCCAGACAGATTAGCTAGTGCTTAAACTGGTCAGAATACTAAAATAACATTTTAATGTAAATCTATTTGGCCATGCAAAGAGATTTATTCTTCCCAGCTGGGCCATATTTCAGGGCACAATCTATATTGTCCTTTAATATGTTCTTCCTCAGACAGTTATTGCCCTTTAATTGTAACAGAATGACAAAGTGAAAACATAAAAAGCCTTGTGATTTTTTTCAAACACAGCTAATGCTAAAGTTTCAGAATGACTGTTTTGATTTTAAAAGCCACAGTACTATTAAAGCAGTTATCCAAAATATAGTGCTACTAGCCAGTATAAACCTTTAAATCAGTCAGGGATCAAATATATATAAATATACGTTTTTTAATCTAAGCCAGAAGCCAATTATGTAAGTGGGTCACTTGAAAAAAAGTTGACAAAAAAACATTTAAGGAAAACTGCATATTCAATTTTGCCAATGTCAAAGCCAATGAGCATCATTAGCTCAGCAAGCTCAGCTAATGAGGTCCAGGCAGAACAAGCCTTATAGAGGAATCTTTCAGAGAACCATTCTGTAGCCCCTTCCCAAGTCCCAAGTCCCTCTACTACAAATTTGGAACAGGTGAAGACTTCATTGCAGGTGACTTATTTTTTTAATGTTGATGATGTCAGCCCATAAACTTCACTTATGCAAAAGAAGAGATGGCATAAAATATGTGCTTGCTTGGCCAAACTACCTAAGGAGCTTGACAGTGGCTTGGAGGCAGGCGGCACTGCTCCCTTCCCTCTGGCATAGCTTCCCACAGCACAAACCCAGTGTATCACCAGGTGCTCTAGGCCCTCTGACTAAAGGCCAAGTTTACTGGGAAGGGTTCAGGATGACTCCTGTACACCAAGAGTAAACATCTTTGGTATATGAAATGCACTTGAACTATGCTAATGCGTCTCTCTCACAAACAAGAAGAATCTGCATCTTAGAGGGGTACTGAAGCAGTGACACCATGACCCAAGTACTTGTAGATCAAGTACTGAGTATCTTCTCTGTAGTGAGAATATACTCACTGCTTTTTCTGAGCAATTCACAACAGCAGAAAATTATTCCCTAACCATGCAAAGACATAAAAAGACTTCTTAATGCAAACATCACAGTTACAAATCTTCACACCCTTCTGCTCAAATATGCCCTTCGCATAGATATTTATGTTGTTGGGCATGATGTATCTTCCTTCATGCATTTGATTAAGGATTTCTTTAGAGACTTATGATATGTTAGCTAAATGGTCACATATTTTAGGATAATCAAACATTAATACTTCTGAGATCTCAAGTACATTTGACCTTCTCCAGTTCTGCTGAAAAGAAATCAGGTAACTGTAGGAAAACGAATCTATTAATTTCCGAGGAACGAAAAATTGATGATAGCAAAGAAGAGAAAAGCAAGGACACTCTGTTACATCATTTATTCACTTTCACAATACCATTCAGTATCATCTTTCCAATTACTGCTGTTCATAGAATTAACTCTTTGGATACTGACAGTCATATTGAGGAATAGCTTGCCAAGAAGCATGGGTTACTTTTTTTTTATTTATTAAAGTACCACTAAATGTGAAAACAGATATGAGAAACTTACCCACACTTTTACTTTTTAAAAAATTGTGAATTGTGAAATGAGAAGATTTTATATGCCTAGGCTTAGGGAAGCACTGAATAGAAAAGATCTCCTTCTGCTACACCTATCATGAATACATCTGGATGATATAAAAATTATGGCTTGAAGAATTCCTGTGCAATCACGTGCCTCTAAAGGGCTCAGGAAGCTGCTTCATCCTGTGTTGCAATTCCTCATCCCAAAATGACTAACCCCCTAATATGAATAGAGATTTTACTGTTTAATACAGCTCCACAAACCACATACTATTACCTTAGAAAAACAAACTCTGTTTTCAAATAATGGCAAGATGATAAAGGTGCATGACTATGCACAAAACATTTAAAGGGCTGACAACAGCTACCAGCATAAACAGCGTGAGATTAGGCTGTAGGTGCAGCCACAGCAAGCGCTGCAAAGATGCTGAGCTCAGTGAGCTCTTGTGTTAGGTTTGTTTGATGCCACTTAGTTGAGGGAATGCAAGATCCAAAAATACTTCAAAATCAAAAGCTGGCATATAAAATGCATCATTGCCTTCATTTCACAGCTTTTCCACCCCTCAAAAAAACCCAACAAAACAAGCAAGGCAAAATGGACGGATGGACGGAAGGAAGGAAGGAAGGAAGGAAGGAAGGAAGGAAGGAAGGAAGGAAGGAAGGAAGGAAGGAAAAGAAAGAATTACAGGCCTGCAAATAGGAATGTATGCAAACAATTTAAAGCCTGATTTGCATACATGACTAAGATGCATTTTATTACTTATAAAAATGACAGCAAACGTCCCGACTACCAGAACTTGCACTGACAAGGCTGTGTCATGAGCTTTTGAATACAAACTAATAAAACCCTATCTAGCTCCAGGACTCTCTAAAATGGTGTCCTAGCTGAGCACTGGCCTAGTTTTCTACGCCTCTTAGTGCTTCTGAGACCAGCACCACTGAGTTTTTTATTGTTTTCTCCTTGAACGACAGGAAAGTGAGGGTTTTAGCTTCAGGATGGCATGGTTTTCAAGGGTGAGGTACTTTTCTGTCCAGCCTATTAAAATGTATGGGTACCCTTGTTGAAGCTCAGTCAGTATGCTAGCAACAGAGTGATAAGTTAGCCATTTGTTTATGCCACAGTGAGTAGGAAAAATAATACCTGAGGCACTCTAGTATTACTGCTAGGCCAGTGTGATTTTTGAGGCATTAGACTGAAGGCTGAGTAAGTTCTTTCAACCAAGTTATGCTGTAATCTTCCAGGAAATGCAACGTCTATTATGTCTTATTGCTATAATGAAATAATTATACAAAACTAATGAAAATGAGACGTACTTAATAATTCTCTGGGTAAATCCATGACATAGATATGACAGAACTGACAGTGCTTCAGAAAGCTCCATTTGTGCCCATAATTTTCAGGTAATAATTGTAACAGTGCCATTTGTTCCACTACAGTTGGTCTTCTGTGGATATTTTTAAAAGCAGCACTAAATAATGAGCACATTTCCTCATTTAAGCCAAATATTTGAGCATGGCCATTTTTATGCTACACATTTTCACAGGAGTTACAGATAACTATCTCTCAACATGTAATTTTGTTGCTTTCACCCTGGTAAATATCTCACTGTATTTCAGTGGGAAGTTTGTCAAAGTTAATATTGTTTAAGTGGGATCACATTTTTATATAGTACCCAGCTAAACAGAGAAAGTGCCCATATTAAGCAATCTTTAAAACCAAAAAAATGGTGGTTTGTATCTCTTGTAACTCTTTCCTAGTAATTTCTAAAACTAGTAATTAATGTTAGTAATGCAGTGAATTCTTACTTAAGCTTCTGTGACATACAATCTTGTTTTATACATTACCATGTACCATTACGGATATAACTGGGAAGTGAGCATTAATTTATATTGAATTAATTTCCATTTCCATTTCAAAAGTACTTGATCAGAGCACTTTTAAAACTGCCAATATTTTTAAATCAGAAATTGAGAAATAATTACACTGGCAGATGTTACACGAAACAATTATCAATCCTCCAGTTTTCAAGGAGGTGGCAGAAACGTGTTCAGGGACTAATCTTTTAGCAGGACCTGTTGTGACAGGACATGGGTTAATGGTCTTAAACTAAGAGAGGGTAGACTTAGACCAGGTATGGTGAATAAATGTTTTACAGTGAGTGTGTGAAACACAGGAACATGATGCCTAGAGGGGTGATGGATGCTCCATACCTGGGAAAAGAGCTCTGAGCAACCTGATCTAGTTCAAGATGTCCCAGCACACTGAATGGGGCTTGGACTAGATGAGCTTTACAGGTCCATTCCAACCCAAATTATTCTATGATTCTATGAAATAAGAGACTCAAGTATCTAACTTCCTTGTAACTGCAGAAAAGCCAGGTATTTGCAGAATTTGTTCCATCACCTCATAACTGCAGATACTTGCTCAAGACTTCAGAAGTGCCCATGAGGCTAAATGAGATCCACAGGGCATAATATTACAATGACAAAACCTAAACGAATGTAAATTGTTGTTATATTACTGAGGTCTCAGCTTATGCTAACTCCTGATTCACATCATTAACTTCACACATCATAAGGAATTTGAATCACTGAACACAGTGGCTACCTCCAGACTTGCTTTCAGCCATAAATCCCTGATCAGAAACTCACATGAAGTTAGTACTGCTGCACAGAGGCCTCTGCCATGCCTGTTTGTTTGGCAAGCCAGGACCATGAAAAACGATAAAATTCAAGGCCATGCTAGCCTAGGATTTACCCAAGAACTCTCCTAGCTACTGTATGGACATAGTAGGTATGTTTTGAAGAAAGGCATGTTCAATTACAGGCCCTTATACCAGCAACCCTTTTGAGGAAACTACACTGACAAAATTGGCACCCAAGTGGCCAGAAGATGCTTCCTGTGAGAGTCCCCAGAGCACCTGGAGCAATGGCTAGCCATGTCACACAGGATGCCTCATCTGAGAACAGCTGGGTCACTGTACTCCTACTCCTGGCATAAGAGAAGCCAAGGACAAGGCCAACAGCATGGCATATCACCAGGGCTGTGAGCAGAAAACACATCACAGTTTAGCTGCACACAACTTCTAATGCAAATACAGGACACAATACTGTGCACAAAAAAAAAAAAAAAAAGAAAAAGCCTTTTGCAGGCATAGAAGTACAATTGAATGTGGTTTACTCAAATCAAGGAAAAAATAGACAGAGACCCTTTGGAAATCAGAAACAATACTGAAAATATGCTGGCAAGAAATAATTTTCATATAAAAATACATAAACCCATTCAAATTCCTCTTAGTTTGCTTATAATACACAAGACAGCACGCAAAATAACGAACAATTATATTTAAAAGAATGAACAACTGAAAGTTTGAACTTACATATGACGTAATAATCTTTGTTCTTCTGAAATTCCAGGCCCCAGAGATTAGGACTGAACTCTTGAAACTTGATGGTAAACTTAACATCTTGATCTGGCTTGGCACAGTTAAGTAGAGGTGTATTGTCCTTTTTAATAGCACAGCTATCTGCTTGGTCTTTATCAACCATGTAGACCTTATAATATTCATATTGGCCAATAGTTTTAGAGTCCACCTTTGGGCATATAATATCCAGTTTGTCTCCTATTTGTGGATATAGTACCAATCCTTGTCCAGGAAGGAATCTAAAAGGAAGGGAAAAAAAAGAAGGGGGGAATGGGGGAAGAGAAGAAGAGATAAAATTTGAGATACTTAATAAAATTGCATGCAGAAAAGTAGCAACTGCTGTAAACAGACAGGAATAAACAGTTTCCAAAACCAAAATGACAGACTGAGCAAACCAAATCTTAATAGTTTGGGCTTGATTCAATATCAACAAGATGTTTATTTAGATCTTGGAAATTGTAGATGGATTGACTCTTTTAGTCCTTATCCCAGTTTTGGGCACACTAGCAGATTTTACATCTCCCTCTGGCAGGCACTGCTGTTTCTTGCACTGCATTTAGCCATGCAGAGCAGCAAAAACAATACCTGGTGAACTACGATTCTGTTTTTCTGTTTTTCTAATATGTCTACTATTCTTGCATATATTTTGCTAATTTTGGACATGGGAGAATGACAAAAATAATCTTTCAACCCCCTTGAACAGCCATGGGGGACGGGAAAAAATATAAGACTTTTACAATATATTAACATGCCGATAAATAGTACTAGTGTAACACAAAGGAACATAAGACACTCAACCAGGACCATGCTTACAGATCTCTGCGACGGACAGAGATCTGCCTGATCCATGGATCACACATGCTTCTGGGAAAAAAACTTATATCCAGGACAGTGTGACCATTCCACTAAAATGACGTATTTCTCTTCACAAATTCCACCATTACTGTCATTATTTTAGCTCTTTTTTTATTTTTCTTGTGCTAGTAGTTAAAGACAGGTGTGCTGTTTTTCTTAGTATGGGAAGACTTCTTACACAAACTGGCAGCGAGCTTTAATATTTGCAGTTAGACATAGCATTTTGTCTTTCCTACTCATATTACTTAACAGGCAAACATGGACACTTCTTCATGGAAGAAAAATATAAATAATTACTTATAGTATTGATTCATACACAAAATGAGGAGTCATGTTCTCACAGGGACAAAAGCCACAGCAGGTTTGTTTGTTTCTCTCTCCACTAAGACATATTTGTTTCAATTAAGGCCAAGAAGTGCATGTTTTAGAACAACAGCCAGAAACACAACCAATGTACTCGAATGCACAGACCTAAAAGACTTTCTTTCCTCTTTTTCCTGCCTGCCAGCATTTTCCAAAGATCTTCCTTAATGGAGAATCGGCCTGAAAAACCAAGTGAAACAATTCCTGTCTAATGAACACCCTTCTCCAAGTGCTAATATCTAAACAGCACACGTAGTAAATCTAGCTTATTCACAGGCAGCCTTCCTGGAAACTTTAAATTAGAGTATCAAGGCCCACGCAGAACAAAGCTGTAGGCGTCGGTGACCTCCAACCTCTGGCTTGGCGAAAGGAGCCACCAGCATGAAGTACTGGTGGGGGAGAACCCACTAAATTAAAGGATGATGAAACGCCCCAAATTTCAAATCCATCATTTACAACTGCTTGCTCCACACAATTCAAGTTTATGATCTGTGCTAATTGAGCAGGATTATTTTCACTCAGAAAGCCAGTGTAAGAATTATATTTGTTATGAAGCAGCACGTAGCAGGACAAAGACATGTAATTACAGATTTAGGGAACTAGAACAATGAAATGTTATGGCAAGAAAAGCGACTGTTGATGTATAAATCACTGAGCTCTTTTGTGCTGTGCAGTGTAATTTCCAGACTGCAGAAACTGGGCTTGGCCAAGGCTGTTCAAACTGAGATTGAAGTGGAGATGGAGCAAAGCTGCACCTCCTCCTCCAGTCTTCAGACATGCCAAAGGAATGCAGCGACTACCACCTCCGGAAAGCTGAAATGGTCAAACAAATGGAAAGGTGGGAATGCATCCTCGGAGTTACCGGCCTGGTGAAGGACAACCAGATGTGTGTGTAGATATGGCACCTAGGGACATGGTTTAGTGGTGAACACAGCAGTGCTGGGTTAACAGCTGGACTTGATGCTCTTAGAGGTCTACTCCAACCTAAACAATTCTATGACCCTATGACTGAGGGAGAGGCCAGCTCTGCAAGGGTAACAAGAAAAGGCAGGATCCCAGCCAGCAAATCAGCAAATATTCCTAAAGGAGCAGCATGTACTCTGATTTTGGCTCTCGTCGGGGATTAACTCTGACCAGGCAAAAGCAAAGGGACAGAGTTTCCAAGCCAACCTGCATCACCCGTGACTGACTTTACCACCTTGTCTGACCACAGCCTCATTTTAACTTTGCTCCTGTGCAGCGCTGCTGTATCAGGAAGATGACAATCACTCATATTCCCCCATCTGCATGCCAGGACAAAGGCTGGTCACTGTATGATCCCACTGCTGCAAATACTTCTTCTTGCCAGCAATTCTTCTTCACATAACAGGACTGTGTAATAGGAAACACGTGAGATTTCAAAGGACTGAGTCTTTGCTTGTAAATTAATCAAGTTAGATTCCCATACATAACAAATATGAAATTCTTAAGGTTAGATAAATGTACTTGTCCATCATTAGTAATAATATAACCTAAAATCCACCCTGAGAAACAAAAGACACCGATTCTAATTTTAGATTTTGCATATATACATATAACAGCCACAGTATATGTTCTCCATGCAAACTGAGCACAAACAGGATGGGTTGAGAGATGGTATGCCAGGCAATCCTCAGAAACATCTACAGGAAAGAGGGCACACTTGTGAGCCTTAGTTTCAGCCAGGAATTGTCCCCTAAGAGGTAGAGGACAGAACTGTCCCCAACAGACAGTTAAAAGTACATTTTACAACAGCTGTAAATGAATGCACTTGTTAGACTTCATGGCAGGGAATATTCTTGCTATGACTCTGAAGTCTGTACAGTTTTAGAACTAAACTCAGTAAATCTCCTTCTACTTGAGTGTCTGAACTTGTAGGATCTAATGCTGATGGGATTAGGGAAGAAAAAAGGCTTAAAATGCAAGGATTAATCTGAGAATTTGATTGTATTGAAATTTTTCCACACTTTGCAGTTTTGATCATGACCTTTGCTATGAGAGATATTTTTCCAATTTACTTTCCTTATTTTCTTACAACAACAAAGCCCAAATATGGATGGAGTTAATAAAAAAGTTTCACCTCATGCATTTCAGTTCAACCACAAAACTTACAGTGGCAGATTAGTCGTGGGCATGACTATTATCCCTGCATTTGTGTAATACTTTTGCTACTGTACTTTCTATAAAGACTTTAAATAAATAATTTGCTGGGTACTAAGCATTTTCTGAAGCTATTTATGAAATGTCAGGAGGATTAAGACTACTGTTTTATGATCCTATTTTTGAAGACCTTCTATTTGAAAAAAAAAAAAAAGAAAAAAGAAAGGACAATGTACATTCAGCCTTGGTGGAGGTTAAAAAAGCATCAGGATTAATCCTGAGTCTTCATTTCTGCAAGTGTTGATGTTGCCTTAAGCATTCCAAAGTAGCATCAAGATTGATGAAATGTTTGCAAGACAGTGTCTATAAAAATTAAGTTAACAAAATGGCTTTAAAACTCTGATCAAAATGTGCCTTCAACTAATTAGAAAGCCTTTTTTTCCCATCAAAACAGAGATATAATAAAGATGAAGCAAGGTGTTTCCAGAATCCTGTGACTGATCCTGTGGAGGCTGTTACTCCAATGGTGGCTTGGGACAGTGACATGCTCTCCAAGTAGTCAGGATAGTGACAGCATTGGAACCATTGCTTTCTATAAAAACCCTTCTAACTTTCTGCATTTCAGCCCTAAGTATGATTTACTGCAAAACTTAAACACCAACACAGGTCCCTGTACACCAAGAGAAACTTAAGAGAAAAGCTTAGCAAGCTTCCCAACTCATTTCTGTCAGCAGTCAGACACAGAGAGACTCTTGGAGCATTTGAAAAATCCTACTCACAATAAATAATCCTGGTGCCTGCTGTGAGAAAGCACAGAAAAGTATATTAAGTACCATATAAGCTGCACGATGAAATTCATGCACTTTCTGTCTGGCACTTTTTGATACAGATGGCATTTTTACTGTCAGCCCAAAACTAGTGCATTGTGGGCGACATTTGACATCTGTGCAAAAGCCCATGGAGGTGAATCCCTCCCACATGTCCAACTAGTCATGCAGCTCATCAAATAACAACAACTTGCAGAGTTCCCAAACATTTTTTAAAATAATTGTTGTACTTGACCAAAAAGTCACACGACACACAGAGAGATTAGGAACAGAGTAGTAGCTCACTCCCTGCTCACACCAACGCTCCAATGATTTTATCTACCACACTTATTTTAAGTCTCAGCAGCAGTTCCTGGCACTAATGCAACTTTACTTGTCAAGGTCCTCAATAAGTTAAATTTGATTGGGAAATTTTATATTAAAAAAAAGTATATTAGTTTCCAAAGAATTTCTTAAGAATCTACTTATCGTTTAGAGAAACTTAGCACATTCAACCATATTAAATTACAAAGGAATTTTGCTTAATGATAACCACTCAAACCTGCCTAACCTCATAATAGCAAATTCTCAAAAAAAAAAGCAGAACTTAACCTGCCCACACTCTCATTCACTGAGAATATTCTATCATTTCTTAGTATGCAGAAATTTCTGCAATTGTAAAATTATCAACAGAAAAAATTCTTAGAGAAATAAATTCTTAACAGATTCTGTTAATCAGTATTGAGTGATGTAACCAAGTGTTTTGTCAGGATTTTTCCAACTTGCAAAACTATACACATACATATATGTACATATACTATGAATATATATGCACACTTAGCTTTAACTATATTCTAGTAATTATAAAATAAATATGATTTTAGAAAGCGTGTTAGTACTTGATGCAAGGCTTGTATATTTAACTGGAGAGGCAGTGCCAAATTTCTGTGCTTTAATAACTTACTCGAACTAATTGGTGTAGGCAGTTAGCTTTAAATTAATGTCACAAAAATAATCCTAAAAATGTGAACAATCAAGATGCTTCTTAAAATGCAGCCTGAAACCTACTGTTGGGGAATCCTACCCACTTAACTTTATGAAGTTTTAACTACGAGCCTGACTATAAAGTTATTAATTGAAAAGTTTATTAAGGAAATATCATGAATACTAATAACACAGTATGTTAGTCCGTTACTTGTAAAACTGCAAACTGAAACAGAATACAGAATTACATTCCACGTACAAGTCCTTACTGTCTAAAATGAACGGTTATTAAATAGTATATGTATTAATCATCTGACTTTTGAGAAAATAACAACGTCCATATTTCAAATATCACTTTGTCCACAGGAGAAATATTTAAGCAAGGCAGAAGTCCTACCAACTTGATGCAAAGCAAATAGAAGTTTCAGGAAAAGGCTAGTGATCTCAGTGAAGTAGCAGAAAAAGAGTTTCCTGATTCCCAAAAACACTGCACTGCATGAAATCCAAAAACAAAGAGCAGAGCACTCTGCCAAAGCTCTACACAAAACTTTCATGTTTTTGTCCTATTCAATACCATGTACAAAAATATGCATGTGCATATAAGGTATACACCTGGCTGTAAATGCTTTTTGTGCAGAAACAGTGATTTTATAAGACTCATCTCATTCCAGTTTAAATAGATTAAGTGAACATGAATTCAATGAGAACAGGATCAGTAACTGCTGTGGACAGACAGAAAAACAATCAAAAAAAGATTAATGTGGAGTCTGTCTCAAAATGAGTACATAATTTTATGAGGAAAAAAGGCACTATGCTTCCGCAAAATCTTTGTAAGAAAAAATACCATAGTGTGACGCAGCAAGATGACAGACTGGCTTTATACACAGAGTAGCAAATGAAACTTTGAGAGCAAAAAAAAGCATAGCATTTCATATTATTAAAATTCTTTTAAATGAGTTTGGAAGCTACTTTTCTTTACCAGTGCAGTCTTATTAAATAATTTTAATACTACAGGAAAGTTTTACACAACATGCTAAACAGGGATGTTTTTGATTTTAAATAAAATTGAAGAAGTTTAATCTGCTAACCTTTATTTATATGTAACATTTTTCCACACAGTTAATGAAACAATTTATGTAAGGAATGGTTGCTGGCATTAATGGGACTTGCAGGCTAGAAACTAAAAGGAATTCAAACAAATAAATAAACAAATATATTCACGCTCATTCCTTAAGATCTTTAATGGCAAGTACCACATTATACAAAGCCAAATTATAAAATATTATAACACGAATTGGTAAAGCAGCAAGTCCTGTATTTCTCACTTCTACTGTAAGAGAAAAACCTATGTTCAGGCTGCCTGGAAATAAACCTGCAGTAAGCTCATAAGTGTGCTTTGATGCAGTTCCCTGAAACCATAGCTGATCTCCATCCTAGGATTTGGGGTACCTCATTCTCCTCACTCTCCCTCACCTCTAAAGGAGCCCATCTTCTTTCAGACAAATGCTTGCAGTGCACTGAAAAAGGGAATGGTAAAGGTTTTACATTAGTTTAACCACAACGCTGGACACAACTTGTCAGCGGTGCCACCATTTCACGTGCCACAAGTAGCCAAGCAAATGGGCACTGTTCTTGGTGCCTTTTCCTGGACCTATTCTTACAGACATTGGTTTCAGGATTTCCATTGAATTCAGTAGGGCAAAACAATGCAGTATGTTTGCAAGTAAATTCTTAATAACCTACACAAGAATGATTCTGTAGCATTATTATGTTTTCTCAAAATTTTTAGTGGACAGAGAATTAGGAACATGTATGAAATTTTAGTCACTTCATTTATCCATTCATTGCACTACCTTTAGCAAAATACTAGAGGAAAGCATTTAAAATACAACAAGGGATTTCTAATACGTGTAAACCAAGGATGAGCTTAGAGTGCATATGCTTCTTTCCAAAGGCAATATTCTTTTGCAAGGACTTGCCGGATTTGACAGTCAAATTGCACCATCACATCACAGTTCTAAAGGCACAGAGCTTCTACTGTACAGAGATACCCACAGACACCATTCATCTTCAAACACATCAGAAAATGCCCTAGCTGGTCTCCTAGATCTGTCATGAGCTTTTTTCAACAATTAACTCTTATGACTAGTGCTGTTGCAGAAGTACAGACACTTTTTCAATTCCACTCAGCTTAGAATTGTCCCAAGTCTAAAGGTGCCTTGCACTTGACAGAGCACAAACTCTACTGCCAAGACCTGATATTTGGCAAAAGCATACCTCTTTTCACCCTTCACCTGCAACCCAGCACCAAGCACCTCTTATTGGAGACACTCAAGGAGAAAATGTGTTTCCTTAAGAGCTGAGATGTACGAGGTTACAGATGTGATCTCATTCTTCATAAAAAGTAAGTAAGCCAAAGCAAATGCCGCAGACTCTTCTTCAAGGCTACCCCAGTCCTGGGTTCCAGCAGAGGTAGGTCACTTTGCAGTCCCTCTCCAGGGAATCATGTCATCTCAGGCTGGGATCATGGCATCTTGGAGTGACCACAAACGCAGGGGCACCGAGAGCCCCTTTTCCCCAGCCCACCATGCGGAGCCAAGGCAGCATCCTGCCATCAGCCACCTGGTGTGCAGCTGCCAGAAGGGTTCTGCTGTTAGGCAGCATATCCGTTTCAAGGGGATGCCATCTCCGCTTGCGAGAGGTGGTTCAGTTTTACTGGAAAGGTGCCCTTTCCCTTGCTGCTTTGGCTTTCACTCGCAGAAAAAAGCAAAAAAACCCACTTACGTAACTAAAACCTTCAAACCAACTTGTGTTTTACCCCTCCACCCCCATTAAATCCCGAGTACAAAAATGAATGCTTGTTCTTCCCCACATAAAAGTCAGTCATGTTTTTCCCTGCCTTAAAAAACTTCTGAAAGCAAACACTTATTTGTCTTTTCCTGCGCAATGGGTTTTTGCACAACAATGTGAAACCTGGCTCAGAACATTTACCGCAAGGGTAAGGCCTGAAATACTGCAAAGATACACAATCCAATCTTTTACTAAATCTAAAGATTTTTTTCCAAAAAAAGATAGATTTTATATTCCATTTTCATATATGACCTCCACATAAGGCACTATTAATAGCAATTAACTTTTTGTATTATATGCAGAAAGCCATTATTGCTCTGCTTAAAGTACTTAAAGCACTAGAGAATTCTGATCCATTTACTAAATCAATTCCTGTTACCACAAAAGAACCACTAATGTGCTTCACGACAGTCTTTTAAGTAAGGAGCAAAAAAAAAAAAAGGATGAGTATGACCAATGTTCTATTTTAAAGTGTATTATATTAACATTTCATCAGCATTTACAGAAATATGAACCTTACTACAGTGCTGGACTTACTCAGCTTCAGCAAATGGAATCATTGCTCACTTCTCTCATACAAAAGCATGGAAACACACAGGCACATTCTCCTTCTTATTTAATTTCATATCAACAGAAATGTGCTTTCTGTGTAGTTTAAAAATTGCAAGTGGCTGCAGTGGAAAGCAGCAGCCAGTCTGTATAAATGGCTTACTCTGAGAAATTTCTGAAAGAAAAAACACTCAGTAGGTGCATTGTAATTAGTTGCTCTTTCTAGTTACCTCTTGACAAATGATGCATGCGGGTCTGGATGAGAGCCCAACTCTTGACCCATGCCACCACTTTAGTACTTCAAGCAGAAACCCCTAGCCTCAGCATTCTTTTCATTTTGCTTTTTCCAGAAACGTGGTGCTAAGTAATGCACAACATGAGAATCAGAGATGATTAGCAAAGCTGGAATTCTTTCAGAAGTGCTTCGTATTGCTATGTCCTAAATATATCTGAGGAAGATTTCCTGCCTTTGATTCCTTCCAAATATGTAGCATGTTTCAGGGCTCCATTCAAGGACAGAAGTACATGGAAATACATAGGACAAACACTAGTTCTACAACACTTAATGATACACTTTGGCAACATTTGTAAAATTTTCAAACAGAAGATATTCTTGTGATCATTACTTTAATATGGGCAATTATAAGCCGATTGAGAAATGCAACTTTTGCCACAAAACGTACCCACAATAATAATAAACATTTTTTTTGGATAGCACTTTACTGCCCCCTTTTGCACTTTAACATTAGAACAGGTTTCATTGTGAACATACATCTGAGGAACAGTTTGAAGATACTGGGTAAAACGACAGGGCATCATGTTTAGTCACTAATACACTCTCAGGCACTGCTTTAGGGACATCTTCCACTTGCCTACACTGCAAACAAATGAAACATCTAGCTTTCATTGTCCTTAATCTTCCATGGGAGAGATCAGTAATGGATGGTTTAAATTGCTGTCTTCCACTGCAATCTGAATGTTTATGGACAACTGGAAAAGAGGGGGATATTGCTCATTAACACTTGTTGTCTCTAGCATAATTTTCTAAAGCAAAGATCATCTGCAACTTGAATTCGGTTTATTCATCAGGATGACAAAGGGCTTTCCAGTCTGAGGCCATGCATATGTTAGCAATGCCTGAACTAAAAGGATGGGTGTATCCTTCAGAACAAAACTACACAAACTGGCAGGCAAGAATATTTCCATGAAAGGTGAAGACAAGAAGCCTAGACATTCAAATACCCTGCAAGCCTAGAGGCATAAACCCGTTCTGCAACTCTGCACTGCAATTACAGTCACTACAGAATCGATGTATGTCTGTGTGTGTCCACACAGATCTGCAAAAGGTAATAAATCTATAGTCTAGTGGCCAGTTATTTACAAAATACTAATTCATTATGACAGAGCCAGAGGGGGACTCATCCTGTACCAACCCTCGGCTTCCATTTGAAAAAGTCCATGTGCTGCTGTGTACACTTACATTTAAACTTAATCCATTTTCCTCTGTCATCCTACAATTACAATACAAGTCACAATAATATTAAATTTCAGTGCCTACAGCATTGCACAATTGAACCATTACTGTAATGAAAACTGACTCCCTTTGATATTAACACTGGTGTTTTCTCTCATTTGCTAGCCATGAAATACAGGAAGAGACCAATGTTGTTTTAATTAAAGAATTGTTGTTCAAAATACGCTACTGGGAATATTAAAGTAGTTCTTTGCTCTTATGGCAAAGATAATCAGGTATTTATATGGTTTGAATTTTGGGAAAAAAAATTAAAAAGAAAGTAGAATAAAAAAAATCTGTGCCATGAATTCAACTCAACACAAAACCATAGCTCTACTTGACTTGTGCTCACAGAGGCAGGGTGTGCCAAACCCAAGAGATGGCACTTTATTGAAAAGATGCAGAGCAGTAGTTAGCATGGAACAGAAAGTCAAACCAAACCATGTGTGTTTCTTACACAAGTCACTAAAGCCTTTGCTTTTAGAAAGCTAATAGACAGCAGCTGGCATTTGCCAAAGAACTATTT
The DNA here is from genome assembly GCA_013399945.1 of Ploceus nigricollis. NCBI lineage: Eukaryota > Metazoa > Chordata > Aves > Passeriformes > Ploceidae > Ploceus > Ploceus nigricollis. Next base: position 820,419 of record VXBC01006898.1, on the reverse strand, counting down.
TTTGGAAAGTGCAAACCAGATTGTTCTATTGCTGTGCTATTCTGTGCTCTTCTCTACCATTCCTGTTAGAAAAACAAACGTCTTATGTCAGCCCCAATATAAGGATGCCAACCAAAGTTTGCAGTCTTCCTTCTCTTAACTACAGTTTGCTCACACCTGTACAGTCTTGTTTCAAGGCATGCTCCAAGCAAAGTCTATAAAAGAGGGCGGGGACTGTCTTGTTAGTTGATGAGACATTAATAATTGGTGATTGTATCTCCAATTCAAAGACAGAATTTCATCTATGTTGCAGTTGTTAGAAAATGTATTATTTCATACCATTTGCCTGAATAAGTAAACACTGGAAGTAGAACAAATTGTTAACTCACAACTTTCAGGAAAAGTTATGCCAAACCAGTAACAGAATTGTTTAACAAACAAACCTTTTTTGGCAAATCATTTTTATGCCAAGGAGAAAATGACCTTGAGCATACTCCAAATGGGAGACCTATAATCAGTCTGCACTTGCTTCTTACATTAACCCAAGATTCAGCTACTTGCAAGCACAAAGATCCTATGTTCTTACATGAAGTACCAAAACTTTCCCAAGGTTTGACTGGCGTACAGAAGCAGATTAAAACCAGGTGGCCACAGCCACCTTCAAGGCAGTAGTAATATCTGACCTATGAAGAAACAGATTTTGGCCCACTACAACATCTGAGCCTCTGAAATGAAGCTTAACTGACACCTGAGTAGTTAAAAAAATTCTGTAAAGATCCAAAATGTGCATTTGACACAACTGACATCCCTGCCCCAAATAGAAGAGTCCACTGGAGGGGTTCAGCAGAAAGCTGGGGATGACAGGAGATCCAGCCACTCATGAGATACTGACATTTGGTTCAGCCTCTACTGCAGGGAGGCTCAGCCAGCACACCCCTCACAAACCAGGCCCTCTCTTGCAGGGGGAAACCTGGGCTCTCAGGTCACTCTCAGTGATCAATTTGGCATTACATCAAACAGTGAGGTAAAAAATGCACAGAAAACTCAGTTGAAGAGGGCTACTTGTGCAGCCAGACTCCAGAGGCACAGCTGATAGACCTGCTTGAGCTCCCAGCTGGCACAAGGGACACACTGACTACTTGGCAAGCCATGTATCTCTTTCCAAATGCAGACAAGGATGTAGCTTCTGACATCGTTTTCTGATTTTAAAAAAGGTAATGAAGCTTTGGAGAGATCTGTATTTGTCCAACCCCAAAAACCCTCTTACACTGGCCTTGGTTCAAGACAGCTCATGCTTAATTCGTCCTGCTTCAGCAAAAATATTCAGCATTCAGCACATGCTCGACATGAGCTTTTCTGAATAAGGACAGTTTCCCAAGTCAGGCTGTAGGAGCACAGCGCAGTCCTGCTTGCCTTGGTGTCACACACTGATCCACAGAATGGAAGACTGCAATACGCTATAAATCTAAGATGTGGCTTTTGGTTTTCTTCAAAAAGTGCCTGAAAACTGTCTGATACAAAGAATGATTACTACTAAAAAACACCTTTCAAATATTTTTTTCAGGCAGTGAAGTAATCTGTATGCCAACGTGACTTTCCCTGTTCAGCTAATCTGTTCAGCTCAGAAATACACTCTGAAAAAAGAAATCCCCCAAAAACCTGAAGGTAAAGTGTTGTGCAGTGATTAAGCTAGACTGCTTCTGAACTAAACTGAAATTAATTAAACATGAAGAAAGCAACTGAAGTGTGGACAGAGAATGCTATGGGAGTGCAAATCCTCAAAAGGAGTCAAGATGTTCCCAACTCCAAATTTACACTTTCATCTAGTCAGGTATAGAAACCAACTGCTGCTCAGGCAGTAGGTAAGCAGATGGCAAGCACCAAGCAAAAATGAAACTGTGAAATGATGCACCACTGACGAGGAGTCAGAAGAAGCGCAGTTATGTGTGCTTCCACCAGTGCTCGCTGCATAGGTTCCTTAAACAAACTGCTTCAAACTTGGAGAACATCAAAAGCCAGATGGGTCTTCCTGAATGAATCTGCAGGCAAGGAGCCAGGATTCCCGTTTGCTGCAGAAATAGGCCTGGACTTGATTTGAGTCTTCTTAGCTCTGACAGGCTGGAGTCTGGCAGAACTCCCAATCCAAAATAAAACAGCATTCAAGTGAGACCGGGCTTTAACTAGCAATAATAATAATAATAATAATAATAATAATAATAATAATAATAATAATCTTTCAAATCACTCTTATTAGCTTTAAAACACATTTCTCTTTACAGTGCAGTGTTCACCTTCCCCACTGCTGTTCTCTGGTTTGGGTATATAAATAAAGGCCTATTCAAACAAAAGCTAAGAAAACAGTGAGAAGCAATTTGCAGCATCACAAATTCTTCAGCCTAACATAATTTCACCATCTAACCTATCCTGCTGTGTAAAACAAGCCAAATAATTTCTTGTTTTCTGTTGACACATGTAAAACTTGACTTTCCATTAAAGAGAACAAAGCTCTGATCCTACCAAATAAAGTTTTGTAAATCCTATTTTAGCCATCACCCATGAGACATTTTAAAAGAACACTACAGGCAGGAAACCCATCTTATAGTTATGTATATGTCATACATCAGGAATGATTCACCTAGCAACACAATCCTCTACCAACCTTTATCTTTTTTGGCTTGGAACTTATGTTTAAAACCAGAAGAAAGCATAGACTATAACATCAAAGTTTAAATCAGCTGCATTATAATTATCATGCTGATACCTCAATAAACACTGGGTGTTGGCTAGCCAGGATTGCCAAAAAAGATAGAGGTCCTGCTCTTATTTGCTGTCTTTGACAATGTATATAATCACATCAAAGGAAAGTTCTCTGCATCACAGCTAACAGAAGAAAAATAATCTGCAGGTTCTCTTTCCTAAAGTAAAATTATAGGTTTTTTTCATAACAAGAAAATTAAAATTTTGCCTATAATGAAAAATAATAATAATGTAAAGCCCTTTCAGGCTTGCAGGACTTGCAGTACTCACTGAAATCACAGGAGGTATTTTCATGAAGTTGAACAGGCACTAGATAGGCTAAGATTAAACCTGAATTTACAAGCACAAAAATGATAATAACAAAAAAACCCCAACCCAGATAATTCAAAATGACACTGAAGACACTTCAAGTTTAGGAAATTTCCGTGTACATGTTTTATCTTTTTGGGTCTTAAGTCTACCTGGGGGTAGAGGAACAATGCAAAACTGTTTTTTGTTCTGCCATTTTGTTTTCATACTTGGCTTCCAGAAACATACTGAGCTCAATGTATATGTTTTCTTAAAGCCTGTCCACTCTTCAGTGTTGGGGCTTTTTCCCCTCGTTTAGGGAACAGGAGTGAAAATTGCCAAATCTCTGTTTTAAATACACCTTCGAACTTCTATCAGTGAAAACTCCTTAATGTGAGGGGAACCTGGAGGGGAAAGACTCTAGATGCAGGGAGAGCTGGGGTCCACTGTCCAGGATGCTCTCCGTAGATGATTCCCCATTTCTCCCTGTGCCCTGCCGAACCTGTCCGATCTTATCTGGGACATTTCTGAAATGTGACATGACAGGCAGGTTCGAAAGCTAAACGTTGGATAATGGTGGACAAACAAAGGACATCGGTTTTTGCATTATTTCTTTAATTACTTTAACCCTTGTTCGAACAGAAAGCATAAGGCCAGAGTAATTCAGCTTCCCCCTTTGTCATTTGCCTGCCATAAATATGCACCAGTCTGCATTTGAAAAGCTGAAGGAGGCTGCAAGCTTGCTGGACATTTATCATGCTCTGTTCCCTGTTAACAAGCAAATACTTTAGCTGAATGGCCCATTAGCAATCATTGTCAAATGCAGAATGCAAGGTGCTTGAATGTGACCGGCCTGTAAATTAGATGAGGTTGCCCCTGTGCTTTGGAGAATTTCAGCAAATGAATTGGATCTTTTGCAATAGATTTGTGAAGGTTAGGTTTCAACACAGGAAACTCATCTGAGCACTTCAGGTCCTGTGAATTCTGCCAATCCGTTCGGCTCCCTATATGCACTTGTTTATTTTTCATTTGTTAAATCACATCAGCAACTTGACAGTTTGGGGTCTGGAATCCCCTTTTCAGTCACAATTATGAAGATTTCCAGCATACTATGGAATAGGGCAAGAATTATAAAGTCAAGCATGTAATTAACATCTTTATATAAAAAACCCTGGAATAATCAAACAAACAACAACAACAACCAAAAAAAAAACCCCAAAACCCAATCCGCTTTAAAAGTGTCCAAGCCATTGCCAAACAAACAGCATGAATTCCATTTTGCCGAGTTCATCCCAGGCTCATTCCCAGTAAAGAAAGACACAACTGTTATTGTAGGCTTCGGTGTTTTTTCCCCTTGTGTCTAGACTGCGCTTAACAAATGCAGAGTGCTTTCTTCTCCCCCCCCTTCGCAGACAAATGAACAGGCAATAAAGTAGATATTTCTCATTTGAATCGTACCCCTGATTTGCAATGTAATGCTGACTTTAAGTTGTGGGCGTTAAGGGTTGTCAGTTGGATAGAAATGCAAGTATTAACTATTTAAAGGCTCTTTAAGAGAAAAAGCAAGAAAAAACACATCCAAGTAGCTGCACTAGGAGAGGTATATTACTACCTTACAGCTGCAGATCACTTAAAATAAATGATTAAACAATAGCTATACTGTCTGCCAGCTAAACTCAAGGGGCTTGACAGCAAACTCATCCCAGTGACTGTAAGTTGGCTGGGGAGGAGGGGAAGGGGGGGAAGGCAGATGCTTATCTCATTCATTTCTAGATTTCAGCCAGCCTTTCGGAAATAAACACCACCTAGAGACTGAGCCAGACACATTTGGTTATCTGCAGCTTGACTGGTAAATAGAAATGGATGCTGGTTTGTTTGTGGTTGTTCCGTTTTTGGTTTTTCAGGTTCTTTTTTCTTTTATATTTTTGCAGGATGGGAAACACAAGAGATGCTGAAGTATCACCTGGCCTAGGCACAGACAATGCAGCATGTTTATCTTCGCTGCTCCCATGGAGTGTGAGATGGAGACCACAAACTAAAACACAGCTGAAATCAAAAGCTCTCTGTTTTCCTTCCAGATAACCCCAATACTACCTCTCCCCTCTGTTCTCTGTGCCTTGCCAGCATGCTCCAGCCCGAAGCCCAAACAGATTAAGGCAACAAATCCCAAGTGCAGCCAGTTCTTCAGAAAGGGTGCTGCTAGGGCAGGAGTTAAAAATGAGAATCTTCCACACCTCACAACTGCAGCCATCTCGAGTTTTAATCGGCCCCCATCTCGGCAAAAAGCAGTAAATTAAATCTATCTTTACCATATTATACACCACCAATGAGCAAGAACTGAGCAGCTTTTCTTCACTGCTCCAACCACCCCAAGCCACAAGTAGGCCTTTCATAGTTCCTAATCCTGGCCCCCAAGTTTTGTGCGGTTTTCACATAATACCTTACAGCCCGGAGCAAGGCCCTTAGTTTATAACACCCCTTTCAGAGACGTGTCATTTCTAACATCAAGCTAATCTATATGTTGCCATGGCATCACCCTTTATCTGCCTTTACATCTTATGAACTGCATGGATTTACCACATTATTTTTATCTGAAAGACAGAAAATGGTGGTTTTATTGCCATACAATCAGATTACTGCTGCTAGTTTCTCTATGCCTTTTTACCATACTTCAATCAAAAGGGATCAGTTTCTTTATACTCTGCCCTTGATTTACATTACATCTGTAAAGACCTAGTCTGGGTTGTAATCCCCTTATTAACTATGACCAGGGTTGATTTGCCTAAAAATAAAAGCAAATTGTGTCAGACCTTTTCACTTTGTTTTTGATTCGGAACTACAAAATGGATTACTAAAGAAATCTTCAGAGTTCACACGGCTGGTATAGTACTGAATTTAAAATGAGAATTAAACAAGTTAAACATGGGAGCTGTGTCAACGGTTTACATTTTCCATCATGGGAGAAAGGCTGCACTGCATTTGTCTTTGTGTTCTCTGGCTTTAAGGAGACAATGAAGCCACAGGAGATTTTTCCAAGCTCTTCTAACACTGTCCATTTGCCATCCTCCCCTCCTCTGCTTTTTCATGCAACTCCCCCACAAACTCTTCTCCCTTGCTGCTCCCTTCCCCACTCACCCAAAAAAACTTCCCCTCCCTCAAGACAATAGTGTGTTAGTTAAAAGGCTACGTTCTGTGGCACTCAGTATTTTAATCAAAATATTTCAAGCAGTTTAACATTCCTATGTAAGTTTCCACAACGCCTAACAAAGAATGAGCTCATAAGCAAATCCATGTAGATGTATGATAAATGACCAGAAAAACAGGTTTCTTTATGTCAGCAGCCAAGGCAGACAGACATTAGGCACACATGAATAACATTTTAATCACTATTTTTTTCTCAGAAGAACACTTTCTTCTCATTTGCAACAAGCAATTTCAAGTACTGCAGGTTTGCACGATGCATGAAGACCAGATCATAAAGGAAAAAAGGTCCCCAAAGGAGGCCTGCCTGTGGCTGCTGCACAGGGCTGAAAGGCCTGTCTATGTCAGTGTGTTGCAGCAGTCACCTCAGCTCCTCCACTCCTGATTTCCCATGCCAGGAACCTTGGCCGAATTTGAGAGGATCCAGAGTGTCACACCTCAAACAATGTGATCTCCTTACAATAAATCACGGAAGAGGAAAAAAAAAAAGAGGGGGAAGAAAAAAGAAAAAAGAAAAAAAAAAAGGAGAGGAAGGCATTCTCGTGTGTGGGAAGAGGGAGAACTTAAGTGATTTCAGCATGACTTTTAGTCACTGCCTTTCTAAAGGCAATTACTTCATTAAACAAAGTGAAATAACGTAGCACAGCTTACAGATAACATGCTTTAAGATAATTACTATAAATAATATAGCAATTATACTCTACATATAACAGGCTGGGGAAAAAAACCAGCTCAAGAAATCGGCCTTCAGTTTATTCTGAATTCATTTTACTAATTCACCTGTGCTTCAGAGACCTGGCTACAAATGCTAGAGCTATCAAATGGACTGACTGGAAGCCACCACTCACTCCATCTATTAGCACGCCAAGTGTCAACAGCTATGTTTTGGGTACAATTTAGGAGCATGTGTTTAAACAATTTTAACCTTCCACTCCTGTTTCTTCAGCTTGAAGCTGTAATTGCATAGGTTAGAAAGTATAGTCCCACAGCACAAGACTCCCAAATAAATTCTTGTCTAGCTGAGAGCCTCCCAAACATGTTGTGAGATATCGTTTTAGCAAGCTCTTTGTGCTCTGGCTGGCTTGCCTGTCCTGTGAAACAAGGGATGTCCATTACCTACAGTTTATCATCCTGACAAAATGTGAGGAATGTGGATGTGAAAGCACTAACAATTCCACCCCTGGTGCTTTCTCCTTTTTTTCCCCTCTGTATTAAAACCGACAAGATTAACCCAAATGCAAACTGCAGAGCATAGTTCAAGGGGCTATTCAATCGGTAATGAATGTGCATTTGTTTACCTACAAAAATAAGAATTTCAGATACAATGAGAAGCAGACTAGTCTATACACTACTGAATAGAACATTTAGTAGGGTCATCAATTGTAGTTTATTTTATCAGTTTCTGACATGTTAGCATTCATTCAGAGGCAGGCTGTGAAATATCCCATATATAACTGGTTATCAGAGGGAGAGAAAAACAGCTATATAATCTAACTTAATCAGTGTCAAAGGCACCACTTATGAGGATAACCTTCCACATGTCACTGAGGAGACCCGCCTTGATCGCTGGCCTATAGCACGCAGGGAAACAGTGACACATAGACATAAACGATGCTTTTTTGAATGAGATTTCTCAACTGCTTCACTAAAAGGTGCCCCATAACATTACGCGTGGTCCTGCGTGTCAAAGGCAGCGCAGAGCCCTTGTGAAGTGAAACTGGGGTAATCCATGCTATCTGCATACATTGCTTGTCTTGGCAGAAACAACATAGGCAGAAAGTCTCCCGTTAAAAAGTGTCAATAGGAGTTAAACCTAGAGTAATTTTTCCTCTGTGTTTTCAAGACCAGGTGATCTAAAGTTCTTCAGATGATAAGTCTATAGTATGCCAAAACCATCTACAACAACGATTTTTAACCTCCCAAGCAATAAAGTCACAGGTATAATTATGTTATGGAGGTCACTTCAATCTCATGATTTGGTCAAGGCAATAAAGCAGATCTCTAAAAAGGTAAGGGGGGAAGAGGGAGGGAGGGGAGCACTGTGTTCAAATAGCTACTGCGTGCTCTCCATCCCAGCCACCTGCTAGAAATTATAACCTCTAGACTTCAGTACAAAACCAATTCCATTTATATGTTTACCTTAACCTAAAATTTATTATTTCATACTTTATATTAACCTAACAACTTCTCCCATTTTAATTGCCTACCTGTTCAGCAGATTTTTGCCTTGAGACTTTCAATAGAGTTAAATGCACAGCTTCCCTGAATAAATTAACCAGCATCAAAGATAGTTATTATTTCAAACCTAGAAAGGAGCTTTATTATTATACCATGCCAAGCTATTCAACACCTTTACTTCCCAAGCTACCATTCAGCTTGAATCCAGAGTGAGGACAACCTTATCTAAGGAGAAATTATTCAGGATCCTTCAGGCAAACAAGTGCGAGAAGAATTAGTAAGAAATTCTGCTTGGAGAAGTAGAGCTGCCTCACCAGCAGCACTGTCAGGAATGCATTTGCAAGCCTCCTCAAACTCCAGGCCTCCAAGAGGCCTATAAATCACTAGCCCCAGCAATTGAAAAGACTAATTTTAATAGTGTACTTCTTCACTGTGGTGATTAAGCCTCAATGAATCACTCAAGAAAATTCAATTACATCAGCAACACAACCTATTTTTAAGCGCGCATTTAAGTTGAAAAAGTAATTAGATATTATCATTAGATCTACCATTAACAACATTCAAACCTTTTTTGTAATCAAACAGTTTAGAATTAACTAAATGGAAACACAAATCGTGTTTGACAAAAGAAGCATATCCCCAGGCTCTGTGAGATGGGCTGAATTCAGCTGCTCGGATGCTTTCGTTTCACTGATGGCTAATAAAAACGATCAAGGTAAGTTAAAAAAGAAGCGAAAGCAGGTTGGGGCTGGCAGAGGAGAGCCCCGAGCAGCCGGCTCTTCTGCTTTGGAAGAGTGACCTCTGTAGGCATAAACTCAGCGAGGCCTGGGATGCAAAAGCATTCCCCTTCCTCCTAGGCCGAGCCAAGGCTGTTTTCCACCAGCACAGCAGGCCCACTCCTGCAATGCAACCCCGGCTCTCCGCCTTTGCCTTTCGAGAGCCTAGACAGCCTTATAAAGCCCGCTTTATAACCGGCCAGGCCGCTTTATCCTCCGAAGTGACGCCGTGCCTTTCTTAAGCCAAAGAAAGGCTTCAGCTGTGCAACATCATGGAAGTGCTGAGCCAGTGACTTGAGGTAAATTTTAACAGGCTTCCCACCTGATGCATATACAAAATAAGTATTTGTCAATCAATATTACAAATAAAGACTCTGAATTGAGCAGTCCAGTTAGCTCCTGCCAGTTCCTTTTTTTTTAGTTCTTTTTCTCTAAGAAAGATTAGGAAACTTCTCGGTAAAGAGAAACAGAGCAAGTATTAAAAAATAATGCAGGCAGAAATCTATAGTGATTTTTTTCCTTTAGTGAAAGCAACACTAGAGGATGACTGTAAGGCAAAGTTACTTGGTAAATTTGAGATGCTACTCCTAATAAAAGCTTTGAAATCTTCACCAAACTCCTAGAGATCCTGCCACCTGCACAGGATTAATCCCTGATCCAGGAAATACTCCATTCATACTTGTCTCATCACCACCTAACATTTCCTTTACAAACTCCCCCGGGAAAACAAGACATGTACTTACTGGAGTTAATGGGAAACGCTAAATTCAATTAACACATTGCATATGATTTAATTTTAAATATATATAACTGAAGATGAAGCATGCATATAAAAAAAAGTATTTTAACCCATTTCTTCTTTAAAATTCCCTTCACTCATTACAGTCTACTTCCTATCGTGATTTTTGTTCTCCAAACTAGTGATTCTAATCACAAAAGTTCAGAGGCTCTCACAAGTGAACAAAGCCAACTTCCATTTTGTATGTCAAAAATCCAAGGAGACAAAAGAGAAGTGTAAGTAGCTTTACATCACTGCCTCAGACTTTTCTTTAGAAGAACAGCCCACTTTTCAAAAAGTTCCTTTTTCTAACAGCAATAATTTTGTAAGTTTAAGTAAAGAGGTTGCTGGGTGGTATTTTTGTTTGTTTGTTTTAAGATAATGCATCTCTTTTAAGAGTGAGCTTTGAAAGTGAGGTCCTGGGAACGCATGTACATTTCTGCTTGGGTTTGTTAATGAGGAATGACACTATATGGTTGTGTGATGGGTAATGCTTAGTTCATTACTCACTGACATGTGCCTTGATACCATCAACTCCACAACCAAATTTAGCCCTGTTATAAGCAGATGTAACTTCGCTGGAGTCAATGAGATGAGTTTGCATCTGCAGACGGAGAAGTTGGAGAGTATCACCCTTTCCTGGCAACTCAGCGCAGCCCGGCTCCTCCGCTGCTCCAGCCCGGGCGAGCCCGGACTTTGCCCGCAGATTTTATCCTGCTACCGCCACACCACTCCCCAGCCCGCTACCGGTCCGCCAACCCGGTCCTCCCTCCTCCCTCCCGAGCCCCTCCCGCCGGGGGCAAGGGGCGACGGGGCAGCTCCGCCGTCAGACGAAACACCCGCCCCGGGAAGAGCCGGATCCCGCTGCCAGCCACGGCCGGAGCCCCCGCCGCCGCCGCTCACCGCTACTGCACTCCGCCCCATCCCCGTGTCTCCCAGCGGCCGCGGCCGACCCGCGGCACCGTCCCGTCCCGTCCCTCCCCCGCGCACGGAGGACAGCGCCGGTCCCCGGGGAGACGGCAGGCGGGAGCGGGATGGAAACTTACTTGGGGTTAGAGGAATTCCAATATATGGGGTCTAAAACGATGGACCGCGCTAGTGCAGTTCTGCATAAAACCATCACGGCTCCCCAGCAGTACTTCCAGGCGGAGGCATCTCGCCTCCGCGCTGCCATGGTCGCAGGCGGCACCGAGTCCCTCCCCGGAGCCTCGCCAACTCCGCCGTGCGCCTTCCCACGCACCTGAGCGGCAACAGCAGGGTGGGTGCCCGGTATCCCAACAGACGGGATGATTGAGAGGAAAAATAAGAATAATAAAAAAAAAATTAAAAAAATCAGTAAGAGTCGACGATGCACTTGGCGAGAGCTGCAAGCAGATCTACTGAGTCATGTATGCCACTCGTATGTACGAATATCTCCTGTGAGGTCAGATCCAAGCTACCTCCGAAGTAACAGCAATAGCAAAAAAAAAAAAAATGCAAACGCCTTAGTCCTTCCTCTTAGGTCTCCCGGCTGCCTTGGAAGATGCCACTCAAACTGCCAACTCCCATTTGGATCCAGAGCGCCATACGCGTTCACAGTATCTAAGGCCCATGTGAAAAGGAGTAAAACAAAAAATAAATTACAAAAAAGGTAAAATAAAGGCTGGCGGGAGAAATAAAAGGTTCGGGGGGAAAAGGACACAGCTTCGGCAGGCGGCTCCTCCTCTATGTCTTTCACTGCTCCCCGCAGTTTGCAATCCGCACGGGCACCAGCCCGGGCTGTTTCGGGCAGCTCGGAAGCAACCGCGAGTCAATAAATCCACTCCGAGTCAGCTCCCCCAGTCCCGGGGAGGCGCATCCGCAGGGCTCCGGCTTCCCCGAGGGGCACTGCTGTCCTTGTCGCTGGCAAAGACCACGGAGCGGAGCAAGGAAAGAAACAGGAGCGGACAATAATGATTACAAAAATATAAAATAAACCAAAACAGGGGGGCGGGG